>VZSC01003579.1:606-56284 GCA_013398225.1 Steatornis caripensis
CCCGGCGGCAGGGAGCTTCGGCGGCGGAGGGGGGCGCGGGGTGGGGTGCGGCGGCGGCTTTGTTTCTCCTGCTTCCCCGAAAACGCCGATCCCGCCGTCCGCGCCCCGCCGCGGGGAGGGGGCTTTGCGGGGCGCCCCGTCCTGGGCGGCTCAGCAAGGCGTGCCGAAATCCGCGTAGCGGGATGGTTTTCTCCAAAGAAGCGTTTCTTCCATTTGGTGTGACGCCCCGCCCGCCGCCTCCCGCGCACATGCTTGCGTGCCTGTGGGTTTCTTCCTCCCTCCGTAGCAGAACGGCTTTAAACCGAAGCAGGCGCAGCTCTTGAGGAAGAAAATCACTACTTCTGCATTCTCCGATCAGAGATCATAGTTAATTAGTAATTGCACAAAATGATATGCCAAAGTTGTATAATTACAAGCTTAACCTTTTATTTTAAGGAGGAGAATTGGTAGTTTTATTCCACGTTTGTAGCGTTTCGAACATTCAATTATGTCTTGTGAAATAAAGAAAAGAAGGGCTGGTAAAATGCAGATTTGGTTTTGCTCACGGCACTCTTAGAGTGCGTAGCTGAGGCTTAGTGATCTGCTTTTTTTCATTTATTTTCGTAGGCTTGCTGTTTTATGGTAATACAGTGTGCTGTGCTATTAGTACTGTAGTGGAGACATAAACCTCAGCAAGCTGCGTGGTCCGAAACTGATGAAAAGCTGATTGCTGTTTCTTTCATTGGAAATGAAGTCTGGAATTACTAGCTTACTATTTTAAGTCTTTTTCGGTAATGTGTATGATTCCTCCAATGAAGGAAGTAGCTTTGAGACTCCGTGTTTCCTAAATGTCATAACATATTTCTTTATGTGTTATTTGCAGAGTGAACCATTTCTTTGAGGCGCGTCCAGTTGTATCAAGACTCCACTAAAGACAAATCATAGCACTGCATTCGTAACTTCGGAGTGGATTATCTCTTGCTGTTCCTGTAATGAACAAATGGCTGGGTCGTCCAAATGGGCAAATAGTTAATGTACCAGAGACTTGTTAAGGAAGTCAAGATTTGGTTTCATGTAGCTGAAATATATCTGGGAATTATATTTCTGGTATGTGTGTAAAAGTGAAGAGAGCAGTGCCTAGTGTTTGCCTCCCTACAGCCACTCTACCTCATGGCCTCAGGGGCAGTGGGAGAAAGACTCTGCTTTCCCAGCCTGTCTGGTATGTGGCATTAGATGCTACAGCATTGTTCCTGCAAACATATGCTGCTTCGAGCAAGAAAAATCTATTGTGTACAAGGGGATTGACTGGGGTCCTCAGGAAGATGGCTTAGTGTAAGTGGTACATTGAAAATACCGTTCTCCTTGCAGATCTTCAGCATGACATACTGCCTTCAGTCCGGTGCTCACTGTTGCATTGTCTGTTGTGCTTTTGTCCTGTTATCAGTACGGAAATATTTTATAAGCCATATGCTGAATGCAGCAATACAGAGGATGGCTCCAGTCATGCAGAAATACAGGGCTGGACATAACAGTGTATGCTGGTAGTTGATGGTCTTCCTTGTTTGTCTATAGAAGACAGTTTTACTGGAGGGAGGAAAAGTAGTCTTTGTCCCCTGCGTTATCACTGCTCCATGAGCACCTGCACCTGGCTTTGTGATGGCAAGCAACTTTCTACCTTGGATCTACCTAGCTTTTTGCACACCTGAGGGTTTGGATTCCAAAGCAGAACTTGCTTTAAAATAATTTTTGGTGTTTTAATTAAGTTAAAATGCATGAGTAGGTGAGTGCATGAGGGTGATCATCTGCAGGCTCTGGTGGAATCTCCAGAAAAGGATCTCAGACAGAAAAGATCTTTTCTTTCCTTAGCGCTGTCCTTCCAGGAGCTCTGTTTAAGAAAAGGGCAAGTAGCCTGCCAGCTGCTATGAGGAGATCTGTGAGATCAATGGGAGCCAGGAGCCATATGCACTGAGGTTTCGTGCCTTTATGTTAGCCGTAGTCTTGCAAAGGCTTGCTGAATGTGGGAATGGGAATGGGTCTGGGTGGGATCTGCAGTGTGTGTAATGAATTGTAGTGTCGCTTTGTTCATACACAGAAGGGTACAAGCCAGAATCAATGTATACAGGAGAACTGGAATAAAATTGTGGGGTTTTATTGGAAATATGCACACTCAGGAGAATAGCAGTCCTGTCATGCGAGTGATAACGTAGGAGTAAAACGCCCAGGAGGCTCTAGGGTTTTGGAAGGTGCTGAATGTTGTAGGGAATGTGAACTGGCTTTTGTAATTGTAAGTCCTTTTGTTACCAGTCTGGGAAATGCATTAACATTTGCTTAGTTTCCATGTGTGACCCTCAGTCTCCTTTGGTTTTTGCCATGTCTGAGTTGAACTTCTTCAGCTGTTCAGAAGTCAGGAAGCTGCAGACAGAAGGTGGATGAGAAAGTGGACAACCTAAAAGAGCGCAGAGAGGAAGTGAAGGGAGAGCTGGCATTGCCCCCTCAGTTAAGCATGTTCCTATAATGAAAAACAATCTCAAAGGGTGCTCCACTCCTGTACTGCTCTCAGAACTGGTCTAGGTCCATCTTCTGTTGTTATTTATATTAATATATATTTGTAGTAATGTTAATAAATATGCACTGTAAATATTTATGGTGTGCAGAATACAGGGCTGATATTTCCAAAACCACTTAGGCATTATGCAGGAGTAGTTCCTAACTAACCTGACTGGCTAAGACAGCGGAGAAAAGCATTACTAAACCATGTTTCTATCAGTGGCTTCTTCTGTTGTACTGACCAGACGCTCGGATTCAGTGGAGTTTCACCGGATGGGAAGGTTTGTTACACATTTCTCATTTGTGATAATAGGACATATCATCTTCATGGGGATATTCTACAGAATAGTCTGTCGTGTGTGCACAAAGAACTGTAAAATGTCAAGTGGTATTTAGTATTGTGTTACACATAATAGTGTTATTACTGCTCCAAGTCGCCATCTTGTTTTCTGACCCATAACTGGTGAATATGCTTGAATGTCTAGTGATGTTCTCTTGAAAAAATCTGGAAAAGATTGCTAAGAACCTAAACGAACCAGTTAGGCATTGCCTTTGCCTTAAAGAACGACCCAGGTAACAAGAAATGACATCGCGTTATCTTTCCTTTTGGGAATTGTGGTGGATATTGGGGCCCCAGATACTTTACAACATCAATTCGCCTGATAATGCATTTGGGCTTATAATAGGTTTGGATCCTTTGGGATAACTAATTTACGCTGTTGGTTATAGAGTGTAAAGTCAACTTACAAGAGAAAATAAAGAACAGAAAGGACCTTCTGGAGTACACATAATATGATTTTAGTGTGTTTTGTATTCCTTTCTTGTTTCACCTTAAAGACCCTTATAGCGTCTCTCTCTAAATGAGTTCCTGAAGCACTGGGATTACTAATTCACCCTCAGGTCTTAAATCAATGGGATTTCTGCCTCCAGCTGCTCTGGTGAAGGACATGAAGTGAGGATATGTCTACAGTATGCAACCTAATCTAATAAAGAAAAGGAAAGCCTCATGGGTAGAAAAAGCAGCAGCAACATATCATGAGATAGCATCCTGCCTTAGGATCACTTGCAAAAATATTCTCTTCATTGTGTGCGGCCATCAAAGACATTAACTGCTCATAAGATCATTGCATGCCTGAACTGACAGTAATCGAAGGAGATGTATTCATGGCTATATTTCGGATGCACAGAGCCAGGATCTGTATTACTGACTTCAGAGGAGTTGTACAGAGCATGAGAGAGACAGAATGCATCCTTTGGGAATAATTTAAAATAGGTATGTGTCTGAACCCTTCTTATCCATGTGATTGTGTGGCTGTATTTAAAAGACAAATTGGCCTTTTTTTTCTTTTCTTTTTTTTTTTTTTGCAAGGCTTCTCTGCAAACTATGTGGAGGTCTATACTGTTGTTAGAAGTGCTACTCACTTTCATGTTCTGTGTTTTGTCTGCAGCTTTAGGGAAAAAATGGAGAAAAACCAAACAACTTTGCACTAATAAAGCACCTTTTGTTTGCAGGATGCCTAACAAACACTAAATTAAGACTCACAAAACAGTCCCCATTACCCTTCCCATCATCATCATCTGTGTCATAAAGGTGAGGCAGACATAAGTTATGTCTCACTGGTGATTTTAATAGAAAATTTTACATTTTTTTTATCATTAGTGGTACAAGAAACATGGATAGTTCATCTCTGAAGGAGGTTAGAAAATGCTTGTCTCTTTTGGGTGTATTCTTCACAATGGAAAAAACATTGGATGCAATTCTTGACCTGCCAACATCAATTGAAATTTGCTGCTGGTTTCTGTAAGGACAGGATTTCCTCCTCTGTGCTACAAATTAGTCAATTTTCTCTGTATAGTCACTTGGTTATGGGTTTCCCCTGTTTGTGGAAATCCAGCATGTGTGGTACGAGCATTAACGCATTTTATTTAGTGTTACAGTATCGGAAGGCATCACAGTAAACCTGGAAGTACTTAATTTGTTTTTGAAACCCAAATCCATGTTTCATTGGTGGTACTGTGCCGTGCATGCAGCATGCATTGGAACCAAAACTTCCACTATGCTTGTTTTTTTCAGGAATACATGATAAAACTTTAGTTGTGGTGGAAAACGAGCTCCCATTTCTGTCAGATATGAGACAGAATGTGGCTTCAAAGTACAGCCTTGCCCATTTTACAGCTTTGTGGCTACTTCCACTTTTTTTGTTTATCTTTTGAAATGAGATACTCTTTAGCATATCATACCCTCATTTGACATCAGTTCTATATGCTTAGAATAAACCAAATGTAAATTGAACGGGCTGATACTGCAAGATTTATTTTCAGTGTACATAGGCTGAAGTATATTCTGATGAATTTTTCCTGAGGCTTACATCTGTTAATACAAACATTTATTAAAATTTCTCCAGAAGTACATGTTTGTAAAGTTATCCAGTGGAAAAATGGAAATTTGAAGTTTGCATTTTTTTAAGGTACACTGATGATCAACAGTGTGTATGTTCACCTTTGTGGAAGTACACGTTCATACTGGGAAATCTGACATCTGTGTTCCAAAAACTCTGTATATTAAGTGGAGGAGGATATTAATATTTGTGTTCTTTTCAAAGGATGAAAAATAGCAGTGTGTGTTAAAAATAAGGAATATGATTAATTAAATGGGTTAAAACTTCAGATTGTGGTGGTGTGCCTGTAGAGCATAGGGAATAGGATGGGGAACAAAAAGAAATGTTACTAGAAAGCTTGCACTGGGCCATAATGTTCCTGCATGCCAGCAGAGAAGCTTTTGATCAGATACTGAAATCGTGAGGGTGTCACTGCAGATGTGTGGAAAAAAAAAAACCTTCTTTCCCTTCACATGAACATGCGAGCAGATGTTCTGGAACATTGTGGAAACGTTTGGATTTGGACGATAATATGGAAACAGAACACTGTGTGTTAGCCTGAATATAAAAATTTCTGCATATGTTATTGATTTGCAAAAAAGGTAACAAACATGGCAGAAAAGTGTACCTCTGCTGAAGGCTAAGCAGCAGAGAACAATGCTGGGCGAGTTCTCCCTGTTCTGGGCTAAGAGGCTGTAGTGCTTGGTGGTTGAAAAAAGAATAAGGACACGGTGAGAGAGCTGCCCTGGGCTCATCAGTTATTTGGAGTACAGTGGGTTGTGTTTTCCATCTCCCATAGTTTCTGCAAAAATGATCTGTTGTTATATTCTGCATTGCCTACTCATATTTTAAATGCAGGTTTCATTTTTCATCCCTAAGGGTGTTGTAAACACCCTCTTGCCATTTTCATTAACTAGCCCTCCCTCTTCCCCACGTGTTAGAGTTTTAGTCTTTTTTTGGATACTGTCGTTTGGGAGGAGGTGTAATATTCAACAGGCAAGCGGTCAAGTTCTTCTCTGGTGCAGGAGGTGTTTTGCAAGAAGTGGTAGACAGATTTACAAACTGAGGAAATGCAGTATAACAGCACTTCCTCTAAATTTTAAATTACATTGAAATTTATCAGTACTGATGTCTTTTCATTTATATGCAAGATAATACTGTTCTGCATAATGAAATATTGTTAGATTTTGCTTACAAGGAAATTGCCTCTGTGAAATGACATTGTGAAATGCAGCTTCTGTATCTGTTTCAAGAATATAATATAGATGTGTCTGTCTGTAGCAATACATAGAGTCTAACTTTTATTCTGCTGATTGAAAACCAGCTTTCTTAGGCCTGGGCTATCTTAGGACATACGTAGATAGGATAGACACAAATACGTTTTGGTCTTGCAAGGTCAATTATTTCCTTGTTACAGCTGTTTTCAAAAGGAAAAGTATCTTTTTATAACAATGAACAGAGGACTGGAAGGGAAGGGTAAGTCTAGTCTAGTCTCACGCTGTGGGAAGCTGAGTCATAAGTAAACCATAGATTGATAATGCATCATGTTGCAACCCTTTAGAAGGTTGGTTGTTTGCAGAGGGTTTCTTGCTTGTTTGTTTTTTCTTTTTCTTTTTGCAATGACATCTACTGAAAACCTTATCAAGAGTACCCTGATGTCTTGTTCCTGGGGTACCTAGTTATCTTCTAATTTCCACACAGAATTGATTTCTGTTCATTTGTTTCTATTTCTCCTGAGACTGATGTTCAATTTCAGTGATAATGCCTCACATTCTTCCATATTCTCTCTCAGCCTCCTTTTTTCCAAGCTAAACTAGCCAAACTCTTTTGGGCACTTCACTGGTGATAGACCATCCGTCTAACCCTTGTGCTTGGGTTCATCAGCCCCTCTTCCAGCTTGAATCCACCTTTTCTGGGCTTGACTGAACAGAAAGGTAGGTGGTGCTCCAGGGTGCAAAAAGCTCCACAGGAGGTCTCATCCCAGCCTCCTATGCTGATGCTAAGCTGATACGAATACTCTCCTTGCTAGAAATGGCTTGACAGACACCATGTGCGCCCTTTTTCCAGCTGCATCAGATGATGTTGTGGTCTCTGTTGTAAGTACCCACCTACCCTAAGTATTCAACCTGAGGTGCAAGATTACCTGCATAATCAAAAGGGAGAGATGGAGGTTTCTGCATGGTCATTCACAGATATTTAGCCAATTTCTGTTATTTAGTTCAATATGTCAGTTGTCTATTGAAAGTGTGCTGTCCAACTTCATGTCCTCAATTTTGTTAACTCTATCCTGGTTTCTGTGGCTAGATTGTTGGTGATTACATTAAATAAGATCAGTGAAGATATTAAATAAGTGGTTCCATGGCTGATCACAGATGAACTCTCTTAGTAGCCTTTTTATCCTAATGGGTCAGATGCTTTACTGAGTCCCATGCGAACTTGGTCTTGATAGTTCGTCGAAAAATTCAGATGCCTTACTGAAAGAAAGACTCAAGTTAGCTGGTCATAATCTAATTCTGGTAAATCCACATTGTGTTTTCTCCCAAGCGTTTTGTTTTCCAAGAACGCTGAAGTTTATGGTGCCTTCTGTTCTGTATTTGTCCTAAAACTTTGTGTGTTATTGAAGTCAGACTAGAGAGCTGACTGGCAGACCAGTTTGAGAAACTTCTCCCCTTTTCTTCCTTAAGTATGAACAATGTTCATTCTGTTCTGCTATAGCATGTGTCCTAGGATAGAGACTGTCCATTCCGCTGCAATGCCTTTGAAGTCTCATCTCTATTTAATTTTGATAATTCTTTTTTTGTATCCTTTTCTCCTTTAACCGTCCTACCCTTGACTGTGTAGTCATTGTTTCTGTTGAAAAGTGAATCAAGTATTAATTTAGTTATAGAGTTATATACTTAGAGAATCTTTAATATTAGTATCATATGCAATGCACTTTCTTTTTTTCTGTAATACATTTGATGAGCATTTGAAGGAATTCCAAACTCTTGAAAAGTCTCTGGTTCTTGTTTTTTTTTTTTTTTAATTATCTTTTACAATAGAGAACTAAATTCTCTGTATCATTTCATTTGATTTAATGACATACAGGACCATGACCATTCAGATTAGATCTTACCAGATCTCATGTGGAAAACTTAATGGAAAACAAACTTACTCAGCTACAGCAGTATGGGTTCGTTGGCTACTTGGTGAAGATAGACCCATCACTCATGTCTTGAAGTAGCCAGAACCGACAGCTATCAGCAGTATTTGTTCTCTGTGTATGGGAAGCTCAAGTCTTCTCTCTAATATTACACTGTCCTGGTGCATCTTTCTCCCTTGTAACACTGTAGAGCTGTGGCTTGCTGTCACCCTGTCTGGTGGGCTGTAGCAGACTCCAGCTCTATCCCATTAGAACCCTCCTTTCCAGACTGATTTTATCTCTTTTTTTCCTGAAGTCTGCAACATCATTAGTACGCAAAACTATTACACTGTGGTAACCATTATTTCATTTTACCTGAATGCTTTAAAATACAGACAAGTGCCCTTTCAAAGCCGTGTTTTTGTCATGATTGCTATTCTATCAGGTCTCTGTTATTCCTTGGAGATCCATTTTATCGTGGTCTCTGTAGTTAGCGTTAGTCATTTGAGGGCCAATACAGCATAGCAACTCCTGATGCAAGAAGATAAATCCTATTTGCATATACTGAGTGATTCTTTAGGCTTTTCAACTACAGCTACCTTGTCTGCTTTTTCTTAAGAATATTGCTGGGAAGATAATGAGCTGAGATCTAGGTTCAATTTATGGCTTGGCTTTGTCAAAAGTTTTTGGAATGTTCTTATGCAGCTCAGTTTTTTTATGCCTCGTCGCCCAGTAAAATGGAGATAAAAATGTTTTCCTGTGTCAGAAGGCATGTCCAGGAGGTATACTTGTTAATGATTGGCAAAGGCTCAAGTAATTTAGTGGTAAATACTGTGGAAATAGAGACGGTCCAGAGCCTGCAATACATCCGCAAGTGACTGGATGGTTCAATCTTCAGAACAACAGCTAACAGACGGACAGATTTTTTTTTTTAAATGAAAATTTAAAAATATGCCAACAATTTTGTACAATAAACTCTATCCCCGCTTTTCCTAATACTTATTATTATTGGAGCTTTTAGCCTTTTTTCAGGGAAATATGCTGCAATATTTAAATTTTAAATTTGTATTGATTCATGGGAAAGGGAATCGCTGTCACCCAGAGTAAAGGTTTTGTTAATAGTTTCTATTATGAGATCCTGCTTTCAGACTGACGTTCTCAGTGTTATTTATTAATTTAACAAAGATTGCTTGCTCTTGTGTTTGTTAGTGCATGGCTGAAGAGAACTGCAGTATTTTGGAATACTCAGAGCTTTGCTCCTAGACTTCCAAGTTTAGGATCTGTGATATTTGCCATTTGAAAATGAGGTTGCCTGTGCCTTTTGAAACTATCTTTCACTGTCAGGTAAAACACACCCACCTTTTCCCAGGTGATAGTATTAAAATAATGAGGCTCTGGTTCGTATAGCTGTGATTTTGCTACATTTGGAATAGTGAATGCAATCAAGTCCCCATAATGTGAAAAATGTCTTAAAAATAGAGAAGATAGAAAGCCAGTAATGGATGATGATAGAAAAGTAAGACATACTGAAAAAGACACTGAAAGAACTGTATTAAATGGAGGACTCAGGAGATTTACAGTTACAGACTATAAATAATTGCAGAGATAATAGTATAAATGAAAGAGGGGAATTATCCACATTCTCAGAAGAAAGACAGACGAAGTGCAATGGCCTGAAGCTGAAACAGGAAAATCTCAAGTTATCAAGAAAGTGTTTCTTGCAATGAGAGTAACTGGGCGATGAAGGAGAGGGCAGTGCAGCATCACTGCAGATGGGCTACCGAGGCTGTGGGCATTCCTGCAAAGCGGAGCTGGACAGATTAGGTGACGTAGGTGAGCTTCTCCAGCTGCTAGTCATTTCAAGAGCTTGCAAAAGACAGTCTGTTTCTCTAAATCATCTTCATAAAATCCCACATCTTTCTACAGCTGCCAGTCAGATTCTTTCGATGGGACATCATACTGAAATTTGTCTTTGCAGCCAGGATCGTGAGTCCCAGTGGCTTCAGTGAGGGTCAATCTTGTTGCATTTCCATTGAAATTAACTGTGTTTTCTGCTGTTTCTCCCAGCATGTCCCTCCTATTTCTGAATGCTGTTTACTCAGCCCTTTGTGATTCAGTTCTTATCGTCTTTATTGTCGTGCTTATCTTTGTGTAAGTGTCACTGCTGCTGGTGACAAGTTGCCCAAGGACTCCCTTTGGTTAAGAAAGAGATGAAGGAAAAGGTATGTCTTGTTCTGGTATGTCAGCTCTAAACAGTGGTTGAAGCCAGCATGCAAAGAAGGTCCAGTGTGACCCTATCCTGTTTCCTCTTGCTATTTGTGTCACTGTTTGTTGCTGTGTTAGTGACACCAACTTTTTCTGACTAACTCCAGCAGGTGTATACAGCTATGGGGTTTATCTAGGCTTTACATGGGTTATTTGGAGAAAAAAAAAAAAAAAAAAAGGGCATGGCCTACTTGCATTTGGCTTGGATATGGCAGAAGCCCTTGTGGCGTTATAACATTCCAGGGAAAGACACAAAAAAAAAACCCCATGGGAAAATTCCTGTATTCTTCGACCTCTCATGTTAGGAATTAGAAAAGTACAACAGCTTTTCTAGTTCCTCATTGTCACAAGTAACCAAGAACAGCCACCTCTATTCTATCCTTGGTCATTTTGCCAGGTAGTCATTCCTGTGATGGGAAAAACCCAGAGAATGCCATGTTTCAATGTGTGTGAATTCGTAGAGTCTCGCATGCCATACACTGGTCTCCATGCTGTTTGTTCATGGGTGTCACCAAGAGATGGTACTTCATAGTTTGCCCTTGTTCTTCATGGTTGTTGCACAGCTCTGAATGAGTAACAAGCAGTGAGACTACTTGCTTTTAACCTGAAAGTTAGCTCAGAGGTGGTGTAAGGCTCCAGATAAGCGGCCCCAGTGAAAAACTACAACCTGGGAATATGACTGTTTAACTACAAAATGGGAACGTGACCAGCTTTGGTGCTGCGTGCTGCTCTACAGCTGGAGCTGGAAGGCCCATCTGCAGGGTGAAGGTCAGAGCCGTTTGTCAGCAGGGTGTTGGTAGCTGTGGGATCTGCTCTGTTTCTTCTTTATTTTGCAAAGTTATTTGGTTTCAACTGACATGCTGAGCTCCACAGTTATCAATAATTCAAGCTTTGCACAGTTCTGTGAAACAACTTGTGCAGATGAGCCTGAGGGACAGCCACAGGACTGGTTCAGCAGGAAGGCAATTGCCATGTTAAGCTGTCCTGGTTGTTTACCCACTTCTTGCTGCCTCACTGGGCCATGGAGTCCCTAGAGCTGTTTTATTTGTTTCCACTTCTGAATGCAGTTATTTTCTCAGAAGGTGGTTCTGGACGAGTGATCTCCAGGAGCTGTGCATCTGAGGGAGAAACCCTTGGGGCTCAAAGAGAAATGGGCTTTAGTGTAAGCAAGAAAACCTTCCCAGACACCCTGAGGCTTGTCAAACTGGAGCATCTCTGTGTTTCAGGGACCAACCCCCACCCCGGGCAGTGGTGAATTTATCCTGTGCCAACTGGAATGACACTTTCTAACTGAGCTCCCCTCCAAGCTTTGCCTGCAACTGAGTTTCCTTTTAAAGAAAATGTCAATATGAGTATTTTCTATGTGGTTTCTGGCGTGCTTTCTCCCATTAGTTCAATTTTAATCCAAATTCTTCAATGAAGTCAATATTTTTATACATCTGTGCTTAATGTTGGGGTCCAGATTCTATATTTGGACCTGAATTAGGAACATCTTGCTGCTCACTCTGAAAGTTAAGGAGTTTCACGTGTCTAACTGCGGGCCTCTGGTTCAGTAAATGTGTCTGTTTTTTGCTTTCCGCTCCTGTGTAGCTCTGAGCAGTAACAATTCTCAGAGCAGCATTTTGCCAAAGGCATGCCTGGCAGCTGCATGGGTATAGCTAGCTGCTGTGGTTCTGCTTTTAGTACAGATAATAAATGAAGAAATAGACTTTCTTCCCAGGATTCAATTTTGGCCGAGGTTATTACATTATTTAGCATTGCGTTAGCAGCTGGGGAAGTACTTACAGGGTCACTTTGCTTTTTCACTTTGCACTTTTTCACTTTTCAGTCTTATTTTTGAAGAGTTTACTAATATTTCAGTCCATTACTCTAACAAAAAGCATTTGTACTATCCATGAATTGAAACATTCCGTTAGTGTTGCGAACATAAGGTGGTAAGTAACTATATATCTGCCTGTGTAGGGGAAGTGTATAAAACTCTGTGTGTGTTGTATAATCTGGAGACGGGTCATCCCAAGCCAAAAGAAATCTTCAAAAAAGAAATACTTGTAAAAGAACAGTGTAGCTGCTCCTTAGAAACCTGAAATACAATGATGTAAATGGGCAGAGAATTGTCTTACCACTATGACCAAGTTAACTCTTATTATTTGCTATGATTTTAAATCCATATTAATCAATATTATTTATTATTAATCATTAATATTGATGATAGTAGTAAATAAAATCATAAAGTCTTAATTTTTTTATGGGTTCCAGTGATACTCTTACCAGACTTGGGGGTGGGCAAAGACTGATGTTAGCATTTGCCTTTGTAAGTTGGCATCTGGCTAAGTGCAGCTGGAGGTAAGTACTTTGAGGCAGACCTACAGAAAAAGTGAGCTAGAAGGGCCCCTCCAGAGTCGTCTGATCCAGCTCCTGCCTATAGGGAAGGCTCAGATATTCCTGTGTCGGTCTTGACAGGTATTTGTCTAACGCATTTTTAAAGCCCTCCAACAATGGAGACTCCAGGCCTTTTTCTGCAACAGCAAGACATTGTTGACTCTTCAGTTTGTTATCTGCAGTTTTCCTCCTGGTATTTGAGATGCATTAAGCTTTACTGGGAGGAATTCAACAGTATGCTAAGGATGCTACACTTGTCTTATGATTTGGATAAGAATGAGAGGCTGTGAGTGTATCCTTGCAAATTTAAATCACATAGTTTTATTGTTGTTTAAACAAGCGAGGTGCTTACAGCATGCTTATCTAGTGTATGAAGAAATTTTCAAGAACACTTTAGCAGAGGTGAAAACTTTAGTTACAGCTGTTCTGTGAGGCAGAAGCAGTCCTAGGATTATGCACAAATTTACCTTGTGAACTGATCCGAATGTGACTAGGCAAAAACGTCACACCAGAAGTTGAAGGATCTGAGTCCTGGGAATAAAATGCCCAGTGTACACACTGCTGACTGGGGACCCTGCACGTAAAAGTCACAGTGCAGGCAGGTGATGAAATCTACCTTCTAGCCAGAGGGCAGGAGGCGGAGAGAGTGGGACAGCAGCCAGCAGCTCACTCCCTTTGCCGTGTGCTTAGGTGGAGAGGCCCGTCTCCGTGCTTGCCTCACTCCAGCCTCCGATCCTGCTTGCAGGGGAGTGAGCTGGGCCCTTCCCAGGCTCCTGCCCGTGTCCTGTGTCTGGTTCCAAGGCAGCGTTTTCCATTGAATGATACTTTTGCACTTGCAGATAACAGAGCAATAACAAAGTCAAATGACAGCTACCTCTGTACTAGGGACCTCTGCAAGCTCTACGCGATTATTTTCAAGTGATTGATCCATGTGGTAGCAGATACGGTCCTGTACTGCAATTCCCCACTGCGCAGGGTCACAGGGCAGAGAGCTGGCACAGTATACCAACATCTCTCTTCCTTCTCAGTCCCCCCTTTTCCAGATAGTAGCTCCAATAAGTTCATGTGGGAAGGCAAGATTTCTGTCATTGGAACATGAGCACCCAAAACTGTGTGTGCGGGGCAATATATATTGCAATGCAATATTGCAGTGCACTAATACTGCATTCACGGCTGAATTCACTTCTGTGTAAAAGTCTCCCCTGTTCTCCTTTCCAGTGGTGAGCCTCACGCCTCTGATTTGATAGGCCAGGCTGGGTGGGTTTTTATAGATTTTTGCCTCACCAGAGATTGTTGTCTTCAGTGTTAACGTAAAAAGGAAATACTTGAGAGTGCTTGCTGTTTTAAAGTGTACCATTTATTTACACTCACATTCATTAGATGGCTTGACATAAACGTACAGCATTCTCCTTCCACCTAAATTCCCTGATTTGAATTGTTATCAGCCGCAGAATTGCGCAGGAAGGTACATGGTAGGAGAACAATAGCTCCATTATGACCTACTAACATTGTAATCTAATTTGAGTTTTTAAAAAGACCTACATGTTAACATCCAGCACACTAGAATAGCTGAATGCATTTTTATAGTACAGAAACTGCAATCCATGACAGTTTTTAAAGAAATTTGTGTTTCAGTATTATTCAGATTGCCATTTCTGACAGGTACAGTGTTTCAGCTGAATTAGTGTTTCTCACCTGTACTGCTTGGCCAAGCTTTGTTTTATTGTGATTTATCTTTTGTTGTTATTTAAATGTTAAAAAGTTTAAAAAGCATGTGATGTTGAAAACAGCTTGTTAATTAAGGAATAGTTCCCCACTCTTGTTTCTTGAAACACTGAAGACACAGAAGAGCCTTAATTTACTCATAATAGCCTAGATTAAGGATAATGGTGTAACTGCAGTGATCAGTCATGGCCTATATCACAAGCTGAGCAGCTCACAGTCTCTAATGTATTTCCCATCAGGGCAGCCATGGGAGGTGGGATGTTCTGCTACCTCAGCTTTACAGGCTGAGACATCTCAAGGCAAAAAAGCCTAAACAACCTTCCTAACATCATGGGAGGACCTCTGCGACAGAGCAGAGTTTGGGTAGCAGCGGTTAAGTTCTTTTTTCTCTGATACAGCTGGAACCCTATAAAGAGCTGGTGCACATTCCCATATGGACCAGATTAGCTGTACTGCATATTAAAAACATGGCCACAAGCTATTTTTTGTGAATGCAGTATGCCACACCGGTATAAACGAAGTTAGATTAGCATAAATTTCTTACCATCAAATGCAGCAAAACTGCAAATCTTGCAAGAACAATAAAGATGGCTTATGTGTACAAGTTAGGCCTAGCTCCTGCCCTCCTTTGACGTGGTGGGAATCGATTTATATAGTGGGCTCTTAATTGTTTTCAGATTTCAGTCTGTTCCTGTTGAAGATATCTCCCATGGGCATATCTAAGTGAGTTAGGGTACGGGTATCGAGGGGGAGTTTAAAGGATCAACTTTAGGTTGCTTGTTTAGCTCTCACTACAAGCTTTTACGTTCCCGAGTCATGTAGGCTGTTTAAAAACACTCCTTGCTCATTCTAATGAAAATCTGAGTACTGGTCCTTGAGACAGATCTCAGTTATATATACAGTGTGGCAGCTGATAGTTCCGTTCCCAGAGGGGGAAGGTGCTTTTTCATTTTTGCTGTGGAGTTTGAGTAACTGAGCTGCTTCCTTTACTACAAGGAAACTGCATTCAGCCATTAACTTCAGTTGCTTACTGAAACAATTTGAAAGTTTCTAATTTCATTGTGCCAGTTGATATGATTAAATATTTTTTTTTTGTGCCAGTAGTTTTTTCAGCTGTTTAAAGACACGTCAATACTGGTACCTTTTAATAGAGTTTTTCTTTCACAGTGTCCAGCTTATGAATGTATTAGCCTTTATTTTGCTGAACTGCGATTCAAGTAATGTGAACTAAAACACTTGTTAACTATGTTATGTGGTCAAAATATTTACAGGTTTATTGATGTCTTAAAAATACAATCCTAACTGAACAGAACTTCCACAGTGCTGTGGAAGTTTCTTGAATAAGAAACATGGCAAAACTTTAGTTTTTGAGACATGGCAGTTACAAAACTGGAAGACAGATAATCGTGTCTCATATGCCTTGCAAAACCAAGGGAATTACAGGAATATTCCTCAAACCATACAGAAATGGGTGGTTCCTGCAACAGGTGACAGCCAAATTGGTCTTAGGATTTATTAGGAAGAAACAATTCCAGAAGATGACTGGATAGCTTGTATAATGCAAAAGGTTTCAATCGGCTCAGAAGGGAAGGTTAAGTGAAATACAGGGCATATACACTGAAATCTAGAATAGAGCCTTTGCAGATATTCAGATCTTCTGGAGAGAAGCCGTAGCATTCACTCTTGATGATACAGTGAATATGTCTACATGCTTGGTTGCACTCGTGCGTGAATTCCCTCTGCATGTGTGTTCAGCTGCCTGGACACAAGCCAGCTCCAGTTCAAAAGCATGTTTGTGAAGCCCAGCCCAGATCGCTCTGCCTCTGAGCACGGCTTATTAGCTCGGGCACAGTGTCACCCTAACAAGGTCACGAGAGTTTTCAGTTTGGAGCTGCCTAGAGGCTCATTAGATTTGTGTGCAGGCAAAGAGAACTCCTGTCTGCTTGTCGTGGCTCGTTTATGTGCATCCCGTAAGAGCTTACCAGGGTCCTAGGACTGGATGAGCATCCATTGTAGCACTGAGGTGAAGAAAAGGGAATAGTGTGCTCTGGAGTTCTTTCAAACAAACTTGCTTTGATTAATCAAGCTTGTAAATTGCTTGTGGACTGGGTCATTCAAATAGCTTTAAACGCTGTGAAAAGGAAGGTTAAAGGCTTTTACTTAAAGCAGGTTAACAAATACCTAAGGTAGTGTTATGCCAGTATTGGCCAGCCTAGGGCTTGCATGCACACCTGATCTGCAGGACAGTTTTACCCACTCAGCTCTCCGGCCGCTTACTCAGCTGCAATCCAGGCTGCTCCAAAAGAGATGGCACCATGCCTTCCACCGTGCTTCGCTGCTCATCCCCATGGCTTCCCACTGCAAGGATGAGTTTTGCACAGCTGCATGGAGAACTGGGCTGGTGGACCCACCTGGGTAAAACCCGGTCATTTCACTGTTGCTAGTTTTCAGCTGAGCAGCTTCTCAGATCCAGCCAGCTGTGTGGGCACATGAGTGATGGCGCTGGCATGGGAGGACAAGTGGCTGTGGGCAGGGAGAAAGGAGCGAGACCACTCCTTTCAGTGCAGCACCGATTTTCACCAGGCTGCCTCTACAATCGTCCCTGCACACTCTCTACCACCCTTTGAGTACGCCTGTATGGCTCAACATCAAATTACAAAGACCCTCTTGAGGCACATCATAGCTCAGGTGTTGTGGGCACTGAGTCCCAGCCTGGCTCACACTGGATCCAGGCACTGATTTGCAACAAATAGGAGTGACTGAAATCTTAGCTTAAGTACTACCACAGCTTATCTTGACTATATCTCTGTGTTACATTTATATATATATATATATATATATATATATAAAAATGTATGATTAATTCTATGAAACAGATGTGTGGTTCTTTTGTCTCACGTTAATTTTCCTGTGCTGAAGTCCTGAAAGCTGTTAGACTCATCAGAGAAACTGAACGTTGACTAATGTCACATCAGATGGAAATATTTTGAATGGGAATTACTTCGGTATTTCCCAGATGTGTGAGCAGGAAAGGATTTTTCTCAGATAACCTCAAAAAAATAAAAGAGTTTATCAAAGAATCAACTTTTAACATATGACATTGCAGAAGAAGATGGAAAACTGACTAATGGGAAGCAGCTCCACATTTTCCAGCTTTCATGTCTCATCAGTGCCTTTTCTGATTGCCTTAAGCTTTGATGAGTACTGATTGGTGGAAGTCAAAGATGAGGAAGTATAAAATAATTCTTTTTTTTGAGAGAGATGATCTGTCAAAACCTGGCACTGTCTTGATGACGAACTGTGATTATAGTGTCTTAGTAGCTAGGAAAAAAAAGTCTGTTCTCCAGTGTAGGATGATCTGCTAAACATGCTATGACAGGCATTTTAGGCACAATGTATGGTTACTTTCACAGTTACTACTGTGGAATAGCATTTAGTTCTCTAGCAAGAAGTATCCCTTGAGGAGCAGAAGGTGAAGCAAGACTAGAATTCACATAGTTTTAAGTTACACATTTTTCTATAAATAGAGTGCCTATTAAAATGAAAAAATAGAGCACCTATTAAATCTGCCATGGATTTCAGTGGGAACAGAAGTGGGTCATAGGTCTGCATAGGAACTTAAAAAAATAATGAAATTTTATGCATGGCAGTGCCAGCACAATGCCCCAGATTCTCCGTCAGGTTTTGTACTTTTCTTTTTCCACATAGATTTGAGTTCCTGCAGTGACTCTTGATCTAATAGTGCTCATATTTGTAATATATTTCGACAAAAAGACACGATTAGCCTTGCGTTCTGGATATTGGGTTGTCTCTGTGGGCAACTTTTTTCAGCTCTTATTATTTGTGTCTTACCCACAAGCATAGAAGTTGCATAGTAACCCACCTTCACTGACAAGAAAGTTACTTTATATCACTGCGACATAGTGATAGTGGCAAAAGATGCATCTAAGTCATGTCAAATTACATTTTCAGTGTTTACATTATCAGGGTCCTTTATGTTACCAGTGCAATGTAGAAGGGCCATGGAGAGATGGAGGACTCATGCCTACACCTGCATCAGTGGAGGAGGAACAGGATTAGCAGCTGACTGCTGACACACATCAAATCCAGGCATGATCTATATGACAGCAAGCCAGGCTTCCAGCATTTTCCATGTGCTACACTCTATGCATCTTTTATAAAGCAAAACTCAATGCCTGGTTCTGTACAAAGTCCAGGTTTGCTGCTCACTTAGGTGGCTTTTTATCATTACATCTGGATCAATAAATCATCAATATTTTGTGTTGCAGCCAGAAGCACAGGTTCTGTTTCTTGTGCGAGCAGCCTACAAACAAAATAAAATGTATTAAGGGCTGAAATAATGGCATATTCTCCACTAACTAAGAATGTTCAATTTTGGTTAAGGCTATTTGAAGTCATGCAAGTCTATTATGAAACCTGAAAATATTCTAGTTTCTATAGAATTTTTAAAATTTACATAGTTCTGGTGGTCACATACAGGTGTGGTAGCTTCATAGAGAAAGTCTGTTTATTATTGAAGTAGTATATACCTAAAATTTTAGATTACCAAAAAGCCTCAAAGAAAAATCACTATTTCTGAATTAGTACCTAGGGCATAATAGTGTAAAAATAAAGATGTGAGCAGTGTTAAAAGGTAGTGTTGTCCAACATAAAAGGTATGTTGGAAATATGGCTTGGCATTCCAGATCAGATTATTGATTCCAGTCATCATTAGCAGTTATGATCGATATTTTAGCTTTAATAGACAGCTGTGGTTGTCTGCATCTAACCAGTTGTGCAACAGGAGTACATCAAAGAGCAAATTCCTTCCATGAATAATTGATCCATTTATGCCAGTAAACGAGATTTTATTATCCTTACCTTGCTGCTTGCATGAACAATTTGAAGTTTTCATTTTTTTTAATCTCTTATGAATAGCAGAGACATGCTGACTGAAATGCATTGGTAGAAGAAAAATATGTTAAATGTAAACTAACCTGTATCGAGTGCTGTTGTTTAATACCTAGATGTGAATAGAAACACCTCCTGACAAATGTGTGGGGCTTATTTTGGTTATATCTAATGCCAGCAGAAGACTTTTCATCAATATGTGAAATCCCCCACTCAGCTCCTGAGCATTAGGCTGTACTGAACAGAGGAGCCAAGAGGTTAACAGGACACTGACCCTCTCCCTAATCCTTGAAGCACTCATGAACATGAGAGTATATTTCTTCGGTTAGATTTTTAAGTTCTCTTGTGTTTCCTCTGCTGCAGTCAATTTCCTTGTGGTTTTTGATGGCCTAGAAACTGCGGATATTTTAGCAAAATTCATTTATGTGTCAGTTGTGCCAGACATTCCAGTTGGTTTTGCTAACCACAGAAATGTAGTAGACTAGGAAAAAAATGTGGAAAAGTAATGATGGAAACAAGGGAATGGAAACTCTCCTTTGTGTTTGAAGATGTAATGTGTTACCTGCTTGGCAGAGCATAGCCTGTTTTTTGATAGCTTAGCTTAATTAAACTCTGAAATGCTTCAGTCTCCTGTATCCCCTATTTGAATTCTCTGTGATTTTTAATTTTGCTAAGTTCTGACAGGCAGAATTTTGCAGTTTGCTGCAATGTAGGTTGTCCCTTTGCCTGCAGAGTTTGTTGTTGTCTTGCTGTGCACTGTATCAGTGAAGAATCTTCTGCCTGCTCTCACAGGGTCCAGGGCTGGCGTGACAGCTCTGCTAGATGCAAAGTGATGACAATCTCAAAAAAACCCACGTGTTTCAGAGGAGGGAAAAGTTCAGGTTCCCATCAAAAGCCACAAAGAAGCTTCCCAGGATCCCATCTGTCAGCAAGTGAGGGACTTCTCTGTTGTACTGTAGGCTCTAGGATATGTTCTCATGGCAGTCATATAATTTCTATTGATCTAGGAACATTATCCGAGTGTATTGTCACTTCAGTAGCTGATAACTTGGTGTGCTGTTGTACTGGGTCTGGCCAGGATATACCTCCCAACAGCCCATGTAGTGCTGTGCTTTGCATTTGTGGCTAGGCAGGGTTGATAACACAGCAATGCTAACTCCCCAGCGTTTTGGCTGTTGCTAAGTGGTGCTTGCACAGTGTTAAAGCTCTCTCTCCAAACCATCCCCCTACCTTCAAGGCTGGTAGGTTGAGGGTGGGCAAGAGTTTGGGAAGGGAACCAGCCAGAACAGCTGTCCCAAAGTGACCAAAAGGACATTCCATATCATGTGACGTCATACTTAGCAATAAAAGCTGAGGGACTTTTCCTCCTCTTTAGGAGGATGTGGGGACATTTCTCATTATGGCATTTGTCTTCCCAAGCAGTCATTACGAGTGCTGAGGCCCTGCTTTCCAGGCAGTAGCTGGACTGCCTGCTGACGGGAAGTAGTGAGTAAATTCCTCTTCCTGCTTTCCTTGCATGCACAGCTTTTGCTTTTCTTATTAAACTGCCTTTATCTCAAGACAGGAACTTTTCCATCTTACTTTTGGCTCTTTCCTGTTGAGGAGGGGGAGTGAGAGAGCAACCAAGTGGGCATCTGACCGCGAGCCAAGGTCGACCCACCAAAGTTGTCTTACTTAAGACTGTATTTTAAGATGGGTCCAACCTGACCAATCTTAATGAGCGTATTTGGCACACTTGGTTGTACAAAATTCAGATCGTCCTCCTGATGTAGATACTCAGCCATTAGGGTAGCTTTTGTTCACTCAGATAATCAGTACGGGACTAGGATTATCTCAATGTGAAGTCCATCTGCGTGGAGGGCATTTACAAAGAAATGCTACTTTTTCAATAGATGGTGATCTATGGTTTGCAAAATAAAAGATTAAGGTTTTGACATACATTTAAGACACTATCATTATTCAGGCTTTCTTGTTTTTCTCTTCCACAGGTCATGTCTTCAGAGTGACGTGAAGGCCCACGAGCTGTTAACACAGTCGATAATCAGGAGGGTTGCTCGCTTCGCTGTCAGCAGATGAGACTATGAAAGTTTCAACATGAAACTCAGCTTCAGATTGTTTATTTCCTGCAAAGTAGAGAACTGGGAAAGTCTACATGAGAAGGGCATAGGGCACTATACAGAAGGAAAAATTAATTTGAGGTGAGTAAGAACAGTTTCTCGGTTTTGTTGCAAGGAGGACAATGTGTGAGAAAGCAAGATAAAATATTGGTGGATGTTATGAATAAATGCAACTCTCCAGACAGCCCTTTCTTGAACAGTACAGTTCTGATTCATTCAAACATACAAAATTATAATTAGTCATGTCCCAAACTCAGTGCAGACTTGCTGAATAGGCTGTTTATGTAAGATCCCTGTAGCAGACTTAGGAGTCATGGCATAGGAAATGAATGCTAGTATTAAAAAATCAAGCAGTTTCTCCCAAAAGAAGCTGTAGCACAGTTAAAGTCTTGAGGCCAAAACCAGCTGTATGTAGATGCAAGAGTCATAAGCTATTTCAAGCTATTTCAGATAATTTCTACAGGTGACTAGGGCATTGATGCACCCTGTACAAAAGCTACTGCATTGACGAAACAATGCAGCGTGAAATCCTAGTCTCACAGAAATGATTGTAAGCCTTGCCATGTGTTTGACAGGATTATAACTTTATTAATCAGTATGGCTAGCAGAAGGTGGTGGAGCAAGGGAGTGCGCTTACTCTGAGATCAGCCTACAGGGTGTGAGTACACAACCAACCAGCTTTTGCAGGGTGCCACAAACAGTGATGTGCAGCGGCTTCTTGTAAAAATGACAGCAAGCAACCTCCTGCTTTACAATGAACAGGTGGTAAGGTTTTGTAGCTCAATGTTTGTGAGCCTCCAAATTGGAGCATGAAAACTTTGGCTATAAAAAGCACATTTTAGAGCTTTTCCCCACAGTCTGGTAGGTATCAGAGCTGGATATTTTAGGTGGAAATGGATTTCTTGCTTTAGAAGAGTTCTTTGACATTTCTTGAGGAAATTTGCGTTAGGGACGTTAAAAAGCCAAAACAAGCGAGCAGCTTAACTTTTTTCCTGACTAAATGTGTGATTCAAGCATGCAAATGTCTGCTCATGTCTGCAGTCACAAATCTCTGTTCTGCCTTTATAGAGCACCTTACACTGGGAACCATGTGCAGGAGTAGAGCTGATGTGTGTTATGATAATACAAATAGTAAATACAGGAATAATCGCAGCAGATGGGATCCTTACACAGCTTTTGCTGAGGAGCCTGTAGGAACATCACCTCAGTGCAGCAGGCCACACAACAAGGGATGAGGGAGCAGTCAGGATTCTTATAATTGAAATTAACTGTATGTTGTTTCAATTAATTGTTCCAATTAGTCTCTCTTTCTTTTCAGTTATGCTTTTCTGTAACAGTGTCATCTGGGATGCTGAGAGAAATTGAAAATGCCCTAATGGTCAGATGCTCATCAATTAAAGAACTTTCTATTTCTAATTAGCTCCCTGAGAAGAATTCCTTGTAAGAATGAAAAATTTTATTGATCGAATGAGTGAGGAGTTGTTTTTATTACAAGACTAATTTTCCTTTCAGTGATAGCATTACTTCTGTTGCCAAAAATAATTTTTAAAAAGCCTTAATAGAGAAGAAAAGAAGGAAACATCTGCTTTGTTTCTATCTGGTGATCTTCTTCTTCTTGTAAGCTATCTTTCAGAATGATTTAGTAGCTAGGGTGCAAACAACGCAACAGCTTTAAATCACTTAAAAAAAAAATCTAAAATAATGATTTAAATTTAACTACCAAAGCTACTTTTCATGAATTCAGCTCAAAAGGTACTGTTTCAGTTTTTTAGTCAATGAGACATTTCCTGACAAAGACTGGGAAAAAATGGTCAGGGTCTAGAACTGGCTAAAATATTTCTGAGTTTATATATATTTTTTTTTTTTAAATGGAAAACTGAAGTCTAAGATGCTGTTTCAAAATTTTTCTTTTATTTTTCCTCAATTTTTATTTGCACTGGAAGTTCACACAGTACTGAAACAATTGCTAGCAGTTGTTTCCCCTGAGGCTGTAAGTGGAAAGGTACAGAAAGCTCTGCCTAAAAGCATGGCCTAATAGATGCTTTCTGTCACAGCCTGTGACCATCTCCAAATCCAGGTGTAAGTATCACACTGCCTTGATATGTTAAGATTCAAGCAGACTGGTTTTTCAAATTTTTAAGTGTGACACGCAGCCTGCACCTTAAGTCAGACCTCCAAAGCCTACACACTAAGCAAAGGCCTCCAGTTTAAGAGCTTATTCACAAATGGGGCTATTTGTGACTAGGGTTAGGCAGTGCGTAAGTACAGCTTGTGAGTGTATGCGCCTTTCTACATGTCTTTCAGACAGCAGAACTGCTCAAGAAGCTGTGCTTTTTTTCTGCTTATCCTTCATCAGGAATGCTGAGACAGATCTTCAAAGTTATTTGGTTGTGGTGTTGCTTCAGCTATGGTGATCCAAGGACATTTTGTCACATAGAGGTGACAAAACTTAGGAAAATGCACCATCTTATATATCAGCTAAATTACATGGTGCGAACAGATGGCACATGATGCCTTCATCAGCTGCTTTCATCTTCATCAAAGATATTTTAGCAACACAGCCTAACTCAGATCCTTAGTCTTCCTGTCTCGTTTCTGGTCTTTACCTAAGAGAGTAACTTTACAGTAATCACCAAAGATTTGAGCACTGGATTTTTTTTTTTTCTCTCTCTCTCTCTGTCTTTATGTGTGTATATGTGAGTATATGTGTATATGTACCTATACACACATATATAAATATACGCATGTCTATGTATTTTAACTAAGTTATAAGACAACTTTTGTTGCAGCTTCTGCTTATGATTTCCATGTAAAAAACCTGCAGTTAACCTAAATACTGTCCTAAGTGAGGCTCATAACTTCTCCGTCCTAAATTTTGTTTCTCAAAGGTTTCTGATACTTTTGGAACCTCTTAGTAAAAAGAGGTTCAATGGCACCTGAAATAGTCCAATTTTGCATCATCTTTGCAACAGCATTTAAATGGTCATAAACTCAGTTTTTTGCCTGCCTCTGTACTGACAATATGATCCATTTAATAATCTCTAACATTGACACAACAGGAACATCAAAATCAACTTTGTGGTAGATTATCCACTAAAGAAAATATTTTTATAGGTAGCTTTCGTATTTCTGACACAAGTGTTGTTCAAATGCCTGTACCATGTTACTCATTTGGGTGAAAAGAACAGAGCAAAGCACCTTAGTTGTAAAATGCTCGACAGCTGTAATATGAATTTCCTCCAAGTCCTGTCCTACTGGTGAAGAGATTAATGTAACCAATAATGATTTATACAGAACGAACCCCATCTTCTTTTCTTACAATTTATGCCACTTTCATGTGTGCTTGGGGGAGAAAGGAGGAAGATTACATTAGAACAAAGAGCATTTGGCAAACGGTAAATCATGGGTTCTCAAAAGCCAGTCATGCATTTATCTGTTTACACAGTATTCCTGGAGTGACAGTACAATGGCCCTGTCCATAAGCAGTGTGCAAGTTCACAATAGTCTTAACTCCCAGACCATACTTTCCTGCTACCTCTTTTGTGCTGGCATTAGCAGCTACGTGGCTGTGTTGTGAAAATGAAGCTTTTCTTTTTTTTATGGGATAAATGTTCTGCAACACTAGTGAGCGTTCCACATTGCTTTGGCTTATACTCATTGTGAAACCCACCATTAGTTGTGAGGTTAAGAAAGAGAAGTGTTTATCAGTGCAGTAAGCCCGTGTTTACGATGTCTTTCATCCTCTGTTCTGCATGGCAAAAAAGGACCAGCCAAAAGTAAATTAGTCAGAAAGGTACATGAATTGCCGAAGTTATCAGGGCGTGCTGTTGCTCTCTGCTCCTTCTCCAACACCTTCTCCCTTGATTGAATTGCCAGCGATATGTGTGTTTCCTGCTAGCACTTCTCAAGTGTCCCTTCTCTCCATTCATTATCTGTTTAATGACTATTTCTTCCTTCTTTTTTTTTTTTAATATTGATCTCCTTGAATTCCTACTCTGTCTGTAGCTTCAACTTTTAGCTGATTCTACTGCATAAAACAGGATTGCACAGCAATGCTTTCAGGGATGAAGGAACTCCACCATTTGCTTTTATCAGCCTTGGTAACGAGTTTCTGGTACTGTGCTTCAAAATCCTTTACATACTGGGTTTTGTAGATGGATGACTAGACTGCATGGTGGTAGTAGAAAGAAGAGAGGTTACATCCTTCACTGTAATTAACTGTAGCAATAAGCTTCTGGATATTGTTTCTAGGTACCTTGTATATTTATTTAATATTTGGGTAATTTTTATTCTTATTATCCTCCTCTTTCTTACACAGAGAGAGGATTAAGAGCTAGAAAACATGATGTCACAAAATAAGTCTGTCTGTTCTGTTTTTACATAAACTCAGAGACATGGCCACTGTCCTGTTTTGAATGAATTGTGAAATGCCTGCAATAATTTTTTTTTACAGAAAAGGATTTTTACATGCCCTGGGCATGCCAAGAAAGGCATGTTCTGGGACAAATATCCATGGACTGAGATATCAAAGACCTCTCCTGGTGCACACCAAATGCTTTACTACATGCAAAACTCTAATTTATGTGTGCATGGCAGTGTTTTAAGCATTCTGCTGCAGAGCTCTTCATCCCAGATGGTTAGTGATTTTGGCATTCTTTGGCTCAAGGTACTATTTCCAGATGATCTCCTGCCCCTTGCTGCAAGGGTGTGCTCCTGTCCCCAAAAGTCTCATGGCCAGAAGTATCCATTTCCCCTGGTGCATTTGAAGGCTGTGTTGGAGTAAAATCTCAGCTCAGTAAGGAAGGCTGGAGCCAGCCCAGGAGATACGGAGCAGCTTCAGGGAACAACAGTGCAGGAAAAGATGGATCTTTGGGCACGAGGCCTGAATCGAGCGATGCCACAAGGATCTTCTTTTTTTTGAGGCGAAGGAACTAGAGATCCTGGGGGCAGGGATGAGGCGATGGGCTGCTTACTGTGCTGCTGAGGAAAAGGCTGTGCTCCTTAGCTGGAGGAATCTTTTGCTGGCTGGGAACACACCTGCGTGAGGCAACCTTTCATGCAGGTCCTTGATGGGACTGTAGTCTAAGTGACTGCAGGGTCTGAATCCCCTTCCTTGCAAACGTGTTTTGACCAACTTCACAACTACAGTCCCAATCTTTTGTGTGAGAACATACCTTAGATTAAAAAGGTGACTTTTGGCTAAAACTACCAAATACAGTATTAGATGCTATAAAACTATTTTGTTTGCAGAGAAGCAGTCCAAATGCCGGTTGTATCCATTCTTCTTTTTCCTTAGGGTACTGGGGATCAAATTCTGATCTCAGGTAGTTTAAATCCTGGTTTCTCTTATAGACAACCTGGGACCAATTTGGACCCTCCGTTCAAACAGCCCTCAAAGAATAGCAGAGGGCTAACAACAGAATGTAAAAACAGGGTAAACCAAACAGCTTAGGCTTTGTTACAACCTTAATCAAATTTTTGAAGTATAGATCACAGAGTACCTCTATTAGACTATACTAAATTAGTTAAAACCACCATGGATCCCTCAGTTCTAGTATTAGCTATGGTTGTAGGGAATTGACGGGGAACTGATTATGAAAATACCTTCATCCTCCTTATTTGGCTATAAAATTTTCATCTTCTCAGACAATGCACTGCAAGCCTCCAGCATTAGGAGCTATAAATTATTAATTTCTGGAAAAATTATTTCAAATGTGTGGTGGAAAAGGACAATGCTGAGATAGAGCTTAAACAGGCCGCTAGCCAGAGGCCATGAGACCTGTGCTTTGTCCCTTAGGTGTCTTTTATCCCACTGTTTATCAAACAGACCCTTTTAGGTCTGTTTGTCAGACCTAGCTTCTTTTTTTTGCTTTGTTTTGTGATCCAACTATTTCAAAAGAAATGGCATTATCAGGGCAGGAAACCCTTGAGCAAGAGTGTACCTGGATGATACAGAGCTGGCAGATGATGCTACTGAAACTGATAAAACATTAGGGCTTCTCTGACCTTTGCCAAGAGCTAAGGACAACTCCACCAGCAGTCTGTATGGAGAAGGAGTAAAACAGAGGAGAGCATTTGTCCTGCTTCTCTGCTGTCCTGGGTATGCCAAGGAAACCACAGCTGCATCTGGGGCTTTTCTGCTTAAGTGTACCAACAGATGAGCTACAGAGAAACAGATTAGTGTATTTGAGAGGAGGGTCAGACAGCAAATAATTTTATTCAAATACATTGAAAAGACACTCTGTATCTTAAAATTTTTATCTGCAGCTTTTTTACTTTGATATACAATCTATTTGTGATGGCCATCCTGTTAAAGAAGTCACAGACAATGATTAGTGCTAGTGTGAGCCACAATGTAGTTCCTCAGTTTCCATTTTGTAAGGTTTACATTACACAGATAGCTTGCAATATAATTCTAACTGATAAGAAAAATTAATTCAGGAATTAAGTACCTCTCAGGAACAAATGGACCTATGGGTATTCCCAAAATATATGGTTCAAATTAGTGCTGATCATGTCATACTGTCTGCGTTTGCCTTATGTACTGGTATTTCTAATCCACCAGAGCTTGGCTCAGTGCCTGCACTGCACAGCTTTTCCTGCTAGGTATCTTCCATGGGTACCCAAGAAGCAGCTGAGAATGATGTCAAGAATGGTTGATGAACCTTACTGGCTCCTTGCATTTTTAGGGACTTAGTGTTCAATTCTCTAGCTACAGACCTTGGGGATCCAAGGCATTTTGGAAACAGCAGTTTTTCTGCATCTGAGTTAGCCAGGCTTCAAGGCCCGTATTGATAGGAGATGCTACTCAGTTAATACTTCACTCTTTAGATTTTATTTTTCTTCCTCTAATGCTGCAAAGGGAAGTGGTGTTTCGAGCACTTTAAGCAGCCAGGATCCTCACACACTAGTTAATACTGCTGAAACCACCAGGCACTCGAGACCTCTTCAGCCCAAGGATTTGAAGTGCAGCTGACTGGTGAGGCATCTTTGCTTAACAGTAGTGACAACTGTAGCAACAACTACTTTGTTAAGAAAAATTGTAGCCTGTGTAGAGGGTTTTGATTCTCCATAAAAAAGATCCTTTTCGATTTCAGTAACAGAAAGGAATATAGACAGAGAGAGTGTCAAAAAAAGCAGAAATCTAGGAAGGGCCTTTGCTATTATTAAGCTTTTTACTTCTGGAAAGGAAGAGAGGTGGTGCTTAGCACTTACTGAAGGGTGTCTCCCTGCAGCTGAATGAAGGTGCTGTTACAGTGTTGTGCTAGTTTATCTGTACCAGATAGTTTAAGACAGTATAGACTAAAAAAAACAGGGCACACCCAGTGGCGTGCATTCTCCTGTGTGCCACCAACTTGAACGTAAGCAGTTCAGGGAACTGGGCTGTTCATTCTCTTCAAGTTATAGCCCATTAAGTTGCTCACTAACTGTGTGATTAATAGCACTGGCTAGCTGTAAATGTTCTTAATTTCCTTTGAGAATGGGATAACAACATACCTGAGGTTTGAATGGCCTTGTGGACAGACTACAACAGGCTACATCTAGCAGATTTGCTTTGCTACTAATTTAAATTCATTTGTTAAGCAGACGATTTGTCAAAATTAGCTATTGTTATGTCTTTGTTACTGTGTAGAAGGAGATGTACCTGAAAGTCCACTTCCTCTTTAATTAAACTGAAGGATTAAAATTATTTATATTAATTATTGATACTAAACTCCAAAGTGTGTAGTGGAGGAAGTAGTATCTGGTGCAGTTCACAGTTTGCTTTCTTCTTGCATCACAGCAACACAATTACCTTCTTATAACACCCTCAAATGCCATAATACATCTCATAACTACAATCGTCTCTGATCCTTCTCTTTCCCCCAAATCAGCAGAACTCCCGGTCCTCACAGTGAGAGGGAATCGTGCCCCTCAGTTCAAGCTCCTCCACTGAGGTCCCCCATATAGACCAAGTAAGAGCCTGGGTACAGGAAAAAGCTTTGCCGCTTGCTTGTGGCATATCATTATGGTGTGAAACAAGTATCTCCATGTAGTAGTATCTGCTGTTGACTTGCTGCAGGGTTTTTACCTTGCTTCTGAAATGTGCAAAGAACGTTCACAGGACAGGTGTCTAGAACAGTTGAAATGGGGAGAGAGAAAGAAGACGAAAACCTGAAAAGGTCGTAAGTTATTCACATAAGTGGGAGTTTTAAAGACAGCAGGAGAAAGTACTGACGTAAATTTAAAAAAAGCAAATTGTGGAAGGTAATATATTCAAGTAGCAAGCACTATGCTGTTGGAAGTGCTACCCAAGGGCTTGACAGAGTAAGAGATGCTTTTGCAATTTCTTATTTTAATCTCAAGCAAAAGATGAGATTTGAAACAAAATTGGTCTTCTGGACTTGGAGGGAGATTGGTTATCTGCTTGGAAACCATCCACAACACCTTTAAAGATGGTGTTCTCAGCTTGTATGTTACTCTGCTTCGTGACCTCGTAATGCAGTGTTTGATACTTGCAAACAAGATGTCCTCCAGGCACAGTAGCCACAGGAGATGATTTTTATGGATAAACTTGACTCCATTATAAACAGCACAGCTAATCTAGATCCTGGAGTTTGTTCCAAAGAAACCAGCAAATCTATTGCATGGGGCCAGTGGCTCAGGACTAGTCATGGGTAGGTCCTGTCAGACACTGAGTGCCCTTGCCTTGCAGATCACAGCACCTGTTGACTGGCACTGGGTTATGCAGCAGAAGAGCTGTGGCCCCACTTCAGAGCACTGCATTCCTACCTGTGAAAATCCACCCTGGAGTTTCAAAAAGTGAGGTGTTCTTTCTTAAAAAAAATCCTTCTTGCATCACTAGTGCAAAATAATTCTATTTCCAAGTTCAGAGGTGTCTGCCATTGTGTGGGCAAATCCATGCAAACTTTGGAAAAGGCGATGAAATCTGTGAGGATAAGGTGCTGTTCATTTATATTTATTTATATATGTTCATTTATATTTTTATATAGCTATATGTTCATTTTATGCCTAGCATGACCAGAGCAGAGTTTTTTTCTGAATTTCTAAAAATTTCCTAAAAACTGTGAGACTCTGCATTTAACTGTGTTTTTGTAGTGCCTTTTGCTAGACCTGGGTCCTTCAATTTGAGCGTCTCTTGGTTTTGGTTACCACATGCCTACATGGAGCTGCATTGCGTCAGGGAAGTCTCCAGGCAGGCAGCGGGCTGAAAACTGGTTTCTTAGGCATATTGGCTGTTTACAAATTGTTTGGTCCACACGTTCGCTGTGTGGTATGCAAGCAGCAAAGATGTAAACTATCTTCTGAAAATGACTGGAGTTCAGTGGATAAAAGTGAGCAGGGCTTTCCTTTACTCGTCACAGCCTTAGAAATGGAGAAGTCTGGCACAGCCTGCATCCAGCCTTCGATAGCGTGAATTAGAGTAATCCAGCTCAGAAGTGATCATGCCTGGGTCATTGTGACCATTGCTTATCTGGGGAGAAGCGATGACTCCTCAGCTGGAGGTGATAAAAGGCATCCTTCCAGCCTTAGTACAAATATCCTGAGGGTTTAACTTGCTGTACTTTGGGACATGCGGTACAGAGGATAATGTCAGTCATTCTTCAAAGGATTCCTACTCCCTAATCAACACTACTCAGCCATACTGGCTCCTCTTGAGATCCACCTCAGAGACATGCTGATGCCCTGGAGGACATCACTGGTGGTGAACAGACTTCTAGTGTTTGCTGGCAGTAGCCTTGTGTCGTGTTGAGCTCCATTATTGAAAGGCCTGAAGTGATCCTGGCTGTGCTGCTCTGGGACCTGTCTTTTGGTCTTTGTGCACAAGGACAGTTACACTGCTCAAAATCTGGATTATGTTCCCAAGTAAGCTGTGGGTTATCTGCATGGAGCTGAGAAGATAGTCACAGCCAGCAGCAGATTGATGTTCCCCCGAGGAACGGAGGAGAACTAAGGCCATTAATGCCTGACTCACTCCTGTTGCAGCTGCTGCAGGGGCTGAGCATCTCTATTCCTACTCTGACACAGCTTGTGGAAAATCACAAGTAAATCCAGTATTACAGGCTGCAAGATAATTTTCCATGCCGTGAAGAGCATGCAGACTCTCTCCCAACTCCTCTAAAGCATATTCTTCCATAAGTGCTTGTCACTCAGTATTGATCTTTCTGTCCCCTGGTAGCTGATCTCCTTTGTCAGCCTGTGGAGGTTCAGGGGGTGTCCTGTGTAGGTCCAGACCACTGTTATGCTGCTGCTGTTGCAATATGTATTGCATTCGTTGCTATCAGCCTCTATCACAGTATGTTGTTTTTCAGTGTGTGTTTACTGGAGTGCCATTTCCTCTGCTCCAAGAGGCACTGTTTTCTGTCCTTAATCGAAGCTCTGGGAATGAAAGCAGCAGCAGATCTATCATGTACCGCTTCCCCTTTTCCCATAGAGAGTTTGGGAGCATAGAGCCAGAGGTGGCTTACCTCATTTCTGAGCAATAACAGCTTTATTAGCTAGCCTTAGCAGCTGGACAAAGAAGGGGGTGGTACACACAGGCTTGATCATAAAAATTAAGTTATTTATGTAACAAAACTGGGCTTGCTAAAGGTTTGCAGAAAAAATTTCTCAGAATCTCATGCAGCAAACCAGTATAGTAAGGGGAATGCCTTTTCAATTAAATGCTTCAAATCCTTTCTCAAACATTTAACAAACCAATCAGTGTGTTTTGAAGAAACGCTGTCTATTCTTCTTGCTGAGAGTGTAGCATTTGTTCATCATCTTCGAGCTACAAACAGTGTATTAAAGATAAGAAACAAATCTGATTATTTTAACACAGTGTACTGATCTGTGCAGTTCCAGTATGCTTGGGAAAGGGGCATTGTTTTATTCTGCATACAGATGCTTCCTGTATCAGGTAGCAGAAACATCTTAAGTGTGCAGTGTGATTTTTTCAGCAGGAAAATCTCTCGAGGGTCTAAAACCAGGCTTTTGCATTTCGCAAAAAGAAGGGAAAAGAAGGGTCAATTCTCACCTTAAAAGTGATGGGAGGAGAAGAGGAGGAAATTAGACAAAGTATTTTCCCTTTGATGCTATAGTCAGGGGAAAATATATACTTTAGGTAGTATCTTTCCAGTTAAGTTCCACAAAAGCTATATTGGATCTCTCTGTATAGACGATAATGCATGCTCTATAAGAATTATTGCATATACAAAGGAAAATAATGTCATCATAAAACAACTGGAGTTACAGATGGGTACATATGACAAACAAACAAACTGCTAGGTTTCTCGCATTCTTCCTTCAGTTCCACTTGCTTTATTTGGTAGCGGAGATGAGTTATTTTTAATTCTCCATAATATCTGACATAGCAATGCTCCTCCCAGTCAAGAGAAGGTAATCGATATGAAAGAACCTGTGTGTAGATAAGAAATAGAAAAGTTAATGCAAATACTCTAACGTCTGCTAAATGCTATGGCATTTATTTTAAGCATCTTGAATGACTCTGATTATGTTCAGTAGGACAGCTGTGACAACCCACAACATGGTCTGGCTAAACTCCTGTGGAAAGTTAAGGGACAGTTTGTTTTCCTCAACTGACTTTTGTAAGATACTCTGTGGTTGGAAATCTTTGATAAACGTTAATGAGCATAGCTAAAATCCTGATTCATGACAGTGTCTGCATTTGCTCAGGCCTTGAGACAGAGACAGGCATAAATGGACATTTTCACCATTACAACTCAAGGAATGCGTTGTCTTTCTTTAGTATGGTTGAATAAATGCAGCTTTTGCGTGTAACCGATGTGTTAGTGAATTACACTAGTTTGAAAAGAAAAGACGTGTACAAATGCATTGGTTATTTTTATCCTATTCAGAGTTTGATTGGTCTTAATAACACTGAGATTATAAAGGGGTTTTTGGACTGATGATCAAAGCACATGGCACGCTTCCTAAACTGAAAGGGAGGAGGTGGAAAAAACCTATATGGGACTGGGAAAGATTTGGAAAGATGTAGAAAAGGATGCTTCCTTTCAGACAGAAAGACGCTCTGCCAGTTGTTCTTGATGAAGTTGTTCTCTGTTCAGAGTGTGTATTTACGCTTGGCAAGATAGGACATGGCAAACCACAAATAACAAAGCAAGATTATTCGGGAGCAAAACCCCGTAAAGTATATGAAGCTGATGATAGGCTACTGGACACCATGTTGGGGACTGAATGAACTTTCTGCACTGAGTAAGAAGTTTTTTTATTTCAATTCTTTTGAGTGCTAATGTTTTTCTTTCTTGATTGACAATATGGTTTCAGTGATTTTTGAAGTCATTCTTAAAAGACTGGTAAGGTAGAATAATTAATTAGTCACAGTGGCTCTTGACATTTTGAGATAAGTCTGGCCTGCTTAGTAAGGAAGACATGACAGAGGAACTATAGACTTGATTAAAGACTTACTTACGTCTGTCAGGGATGAATAGGTCATTTGGTGATTATGTAAATGTTGCTTACAGAAGTTCTGTGTGGGTAGGATGGTATATCAGAGTGGTGCTTTCTCGCAGAAGTCTGGGGTGGGAGAAGGGGGAAAGCAAAGAAGGATGTCAAGTGCATAAAATAAATGACTACGCTTGAAGAGCAGTTGAATGACTAAGGATATAAGCTGAGTAAGCATAGTTGCAGCTACCAAAAAAGATGTTGAGTATAGAGTAAACTGACCTGGATTTCCCCGCTTCTGTAAGGGAAAGGAAAATACAAACTGAGTCCTAGTGTACTGAGTTTTTAGGGTCATTTCCTCCCTCCCTCCTTCCCTGAGAAGTCACAGAGCTTTTTTTTTTTAATTCAAAAAAAGCATGCTGCAAAGTGCTACAGATCTCCTCAGACTTTGAAGATACTCTAGCTGCCCTCACGCAGTTCGCCCTGACCTAGTGAGCCAAACGGAATTCCCTATCTCTGCACCAGAAGTGCTGCTCCCTGAGCCTGCATGGGGATGGACAGGGTGCTCTGCCATGAGATAGCAGAGCCCTAGGCATTCATATCTTTTCATGTGGCCTCTCCATAAGGCTAGAGAAAAGCTGCACACCTGCTTCCAAACTCTGTGATCCACTTGTTTTCCTATCCACCAACTTTATTCCCTCCACAGATATAAGCATCACCTATTTTATCTGTTAAAGCAGCCTACTGCATTGACCAATTCACCCCCTAAAGTAATTTCTTTTCAGGAAACCTAGGGCAAATCAACTGAGGGTGTGAAGATGAATTGTTGAATTAAACCATGTTATACTGCTGTGGAAGCTCCCATTCAGGTGTAACATTATTAGATTGCAGCAGCTTTCGCCTACTCAGGGGATGCATAATTTACTGTGATGGAAGAACAACTATACAGGAGTGAATGAGAGTCCTCACACAGGTGAAGGGTTAATGATGTTAATTTATACTCTGAATTGATGTACTTCTACACTCCTTGTGTGGCAAACCGACACTAGAATTGTTGCCACAAAGAAGTCTGGTTGAATTTTTTTATAATTACTTTTGGTAGTGATGCATTTTTTAAAAGACAAACAAGAACCCCTGTGTCACGTGCTGAATTTGGGTGCCTGCATGTGGCACTTGGCCGCATCTCAGTTTTCATCTTTAGTCCCTGTCCCCACATCAAAGCATCCTGCAGGAGTCTGGGAGTAAGTCATTCCTGAGCTGGCACAGGGACGTTTTTGACATGAAAACACACATTTTGAATGCGAGAGCTTTGTGTGACCTTCACATCTGGTTGATTTTACTGTTCTGCCTAGCTGCTGTTACATGTCACATCACAGATTTCCCATTGAGACCAGACCCCAGCAGATTAATGGAGCTATGCCAGTGCGCAGATCGCGGGCCTGCAATTTCACCCTTTTTGCACGAGCGGTTATTCTCTATTTTGGTGACTTGAGCCACCAAACCAGTGATTTCCCACCCTTTTTTTTGTCTATCCTAGTCCTGTAAGTCTAGGAATTACATCCTCGTGGTCCACATAAGGTGGCTAAGGAAAGAGAGCCTGCTGGCATGGGGATCAGTCTTCCTGTGCGAGGTGTCCAGCTTCTCTGGGAAGCATTTAGGCATTCACAGATTGAGAACGCCTGCAAAAATACTGGCTTTTGATTGGGCTCAGCGGGTATTCTGCTGACCAGCTGTCTTCCTTCTCTTTCTTTTATGTTCACGGATCAAATTTATTTCACAGAAACAAATGCTGCCCAGTGGTTTGTATTAATAATGCATTGAAAGCTACAGCCACATCTAATGTTTTCTGCTACTCTTGAGCAAAAGGATTATTGTAAACCTTGAATGTTCCTTTCGTTTCTCCAGTTGGAGTGATCTTGAGGGCTCTTGAGGTACTTGAGGAAGGCTTACAGGAACGTAAGTGGGCTTTTCCAAAAGAAAAAAACATCCTATCTTTTCTGTTAGTTCAAAGGAGCGTGTCTCCTGCTGTGGAGGAATCCTGCTCAGATATAAAAGGTCTGAAATGGCATACTACCTAATGGATTAAAAATGGATACCACTTTCAGTTAAATTAGCCAGCATTATTCAGTGTTTCCTGTGATGTCTTTTTATTGTTAGTTTTTTTCCCTGGCTTATTCTTAAAGGAGTCAAAAGATAGAGGTTTTTCATCTCATCCCCGCAGTGGAGGTCAGCTAGGCTCTGAACATGCTTTGGTGCTCTCTAAATTTCATTCCCCCTTTGAACATCTGTGTCACAGAGGCAACCAGATCTAAACTCCACTGCTGCGGCCCCAGGGACCTTGGCACTGATCTGAGGTCCTGCAGTCAGGGACCAGGAGTGAGATGCCTGTGCTCCCTGTCCCTGCGTGTGATATTGATGAGTTGTGGTGCATGCTCAGCTTGGAGCTGCACAGAGACAGCAGATAGGACATGGTATGCATGGGTATTTGAAATCCTATCCTTCTCTCTTGGGCTGAGTTTAATGGATGGCCTAACAGCCTGTGCAGCAAATGAGGGACCAATGCATTTGTCCTAGGATCTTTTCCCAGTGTCATAACTGTTTTTCATAACACACCGAATGGCACAGTTAGTTACAACAGGAAATGCTGAGGGTATCTTCTCCCTCACTTCTACTAGACCAAACCTGTTAATGCTCTGTCCTGGCAGCTGGAAGATGTGGCTGTGAACTGGTATCGAGAAGAACTGTCCTCTTAGCCCTATGGAAATGCTGTGGTTAGAGGCAATGCGTCTCCAAGTTGCACAATATATTTTTTCTGTTCTCTGTGGCAGCAAGCCCATGCTTAAGCCACCATGGTCAGCCTCAGGGAGTTACTCTGAAAGATTTTGAGCTACTTTCTATTCAAGACATGTTTCTTAACATGCATTTTTTGAACAAGATCTCATTGTACTTTCTGCTTTAGTTTCTGTCTTTTCTTTCATCATTCATTCTCTATTTCGTTCCCTCTCACTGAATTGATAGGTGTGATGAATACTAGTATCAGCTATGCACGTCCTTTCATTTCTTTTCCAGCCTATAATGCCAATGTTACACTAGGTGCTGCGTCTCACATGCTTCCTGCTACATCTGTTTCTATAGGTCCTCATGAGACAAATGCACTTACATACGTGTTTGTCTTGGGTTTGCATTTCTTTTTTTCAATTTGCAGTCCATTTGACAGTACTCACTTCCAAAATCGTGTCTCTGTAAGGAATTTTGTAATGTCTGACACATTAAGAGTCAAAATCTAAATGAGATCTGTTATGACCAATGGAAGTCTGTCCTAGAAGGCAGGCAACATGTAGGGTGGTAGTGAGTTGGTTTTTAATGGCACTAGATGTTTTGGTAGACTAATGCTTTCACACCTGACATTGCAGGCTGACCCTGTGGAAACTGATAAGGCATTGAAATCCACATCAAAGGAGTGAATAGACCATTTGCTGATTTTGTAAATCAGACATCAGCATTTCAGAAATGCCTACATCTGCATTCTGGGGAGACTTGCAAAAGTAAACTGCGCTTCCTACAGAAGAGAAGATTCTAACCACTGACTGAGAGTCAGCAAACTCTTTTGAAGTTCAAATAAATCTTTATGTGCAATTGGTGACACTGGTGTATTTATAGGCTGATGTTTGACTGGGGCAGTGGTCTTGAGAATGATTTGTTGGCTTTTGAAGTAATAGAATGCCAACCAAAAGAAATTTGAAACTATAGGTTTAGTGGGATTATTTCTTATCCTCTTTTAATGGCACCTAGCACACCTACAACTCTATTGCACAAAGCTTCTCGTATATACATATTGATTAAAAACTGGTCTTGAGTCTCTTTAGAGGTTTAACTGGAGATATCTGCTGGATCCTAGTAGGAAGGTTTCTGAAACAGTCTGAATGTTCCCCATACCTTGTTGTTTTATAATATATCTCCCCTAAGAATGAGTCCATTTATGATTGTGTGTGTGACTTCTTTTTTTTGTGCTGCGTGCACATCCTTGAAGTGTGTTAAAGAAGGGCAAAGGAAACCTTAGGGTGACAGGTGTAAATGGTGGGTGGGACCCTTGTTCTGGGGACCACAGGTGGCATGATGGAGAAAGTAGCAGGAAGATGAAGGGAGTGAAACAAACTGGTATGCTGATGGAAGGAGAGATTAGTGGTGAGACTGGAGCTTGTGTAGGGAGATTAACAGATGTAAGTAAGAGAGATAGGAAAAGGAAAGGAGATTGTGAGCAGCTGAATGTCTGTAGAGGTTAGCTTGGGAGTATTGAAGGGGAAGGAAGAGGAGTGAGTTAGGAAATGCTAGAAAGCTCAGGGAAAAGGTAATTCTAATGTTGGGAGAAGATGGTTTGGGAAGAGTGAATGAGTTTTAGCATGATGGAGAATAGAGGAATGTATGTGCTGATGTATCTGAACTGTCAAACGACAGGAGTTCTTCAGGTCTAGGAATACCAGCCAAAATCTGTTACTGGGGAGTTAAGTGAAAGTACTGTTTGGCCAAGAAGCATTCTGTTACTTCCCCACTACATCCCACTGCTATGATAAAGAAATGTGATTTTTACACAAGATTATTCAATAGACTGTGCCTCATATCGTGACAACACGATTTTCACTGATTCCAAAATGGTTTGACTGAGGGAAATAGACAGATTTTAAAGGAGAATGTTGCAAATGTCATGGGAAGATGGAAGAGATAAGGGAAATTATCAAAATATCTTTAAGACTGTTATTTTGCTACACTGTTCAGTGCTTACCATACTCCTCTCTGCAGAGAGATCCACAAGGCCGGGGCTCTTCTCGTCACTTTGAAGATGTAAGTGGCTTGCAAACCTTGTGCTGGGTCTTTGTGCACAGCTATATTTTAGCCTTAAGGCATAGCTTGTGCCGGGGTGAAGCATGAATATTAAAGCTGGGTTTTGGCACAAGGGTGTGTTCTGTCTTCTGATCTGAGCAGTCAGGGTTGCCAGGAAGCTGGAGTTGCCGGTGATTACTTGTGTGATGTTTACCCCTTTGGCCAGGCCTTTGCTTACTAGTGAGATCATTTCTGTAACAAGACAAGGACGCTTCACTTGTCAGGGAATTAATACAACCACCAAATTTTACGATGATGTAGGTTGAGTATCAAGCCAATGAACGTCACTTATGTTCCTGTAAATTAATAGAAAGGGTAGGTTTATTAAATAATCTTCAGGAAGGCAAAGTACAATGAAGAGACTCAATTTCCTTTTTACACTTACTCTAAAACAGACATGAAGTGGATTATAGAAATCAGTGTCAAAAATATTGGCTAATAAGACAGCATTAGATTTTTATATCTGGTGCCCTTTACTGTCTCTGCTCAAGGATGTTCTAAGGCATTCTAGAGATTTCCCATGAAATAGAAAACTGGATCTGATAAGCAAACTCTTGACTGTAAAATATATTAAGACTTATCCCTTTCTATAATCCTCCTTTAAAAAAGCTGGCCACATTAAAAGTAACAAAAGCATTAGAGAAAAACAAGACCTTGAAAACGGTCCAGGGTGAAAATCTGAGCTTAAGAAGGAATAGGAACAATTCATGTGTGTTGTGGTTATGCTGTGTGGTGTTGCTTTCCTGTTTACACCTGAGGGCAAGTGTAAGTACAGTGCCTCATCAAAACACAGTGAAACTACTGAACTTGAATGTGCAAGGAGTGTATATTGAGATAACCTAGCACAGAACAGCATAGGATATGATTTTTGTCTTTTGAAACCATACTGGGAGATCTTCTGCTGTTAAAGCTGTGTTACCTGTGAGCAGCTTGGCAGAGAAGGGTAACATTGATTCACGTGTTGACCATTCAATTTCTCAGTGTTCTGATCTGTAAAAATCATGTTAGAGGAGATGGATGCATTTCTGACACAGTTTAGAAGGTTGAACTGGAGCTAGCAAAAGCACACGGTACTCCTTCTGTGCATATTTATCAAGAAAGATCAATTAAGTCGAATACCCCATTGATTTCTCTAAAGAAAGGTTGAGATTAATTCAATCAAATGGAACAAGTACAGAAAAACGCATCACTGGCAACTCCCACTGTGCAAGCGCCTTGTCAGATTCTATAGATGATTGCTGCAAAATGGGCTGAATCTGGTTCTCCCTGGTAACAGGCATCCAAAGACATTAGCAGAGTAGGGAATGATGAAAAATATCACTCAGAAGCAACTTATTATTTTTTTCCTTTTCAATGGGCTTGTCAATGTGCAGCAAATGCATGGAAGAACCTGTTCTGTTTTCAGCTGCGCTGCTGGATCACTTCATCAGAGGAAGAAACACCTAAATATACTAAACTGGCAACCCATAGTTCTGTACTGGTATGGCTGGAAAAAACAAAATGTATCTCAACCTAATTCCCTGTGTATTTGCAGGATTCTTGATTTGTTCCAAGCAGTGTGATGGCACCTTAGTATTCATGGGTAGTCTATCCTGGAATACCTGAGAAAGCACAAAGTTGTTTTTCTTAAAAACAATTGTATTACATATTGCTTGTATACATCTTAAATAAACAGACTAATGACAGCTCTAGAAAACTGTTTAAGTTGAAAAAAGGAATAGTTCTTGCAAGTTAAAATGAGGAAATCTTATCTGGACCAGCTGAATTTTCCCTAAGATAATGTGGATTTAATGAAATATACACAAAATGAAACAAATTTCTGTGGCAGTAACAGTATGAAAACTGCTCTGAACATAGGACAGCATGACTAAGTTTTCTTCATAAACTATGAGTTTTGCACATTCTTCTATGCAGATATTGTCAACACATCAACATTATTACAATTAGATAAACAGAGAGCATTTTGGATACCTCTGTACATGAGGTTATATGCAAAGTCAGTTTTGCATGTGAAACTACCTTTGCATGATAACTTTGCAAACAAATTTAATTCTCGTGTTAAGAAGAATGTGTGCAACTTTACAAGTCTGAAGAAAATTCTGTAATTTAGAGTAACTATAAATAAGCTACACAGAATCTCCATACCTTATACTGAACTTTGATTATGCTATGTGTGCATAAGGCCACTCAGATAGCTTCCTTTTAGACCTTCCAATAGGTAATTGTCATAGCCTCAAGTGGGATGTGCTTCCAGATATTGGAAAGAGGGTGAGCAATCTGTGTCAATGCTTTTGTGCAGTATTCATCGCTGTTTCTTAGCATTTGATTTTTCTGTCTACTTGCTCATGCAGATACAAATTAGACTCCCTTCCTGGAAGATTTAGTACGAGTGTGCTACACTGTAGAACTTCAATAGAGCTACAGACAGTCTCCTGCATGCAAATGCTGAAGTCTGAGCTTTTGTTAACAATTCTAAGTAGAACAAAACAAGAGTAAGATTCTCAGCATTTACTTCTGGCTGCATAAAAGCAGTGTTCTTGTGTTGGTGCATTGTAGTAAATACCTCATAAGGAGCTATAAATATAATTCAATTTAAGGTAGAGACATTCAACAGCTTGATGGGTCAGCAAGTGTTCAATTCCCCATTCAAGTGTCTGGTTATCCTCTGCGCCTTAATCCCTATGATTCTGACACTTCTGAATTTTTCTATGGTGATATTTTGACAGCATAAACCAATATAATTTTATGATATTGAGTTTGTGTATTGAGAGCTTCTCCAGCACATTGATTCAGCACATTAGATACTCATCCTGGAGTAACCATCTGAGTCAATGTTGCAGGTGAGGTGCTCAGAATGGCTTTTGCAGACCCTTGCACTAATGTGTTGGAACGGTTCACACCAACTGCATCCACATCCATCTCTATACATAGTTAAAATGATGCCACTTCATATATCTAGACTTAAAATTTAGAATTAAGCATTGCAGAGAGAATATGCAATAATTCTGAAATATTTCAAGTGAAGAAAAATGCTCAAATGCAGTAAAAATAAGAAATACAGAGACGTATTGAAAGGTTTAATATCTTAGGTATCCTAGAAAAAATGCCTCAGCTTTGTCAGTACTTTTCTGCTTTTGTTTGCCGCTCCTTTCTCTGCTTCCTCTCTCCCCTCTACACTTGAACTGTGGGTGAAAACCAGCAAGGTGCAGATGGTCATCCGTCTAGTGAGCAGAGTGCCGGTGTCTCTAACTTGTCATTAACGGGACCTAGTGACTAAAGGGATTGAACCTGGTGTAACCTCAACATCCAATGTTCGTGTCCAGCCTCTATTGGCAGTGGTAGAAAGTTATTCCTGGTGATGGCTCTTCAGTAGCCAGACAGAAATAATCAAGTACTGTTAGACTACTCCTTGTGACTAAATGGCTTGTGATTAAAACCACCACCATGAAGATTAACCCATAGGAAGACTTCAAGGGTTGAGAGTGGAGAATGCAAACACTGCATCGATGCTTTGAAGGCTGCTCATTTAGGTCAGGAATGAAATGTGCAATGAGGAGAATACAGAAGACCTGTCTCTTCTCTTGTTTCAGACATTCCTTTCAGACACACATTTAGTTAAAAGGGGAGGGGAAAATAGCCCATCCTGCTTCAGATATCCTAGCTTGCATGTACAGTGGGGAATGGCACAAAAACCAAGGAACTGCATAAGATGGTAATTACTGCTTCTGTACTTAAAAAATACTAGGATAGCAAGCTGTGTTTGCACAGGAAATGTAATCATAGTTTGCTGATATTTACACACCTAAACATTTATGGTAGAAACAGTCCCTTGAAACAGAATTGTTGGGTCTGTGTGGTTTGCGTATCCACAGCCTAAAGCTGTCCCTGCCTACCTGCAACAGCTCAGTACGTCTGTAACACTGAGACATACCTGCTAAAATCAGTGCCACCTTGTGCCCAGCACCCTGTCACACACTACCAAGACAATCTGTGTTCCAAGCATTTACAGAGAATAGAGATAGAAGATAAAATGATAATGATCTTTATTTACACAGCAGGGAATTAACGAACAGATTTCAGTCAAGCTTAAAAAATTTGTTAAGTTCCAAAGCCAGACTCTCAAAATCCCTAAGCAAGTAAAAAGTCTTTTTCTTCCCCCGACACCTAGAAGACCACTTTAAGGTTGGTAGCACTACTGAGACAAATCTGTGTGACTACTGTGATAGAAATGTTGAGACTGATTTGAATGGGCATGTGTGATTCTGGGATCAGCAGCAGGAACGAAGAGCAGGAGAAGGGCGATACTAATGGCATATGTTGGTTGATGGCACCTAGATTAGCATGATATTGGGACCCCAGCACCAGTATGTGCAGCTTCTCAGAGCACACAGCGTGAGAAGGGCAGCCTAGAAGAATGAAGACCTTACTTCTAGGCTAGAATAAAGACTCAAGTCATTTAAAGATCATGACAAAAGGCAGAAAACAGAGTAGGAACCACAAGACAATGGGATAAATATGAAGCATGGTGAGCAAATTCTGATGATCCGCAGAGGTAGAACCAGTTGGAAAGACGGACTGTGAACTTGTAATGGGTACAGAAGAACAGACCAAAGACTGGCACACGTTTTCCAAAGTCAGAGGAATTCAGGGCACAGGAGGAGGACTCAGTAGTGGGTGTCCTCCATGTAATTTTAACCAGTTATTGGCAGACACTGCGATACAAGCACTTCAGTGCCTGACTGCTGGGCAGGCTATTCTGCTGCAATTGTGTTGCTGATGGATATAAGAGAGTAATATGACTTTTGCTTCAGTTTTATTTAAAAACCCCCTCACCATAGCCCCCGTTTAAGGCCTCACGTTGGGATTTGCTACTTGGCTCCTGTGGTATTGCAATACTATTTCTTGCATGCCAGACCTTGATTTTGTCTGTTCAATGTGTGAGTCTCCATGTAACCTTGCAAAGAGTCTGCTTTAGAAATAGGTCAGTGGTGAAAACCTATCCTCCTGGCCATAGACCAGTTAGATGACTGAAAGGCTTGGCTCCCTATGTTTTCCAGCAACTCTAGAAAGCCACATGTTGTTTCTGAGTGTGAAGCATTTGAAATCCTGTCATCCCTGGAACTCTTGGAGGCAAATCTGTGGGGTGATCTTTGCTATCAAAGCACCTTATCTAGTCTGGCAGATTTATTCCAAAGCAATTGACTATTAATTTGAAAAGTTCCATTACTAAAAGGGCTGGAATTAATTCCTCTCTTCATCTCCTTGGATAGTAATTTAAAGATGAAACAACTTCTCATTAGGATTTTTTGCTCTCTAGTTTCAAGGCAGCTGCTTGATCACATGGCTTCTTTTAATTTTGTGTGGGAAAATACTATGTTGTAAGAACAGATCAGCTCTCCAAAACCAGACGTGGGCTTCCAGAATGTGGAAGTGCTCTTGCTGCCTTGTCCTACAGACAAACCAAACACTGCACTCTTTGCAGGGGAAAGAATAACATTTCTGTGCAGTTGGGCCAGGAGCAATCTTTGCTGTAATATCCTTTGCCAAGGTAATAATAATAATGTATAGACCTTTACGTCTACAAATATTACTCCAGGGGTGTTCTTGGGAGTCTGTTGTGGTAGGTAAACTGTAGTAGAAAAATAGTCATTCCAAGAAACAGCACCTTGTCTGTAACAGGATTTCTAGATAAATGTCTTTTGTTCCTGTCTTTACCACCCACTCCCCACACACATACTTTGCATTTATATTGCATCTTTTTATGTTCAGCCTTGTTATTTCAGCTCTGACAAAGGCCCTTGGGTGGGCAGGGAGTTGTATGAACATGCTGAGCTGACCTGTAGGTTCACTGACCCGTGTCATTTGTGCAGTAAAGCAGAAAGTCTGGAAAAGCAGGTACCCACATGCTTTTCCCACGTTCAAACAGGATACTGTTGTGAATGTAAAAGGATGTAGCTTCAGCTCCAGCTTTGAAAGCATGCAACTGATTTTGGTTCCACTCACCAATTTATATGTTTCCTATTTGGAAATGGGAGGTCTCCAAATCACTTTGCTGCTGTAAGGTCTGTCCTGCGTGGTTGCCTGATGCAACTTCAGGCACCCCAACTGAAAAGCCCAACATAGACTGCCCTGGCTGGTTCAGAGGTCAGTAGGTAAGGGGAGAGAGCATGGTCTAGGCCTTTCACTTAGAATAAGGGATTTATCATTAGATCCTGTCCCTGATACACTCTTCTCTTTGGTTATTTAATCTCCTGGTGATGATTCCTACTTCAGAAAACAAGTATTGCCTCTGCCTCAGTTGAAATCTTGCATAGTGCACAAGTGCACATTCTGCTTAATCTGGCCATTTGAAAGCCTCTGTGCAGAGATAAAAACTAGTGGTATTAGAAGGATATGTGTCCTTACCCTCCAGTCCATAGTGTGCACTTCTTTCAAGGTGCAATTTGTCTAACCTTGTTACGAAAACCTGTGGTGCTTATATGGTCCTGGCCTGGAAAGACTGCTGCCAGGAGAAAAGCAGATGCTTGCTCTTGCCTGTCTTTATAACAGTCGGGACAATGCTGTACTCAGGAGTAATTTTTAGAATGTCATTGCGCACGAGCTGCTTTGTAGGTTAAGTGAGGTAATTCTTGGGGTTTTTTTGTAGAAGATAGTCTTTAGTACTTTCTTCTGGTGCCCAAACTAAAGCCCTGTAGTCTAAATGGGCTTTATTTGTGGATTTGCCAACCAAGTGCTGTCTTTCAGAACCGGCCAGTATTGTTAACGTATTCCCCTTGCTCAGAAACCATATTAAAATTCACTGGAATTTGTTGCTATGGGTCTTCCCTTCTTCTCATTATAGCTTGTCATAATAAATCAGTTTAGCCAGAGTTTTTCAAATCTATCTACAGGATTATATGGGTCTGTAGTAAGAGGGAAGCTTTCATGCTTTGCTGCAAAGAATGCAAGAGCTTGTTTGGGTTTTTTTAAGATAAAAGGAAGATCCTGTACTACATACAAATGCTTTGTTTGTCCTGCAGCACTCCTGTTGTTTTTAAAATAGCATCTTGGGTTCTGAATTCTAAAACCCCCTCCTCCAGGCAAAATCAAGGATTGCTGTTACAGACCTGGCCTCTGGCCAGCCTCCTATGGCAAGAGTCAAAGGACAGTTCATGGTCATTAGCCTTACAGCAAAAAAACAAATACAGGCAAAAGTCTGCAGAGATTGTAAGCATTCTCTTCTTTTGGTTTGGACTCAATGTAGTGTAGGGTGGTAAGCTTAAACACTGCCCGTGCTGCCCCAACCCTGCTACAGTGATGGAGATCTTAGAAGGTCCTGCATTCTCCTTGACATATATTTTGACAGCTGTATAACAATACATAAAATAGTGTATAGGCCTGGAAGGAGAAAGGTAATGGGAAGGGAAAACTGGAAGGTGACATGTCCAAAAACTGCAAAAATTGCTAATTGTTCTTTTATGGAACTATAGTCAGCCCTAAAACCAGTTGTGTTGTGCCTCCACAATGAAGAGGAATGTCTAGCGATAGCTCGTGTATTCATGTCTAGCTGGTCAGCAGGACCAGGATAGGGTATTTACCTTTACATGATACCTACAAACTATTCTTAAATGTAACCAAGCAATTTCAAAAGATCTCTTCTGACATCAGGACTGTAATGTACTTGGGACTTGTAATGTACTTGGTCTGGGAAAGCTACTTGCTTTAACCACAACTTAAATGTTACAGGCTGCACACCTCAGTTAATCACTTGTTTCGTAAATGTGTCTCTTACAGGGAGCTATGATGGTCCAGAACATGGTTTTATGAACATGTTAAAAATCATGGCCGTAGAGTTTTATTATCTGGCAGCAGAGTTATGTTGTCTGCAGCAGAGTAGACCTTAGTGGTTGTACAAACATCTGAGTTCATAACAATTAATTTAATCTTGTGTTATATGCGTTCCTACTCATTATATATGTCAGCAACCCATAGTCTTGGGGTACCTCTGAGGGGGGTCATGCTGAACAATTCAGTGGCTTATCTCTTTCTCCTTAAACACTTAACCCACCATTCTACTGCCACTGAAATAATTGTATCAGGACTCAATCCTCATGGACTAAACTCATCTATGCTGCTTGATAGCTCATGCAACATTAAATGTACAGATGATTGCTGCTGTCAAGATTTAGCATGCTGTACCTTTTATATCCAGAGCAGAGATGACCCTCAGTGTGCCAGGCTGAAGAGCAGGCATACTGCAAATTCTTGAATTAACAAAGTTGGGGATGTGGCAAGAAACTGGCTTTGATTTAATCAACAATTTTGAAATGTGGCATTCTCATGCAGTGATTTGCAATTGGGAATCAGATCTGATAGAATTTGATAGCCGCTCTTTTTTTTTTTTGGTAACACTGAATCGGGAAAACTGCTTTGCTGTTGCCTGCCCTACCACAAACAACTGGTATCTTAGATAGCTGATTTATGTCTCCAGCTGTGATAAACTTTCCTACGTAGAGGGAATGAGGAGGATGCGCATACTGTTAGCCCTTCCTTGCACAGCGCTCCGAGCTGCAGAATGACCTTCACTGTGAGAGCTCTGGGCAGATGATCAGTGTCAAGTTCACTGCTGTCCAAACAATAGCTGTGGAGGTTGTTACTAACTTAAAGGCTCTAAGCGTTTAAATGAAAGCAGTGAACAGAATAGGTATTTCAAGTAGGTGGGCGAATTGCCTTTCTAATTTTCTGGTTTTAGTTGGATTGCGTTTGAAGCACACAGCCTGTAAATGCACATATCGTGTTTCTATGGAGACTTTGCTAGCACACACCCTGATCCAAAGGAAGGCATTTTCCTAGTGACTCTTCCTTTCACGGGAAGTGAGTCTTGTGGCTATGAACTGGACTAGGACCACTTGACTGTGGGGTCAGCTTTGGCACTGTTTGCAAACAGCCGTGTCTCTGCCTTGCACACAGAAAGCATGACCTACTTGTCACTGCTTCCACTTTTGTGTTAGGCTGCTTGCTAGGAACTGTACTGTAACGACAGCAATGGTGCGCTGGCTCCTTTATACAGCTTCTAGCCCTGCTGTCTTCATCTTACAGAAGAAAACCTAATATTACGCATAAAATCTAAAACCTGTAGTGTTTCTGCTCTTGAAGAGTAATGTGGGCAATGAAGTCCTTATCTTGCGCTCCTAAAACATCTCAAGGACATACTGCTGTTTTATATTAATATATTAAGGTCCGGTCATGAAATTGATGTTAACATTCATGCCACAGAATGCATGCTTAATTTTAAAAACTTTCATTTTCCACCTAGGCTGTTGTATAATGTTTAAAAGTGCCAATGCCTGGAACAAAGATGGCTTTTGTGGACTAAAAGTGTAACTGCTTTCTTAGAAGTTTGGGGATGTTCTGATAAAGTCATATTGTGAAGAAAATATGTGACACAAATCCTGAGCACTTCTGAGAAGCTGAGCACAGAATTGAATCAGTGGGCTGCTACTTTTTGCTTCAGTCTTGCAGAAATAATTTTCTTAGTATATTAAACCCAGAACGATGCACCCTGCAAATAAAATGCAAAGCAAGACTCATATCCTGATCGGCAATTGCGTTGAAGAGAGCTGTTTGAAGGGAGAGGGGTAAGAAGGCTTGAGGCAGTGAAGAAAACAGGGGATATTAGGACTTAATTTCATAAGGAACTTTGAAATTTAACTGTGTTCAGAAATGTTAATAATAATCCTGATCATACCTAAACAGTGTGACTCTTCCTTATCAAAACTTGTTTACCAGGACTTGTACTATTCCCCATAAAGTGTGAATTCCCATATTGAAAGACTGAGCCTTTCTAACATACACAATATAAACCATCAACATAAATAAGTCTACATTTCCTATCCATCTGGACTTCATTTTACTGTGGCATAAACCCATGGCCTGGCTTCAGAGCAAGCTAGAGCAAGTAATGATTGGATCTAAGCTTATGGCATGACACCTGAAAGCAGAGCAAGAGAAGCAGCAGTGTTTTTTGCTGCTAAGTCTCTGACCTGGTTAAGATGCTTTCTCTTGAACGTCTCAGTCTCTGACGAAGACTGGCTCAGCTAAGCTATAGTTCAGCTAACCTGAAATAAAAGGGTGATAATGAGGCAGAAGAAACTCCAGTCAGCAGAATCCTTCTGCTTTCTGTGCACTTGCCACCAATCTCCTGGGAAATAATATTATTGCACAGCTCAAACCTTGAGGATTTCTTCCTTAAATATTAAATCTCCACCTATTTGGACCATATCAGTTTTCATTCTATAGGCCTTCATCTGTTCTTGCTCACATAGGTGGCTGTATATTTTCTAAGCATGTGGTTATCAGCGTGTTACCTTGTTTATAAACTGAACCATTTCATATTTTCTCATGCCAAGAGGTTCAGTAGCCATAGATTTACTACATTTAATAATAGAATAGCCTTTCGTAATAGAATGGCGTCTCCTGAGAGATTGCTGTCTTCTAAAGTCCTATATTTTATTCTCCTGGAGAATCACTCATCCAAGAACAAGCTAAACTTTGCTGCTCTGTTTCTGACAGTGGGTGAGATCAGTGCCTGATAGATATGCTAACACAGATATTAAATAATAGAAATTGAAGATTAGACACTAAAAGCAGTCCATGGATGTTGTTTAGCATTTTAATGCAATAAGTGGTTTCCTAGCAATCAAGCTACATTTAGTAACAGTCTTTAAATAGCTAAGCATGCTCTTTCCAGAAAAGGTGTTAAAAGCTGCGAAGTTCAGACACATTTTTTCCCAGATTACATGTGAAGAATAACAGGTTTGTTATCGAGATGGAGTGAGCTTACACCAGCAACTAGCGAACAAGAGCCGAACCTTTGAACTGCCTGGGAACATCTGCTATGATAATCAAACTTATGCCTAGCAATAAGGTTTGTGGATTGAATCCCTGTATGACAGAGCCACAGGACTGGATACAGCATCAATACACTGTCTCAGTAAAATCTCCTTTACATCCACGGCACTTGCACTGTTGAACAGGGAGCCAAGGACTTTTTTGAGTGAAGGTCAGCAGTCTCATGACAAAATGAGGCAAATCAGTTGTACCACATGGACAGACTCTCTGTAACACGCCATGCTTCTTGCTAATGTGTGTTACAGAGTGGAAAGATACTCTAGAACGTCTTTATATTTGAACCTTAAAGAGAAACAGACTTCACACTGAAAAGTGCAATTAGGCTGAAAGACTCTGGCATGTAAATCTGACTTGAGTGCTTGGAGGTAAAGTCCTCTGTCCATCAGTGTCGATGTCTGTCTGTACGCATTTTGCTGGGACTGTACAATATTGGGCAAAGATGCAGGATGGACCAATGTCAGGTATCACAGAACAGTGCCTAGAGAAAAGCCATATGCCAGCATACCTGATTGCAGGTTGTGTTAAGGCATGACTTACGGTAGAAGTTAGGAATCTTTGTGAGACAGCTGTGGTACAGAAGTTCTCCTTTTGCATACTCTCGTGTGACAAGCAGTCACACTGAGCCATGCATTTGGCATAGGTCTTCTGTGTTTTTCAGTTATTTCAACCACACAACTATCTAACACTGCTAGTACTCTGAAAGAGAGCGTGGTGTTTGAATTAGTGAATTGAACTTCTGGCAGACGTACAACCCAGATTTTAAAACAGCTCTGTATTTGGAAACTGCATAAGCCACTGAATTGTTTTCAACTCTGGGTTTATGAAATGTTGTGCAGTGCAGTCCTGCACTGGAAAGGAGCTGCTCAGCACCTGCTGATGAATCCCACCAGTTAGGAAGGTTTCCCAGGTAGCATCTAAACTGGTTCACAATAGCCAGACTGGAAGTCCTGCCATTGGCTTAAATGGAAGCAGAGAACAGCTTCTTAGAGCAGCGTGTCTTCAGAGGCCTTTCTTTTTGTTCTCTGGGATATGGTGTGCTGGAAGGGGTCTTGGTCGTGCTGGTTGGTAACTGACACTTGGTGCGAATGGATGGTGATGAATCGTTGTTCCCCTTCCTTCGGTTAAACTCCTGGAAGTTCATGAATGAAAGATGGGATTTGCTGTTAAATGCTCCTGGACTAAAAGCCTGCAATCAAGTGCTCATTTTACAGTCAGTTGAGATACCTTCATTTCTCCACTAAGCACAGGAGAACTTCTGCCTATGCATCAGCTCTGACATTTGGAGTAGTGATTTCACATTCTCCTCTATCCAAGAGTTACCAGCCTGACAAAACTGATACAATAAACGGCACAACTTTCTGTTGACACAGGCCAGCAGCAAGCTGCTAGCACTCCTGGTGAGTCCTGCTTGTAGGATCAATGTTTGATGTTACAACCCTACAGTGTATTTTAATAGGAAGATATATTGCCACTAGAGAAGAAGATATTTCCCAGAACATTGACTGTTTAAAATATTGGCTTCGTGTACTTTCTTTCTGTGTGCTTGGAGACCCCCAAATGAGCTTGGGTTTTCTGGAGGATTTGGGGCAAGGGGCAGGACTATTGCTTTTCCTTTAAGCTATGTAATGGTTGTTAATAGAAACTGTCCGGCTGACTCCCTCCTGAATTGCAGTAATCATGGTACATCATTCCCAAGTGGCTTGTTCCCTTACAACTCTATCTTGTACATGAGACCGAACAACACAGAAATACAAGTTTGTTTGAAGACAAGTTCAAAGAAGATGAGGTCGTAAACTTTTCCGTCTTTCTTGTTAAACATCTGCTTGAAATATCAGTGGTTTTTATTTTTATACGATACTTACATCAGTTACGTTTCGTTTCAGTGCGTCAAGCATGCACTGAAGCTTACTGTTACACTTGCAACTAATGCAGCTGACTTGTTACTGAGGTTTGCTGCGCAAGAGGAGAGGCGGTTGTAACACACAGTGCTGTGGGAAGATGAAGGTACTTATGGAAGCTGGTATGCACTCCTGACATGCTTTGAAGCACAATTTCTGAATCCAAGGCAAACAGAAAAGTGAAAGAAATATGAAAGGGGAAAGGTTACAGCCATGGCCTGGCAGAAGAACTTGCTTTTTTTAGTGGGGACATAACGTGTTTGCCTTGCAGGTACTACCGTTCTGGCCTTGTGTTACTGGACTTTACATCAGGTGTGGGTTAGACCAAACTAGGCACAAATTTTTGTAGAATCATCCTCCCTTTCTTGCCATTCATTAGAGTGACAGTAAAATGAGTTCAGACAACTTCTTGTCCTGGAGAACAGATATTCTCCCAAACATTTTAAGCTGTCATGAACTGGTCTGTCAGATCTTTGAATGGTAAATGCTTCTGTAGTGCTCAACTGCTCAGCCCCAAGGTGTCTGTGAAGTATAAAGCTGCCAGTCCGCTTCTATCCCAATGTTTTGCCTAATGGCATGTATGTCATCATATTAAAGCTACAGGAATTCAAGAAGTCCATTAATAGTTGCACAGGAAGAATCACTGCATTACAGATGTGCTTCTGTACACATTAGATTTGAGATGCATTGAAAGAGTTTTGAGAGCATATTGCCATATTCAGCCAAGTGGAAAATTCATCTTTAAATACATCTGACTGTTTGGAATATAACAAGCTAGTGAAATAATTTCACTGATTGCAAATATGCGTTATTTTGTAGCATTGTAGCCTCAAGGCTGATGCTTATCCACACCACTCAGGAAGATACTTAATTAAAAATAAATTTTATACACTCAATGGTTTGTTCAACATGGGACATCTCACAGATCAACCCATTTAAAATGAATGGACATGGGGAAAAATGTTTAAGGTTTTGCCAGTGTTAATCTGCTTTGCCTTTTGAGTTTCCTAGAAGCCTAGTATTAATTTCACACTAGTTTTCCCTTGTTCTAGCTTTGTCTATTGTATTTTAAAAGATACAAGTGAATTCTGTGTATTGTTTAGTGAAATACTAATGAGCCAAGACAATCATTCTAGTTTGATGCACAGAACCAAAGCAATTCACTGTGATATAATATAGTATTTTAAAGGTTTACTTGCACCCTTAAATGAATACCAGTATTCTTGGAGGGTGGGGTAGACTGGGGTGCTTTGCTTCCCCTCCTGCATCACAGTGTTGGTACTGGTGGTCAGAGTTGGAGAAATAGCTCTCAACATAGCAGCTGTTTCTCATCATACAGCACTCCTATCACAATTAAGGAGAAAAACTCCAGAAAAATAATCTTCATTTTATCAGTTTGAATTATGCCTTGGATAGTTAGAGAGGTGACAGCAATTCTTCAACACCTGATGGAAAACTACTACTCACTGCAATCCAGACAGGTGAAGGCCATTTCTGTTTTGTGTCTTCAAACCAGATGGCCATACGCCACAATACAATCAATGCTCTCTGCATGTGGCAATACATTTAAGTATTTTTGTGCTCCTGAAACATGAGGGTGGAGGGATCCCTTGGTGAATTTCTTTGTGCATAAAACAACATTTTCCTACAAGCTTGGCATTAGCAGCAGCTCAGCAGAGAGCACAATGCTGAATAATTTGTATTTCTAAAATAGAGACCTTGTTCCCTACAGCTTTTGTTACTGCTAGCTATGTGGCAGGGAACAGTAGTCTCTATGTGTCTTACAGCCTGCCAAGGCACTGGTTTGCTACAAGGCACTGCTCTGCTTCAAACGTTGTCTTCCAGCAGCCCAGCAGTAAGCTTCATCCTCTGACTTGTGTTGTCAGCTTTGTGCTTGACCATAAGATTTACAGGCTTACAACAGAGCTATGCACCAGTCTTCTGGTGTATAGTTCTGTCCAACTGGCACGAACAAGACTGAGGGGTTTGCAAGTGCCAGTCTCACTGAAAGTCAAATAACTAGTGCCTTCCTCTCCTCATATTTTTTTTTTAACAATAGAAAGAAAAGACAAAGGAAGCAAATTTCACTTTAGTATAGAACAGCTCTGCTGTATGACCAGCGTTGGCTCAGTAAAATATTTCTCAAAACCCTTCTGTATTAAGGTTGAAGGACTATAGAAATTAACACGTAATACTTTGGTTCATTGATATAAGAAAAATGCAGCAATAATTAACATCTTTCTTTGAGTGAGGTGGCAATACTGGTTGAAACTCGCTAGTATCTATCTCTTCTACCAGTAACAACAAGGGCACTAGTAAATGAGTAGTTAAGGACCATGAAGCATCCTCTAAGCTTAAAAGGCAATCACGCCACGTTATCGCTGATTAATTTTGTGGAGGATTCATAGTTGTTGTTGCATGTCTCCTTTAATGCAGATGGATTTCTATCTGATCCTGCAGACAGAATTATGTGCTCCTGTGGGGCTGCATTGACTCCAGCAGGTGCAAGAGATTTCAGGCACTGAAGTCCCAAGGACTTTGTCCCTTGAAGCCAAGATATACGTATCGGCAAAAGCACAGGAAACTGTTTCCTGAATCTCTTTGTATGCATAGGGAACATCTGCTGGTTTGTGTAGTAAGGGACATCGTGTAGAGAATTGATCTGAAAATGAGAGGACAATCAGCACTTTGAGAACTGAGCTTGTAGTGAATATTTTCTGTGAATGTTTCTTTCCTTGTTTCAAGGAATGCAGCGAGGAGGGAGAGGGAGTAGCAGGAAATCTGAAAAGAATGCACTGCACATTTTTTTGTCTTGATATTTTAGAAAACATACTTTTTCAGATGTTAATACAGATTTCATTGCTTGTAAATTGCTCCTTCATATGGTTTATGATTTTTGTGATATGGCTTATAAATAACTGATGAAGTAGTTCAAGGAAAACCACAAAAATTACTTAAAAGGATGCTGTCAAAATGTGTGTTACCTTTAAGTTTTTTCCTAGCCTTGAATATTTAATGACTTCATTTTCCCTGTTTCTTACTTGAAAAATAGCTCCACCATGCAGCTAAAATGTTGATCTTTTTTAGAACAGAGCACACTAGAATCTCACTTACTTATCTTATGCGTTTCTGAGGATTTATGAAATGGCATGCAAAAAGTATTCTTGTGGTTTTATGAGACACTATAAAACAAAGCCCACCATGCTTTGTGAACTATTCAGATCAGTTTTGAAGGTGGCTCATATATTATTTTTATGAGACTTCCAGACTCTGAAAGTATGCCAGTGCTAAACACAGGTCTGGAAAATAGGAAGACGTGGAGTCTATTTTTGTAGAACTCTAGAATGACGCCAATTTATTTTTCTCCAGACCATTTTTGATTTGGTGAGTTCAAAGTTGAGAACTCCTGTCTTTTCCTTGAGGCACAGGAGGAATCAATGCTGAGTGGTGGTCAGGTGCATCTGATACCGTGTTTACCTAAGTGAAAAGTGTATGCCATTCACTGTTCCGGAGCACAAGTAGTGAAACTACAGGGGACCATTTTCTTGCTTCCAGCCATAAACGTCTTTCAGCCAGCATTCAGTTCAAAATTTCACTTGACTTTTCCTAAGTCCACATGGACATCTGCCTTTTGCGTTCTCCCTGATCTTTCCGTTGCTTTGGATGTATGATCCAAAGATCCATTTTCCAAACAGTGCTCTTGTTTATTTGCCATTGCTGCTTAGTCTCCAAGGAAACCCTTTAGACCACAAGATTCTATAGTCTTTCAAACAGTGCCAACAGCTTATTTCCTAAAGGACGCTGATCTTTTTTTAAATAATTGTAATTACATCAAAACTACACCAAAGCTGCTTAGAGTTCAAGACAGACCACAGTAATAATACTTTCTGCTTTACAGAGTGGTGCTGTAAGGGCTGTTCACTGGGTGATGAGACAGTGTGATCCAGTGAATGAACAGGATCTAGTATTTAGTCATTTCTAAGCACATGGAGGAGGAGAAGACTATCCGGAGTAGTCAACATGGATTCACCAAGGGAAAATCCTGCTTGACCAATCTGATAGCCTTCTATGATGGCATGACTGGCTGGGTGGACGAGGGGAGAGCAGTGGATGTTGTCTACCTTGACTTCAGCAAGGCTTTTGACACTGTCTCCCACAACATCCTCATAGGAAAGCTCAGGAAGA
>VZSC01003579.1:57301-73915 GCA_013398225.1 Steatornis caripensis
CAGAGCCCTGGCACAGGCTGCCCAGGGAGGTTGTGGAGTCTCCTTCTCTGGAGATATTCAAAACCCGCCTGGATGCATTCCTGTGCAACCTGCTCTAGGCTAACCTGCTTTAGCAGGGGGGTTGGACTAGATGATCTCTAGAGGTCCCTTCCAACCCCTACCATTCTGTGATTCTATGATTCTATGATTCTATGATTTACAGCTGAGTTATGCTGGATCTGCCTGTTACCTTGATCTTGCTGCGTAATACAACATAGCATTTACGTTGGTCCTGGAGTAAACATAACTGTCTCAAACAGCATTTGATGTGCTGTGAGGTGACTAGAAAGTATTAGTTTTGTTACAGCCATGTAACAAATGTGAATGGATCTTCTGTAGAAAGCAAAGCTGAAGTAGTAAGATAAAGGGAAATCTGCACTGTGGAGGCACTGAATCCTTATTCGTTCAGAGATATTAAGATAAGGGTAATTGCTTTCTAGTCAAAGGTCTCATAGTTTTCAGATATTTGTAGCTATACATCTTTTCTCAAAGGTATTTTGACAAACTGTATTACACAGTAATAAGCATTGTACAATACAGCAATTAGGAAAAGTAGAAATAAAGGAAAAGTTATAGAGGAGAAAAGCGTAATTACAAAGTTCCCTGGCAATCTTCGGAGAGAGAGGGTACACAAGTTCTTAGTTTAAGTCTATAGATGAGTTTATTTGCCATAGTTATTCTCTATGTTGGTGAGACAGCAAATCCTAAATGATGGCTGAGGACAAATCAAGCAGTAATCATAAATTTCCCATTTAGATCTCTTAAAAAAAATCCTTGCCTTATCACTTTATCATCAGCTTTAGGGAATGTATCTTAGTGATCTAGTTTTGAGATGTGCTCAGCCTCGTGGGTGACCGGAAGGCAACTGGAAGTTTTAAGATTTCTTATAAAGATAGAAAGCAAACAGCTTTCTTAGATGATGTGCCAGTCTCTACAGCAGCATTTCAGGGAGAACATGACCAGTCTAGAGCATTAAGTATCTTAGGATCTTCACTGTCATGCTTTATCCTCATAGAATCACACAAATCTCTGGAAAAACCTGCAGCTTTGGGTGCTTCAGTGCAGATTCAGTTGCATTGAAACAATTCACGCTGTGATCCAAAACCCATTGAGGTCAGTGGAGAAATTCCTATTCATTTTCAATAGCTTTTGGATCAGAGCCTTAAAGCTGGTGTTTTGCTGTCAGGATTTGCTTAGGAGGCCATGCAACGTAAGTATGCATTTCTCAGAAGAGCTGGAGAACACTGAAATCGGTCTGTTCCCTGCAGCTATATTGAGGATTATGCCTGATTGGCAAAGCTTTCCAGAACGTTTAATCTTCAAATTAGTTTGATGGTCCTGCTCAGCACAAAGTAAACACAGCAGCAAAACGTTCTGCAATATTTATTCACATTTTTAAATGGATGGTTGTCAACAGTATTTTCTTTCTCTTTGTTTACCTTTTTGATAAATCATTCTAGTGAACAAGTTTGCTAGCTGGAAGGGATTGCTGATTCAGCAAACCTTAAGTTGGTTGCAGTCTTCAGTCTACTAGCACATAAGTCCATGCATGCTATAGTTAAACGTGCAGCTGCAGTTTGCGTGGTTGTGCACAGGTTGTTTTTTGTACTGTCAGCTATGCTGAGTGATTTATCCAGCAGATCACAACACGCAGTGTAGCCATTGCAGATTGAGCTGTCTCCATATCCCGTTAAACATAAGGTTGACATAGCTTTGTGTAGTAGAGTGACCGCCTGGTATAGCTCCCGCTGTTGGCAGCATACAGGAAAATGCATCACTTCCAACATCTGCAATTTGCAGGAAACTTATGTCTGGTAGAGAAAATGCACATCAGCATGTTTTAAATGCAGTGGCCAGTGGCAGTAGGGAAAGTACGAAGGTAGACGAGATGCCTAGTTTGTTAATACAGACTTCACTGAGTCCTTAAAATAGTTTCAGATGACCCAGCGTTTGGTATCTATGGTTCCTTAAAAGTCAAGACCCTGGTACATCAGTCTCTTTCTTAAGATACTTACTTTCTATAAACAAAAAAGCCATGCAATGACAATCCAGAGGATCACACCAATTGCCTATTGTGGGAGGAAATGAAGGACGAGTCTGTGATTCATGATCTGGATTAAGATTTTAGAAGTCCGGGCTCCTTCTTCTTCATTGCTTTTCTGACTGACTTCTAAGAAAATTGCTCAGTCTCCTGCCACGGTTCTCTACTGTGAAACAGGAATAATCTTCTGATTGTAGGGAGGAATCTGAAGATGAATTTTTTACTACCTGCCATGAAGTCAGTTGCATTAGAAATGAGCAGATCATAATCAGGACGTTGAAAAAGTTACTAGAGTGGGTTTTATTTATACTGCAGTGCCATTGTTCCTTTTTCAGTTGTTAAGACAACACAGAAGAGACACTTGCTGTACCCAGATTTATAGACATTTCTGGAAGTCTAGAGAAAGAGCTATCACTCCCTGGGGGTAGTTAACAGGTTGCCACAGCCTCCGTTGTAACTTCCTGGTATTTGTGGTCTGCAGTCATTTACGATCAGAAAGAAGCTGTTTGGGAAGGTCAGTCCTCCTAGCACGCCACCCAGAGAAATAGGAAAATAAAGTGCGTTTATTGCACCACACACACACTTTCAGCTTTAAAACATTGTCCTCTGTGAAGGATGTGATTCTGCATGATCCCCGTAGGTAGCACGACAAGACAGCAAACAGGGTACAGCTGAAGGTATTAACTCTGTCCTCAAGTACGTGTCCAGGATGGCTCATCTACACAACTGCAAAATGTATGCAAGTGCTAGGTATACACGTAAACATTTAGTACATAGAAGTTTGTAAAATTTTCAGTAGTCTTCAAGACAAGGCACTATACTTACAAAAACGGTAAATCAGACAAGCTTGATAAAAGCACGGGTTAGTGCTATTGCTTCTCCAAGCAGCAGCAGGATGTCCCCAGCAGGATATTGCTCCCGGCATACATGCTGACCTGGCTCGCCCTTCTTGACACTACTGGGCAGATGCACGCCTGATGCAATTTTAGTTGCATTCTTTAATGCCACCTTTCCATTTAAAGCACAAAGCGATGTAGAATACTGTGACGGAAACTGCAGTGACTTCCAGATTTTTTTATAGATGTTTACCATTCTTCTGGTGGGAGTAAGAGTCAAAGAGAGATCACTTACCCTGAAGACAAGCAAACACCCAGGCTTGAAGTCAGGTGTTACGTATTACATATTAGGTACGTAGCAATTTGTGTTATCAAATGCGGGCAGAAAAGCGACTAAAAACATTAAAGCATACCATTGGAGTCCTGAGAAGGTACTGTCTTTCTCTTTCTTTTTTACAGTTTTCTGTTAGCTGTTGAAGGTCCTTCTGAACATTCTGGAGAATGGACGAAAAAGTGGGAAATTTCCTTTTAGCCGTAAGCCCAAAGTGTACACAGTTTCCTTTCTTTTCTTAGAAAGCAAAACCTGAGACGCTGCCCTCATTTTAAATTATGTAGCATAGCTTAATACATTTATGTTCTGCTGATGCATTATACCTGCATTATGCATTATATCTTCTTATAATAATGCATTATGCATTATATGTTCTTATAAACCTTTTTCAGTCTTGTTGAATAAACCTCTCAAAAACACTGCTGATACCAGACATGACAAAGTACCACTGGTTGTCCAGATGAAGTACTTACAAGATACATTATGACTTGCATCTTTAGGGCTTTCTGTCTGCTTTACTACTTGTTGTAAAAGTCTTGAAAATAAAATTTGAAAAGCTAGAGACAAATATGCTAATCTTTATGCTTTGAATAAAAAAATCTGTTGTCTGTGTAATTCCCAAACGTTCAGGATGCTTTCTGCTTTCTGTTCTGTGAGCTACTTAGAACTTTGTACATACGTAGCTCTTGATGCTGAATTTATTCTTCCCTGAAAAAAAATTGTTCAGGATAGGATGGCCTGATAGTTCAGCAAAAGGACAATTGCATCTTGCTCTGAAACTGTGAAGTCCTAGAAAGCACACCTGTGCCAGAGGAGGTCNTTCTTCCCTGAAAAAAAACTGTTCAGGATAGGATGGCCTGATAGTTCAGCAAAAGGACAATTGCATCTTGCTCTGAAACTGTGAAGTCCTAGAAAGCACACCTGTGCCAGAGGAGGTCAGCATGTTACTGGCAGCTGCTTATGGCAAATAACGTCTCCTGCAGTAAGGCTCACGTCTGAATGCTGTAGTTTTTGTTTCCTAAAGGTGCCAGGGGAGGGGGAGAGGGAAACGCCACTCCTGTGACCTCTACAAAAAGTTTTTACTAATCGTTTCTGGCAGGCCTCACTGATACCAAGTCCTGCTGTCCGCACCCTTCCCATGTGTCACAGGCTGAAAGCCAGGCTCCTAGTGCAGCTGGACCCCCTCCCTCCACTCAACACCTCCCTGCAGCCTCAGCTGTAATGGGCACCTTCGGATCCATTCTGCAGACTTCTGGGGCAGTTTTGTCATTTGCTTCAGCTTGGCTTTTTGTCCCATGTCCTTAGTTGCTTTGAATTTGCCACACACACACTGTTCCCCACAGCTTTGTTTTTCTCTGAGTTCAGCTTCCCACTAGCGGCTGTAGTGCCGTGTCCCACCCAGTCACTCCTGGATGTCACCTGCTTCTGGGGAAGTTCAGGCAGCCCCACACCACTCCCACACCGACAACACTGGGGGAACCACACTACCATGGAGCAGGGCAGACCACCTCTGCTTTTCAGAAGAGTTAATGTGGCCCTTTGTACTTGGCTACACCCCCACAGATCTTCCCAGCTGAAATGGGCTGGTGGCTCTGCAGAAGATTTTCCAGGACACTGAGCTTAACCCTTGTTCCCATCGAAGCCAGCAGCAAAACTGATCACAGCTTCAGTACCTGCAGAACTGAATCTGCTGTAAAGGAGGATGCAGTAGGGAAAGCAGGTTCAAAGGGCACAGCAAACTCCTGTAAAGAAGCATCCTTCTTTCATAAACTTGGGAGAGGATATAGCTTTTACGTGAATGGAAGGATATAGGTCATAAACTTCTGGGAAGAAACCAGTTCTTTTATGGTAGAAATACTTTGAAAATACATTATTTCATTAAGAAGATAAAATTTATCCTGAGTTTCCAGGAAAAATAATATTTAATTCTGGCCTTACAGATATACCCTATTGGCTTTAAGGGTGTAGCCATGATAATACATGCAGATTAAACGCTGTCTCCAAGAAGAGATGAGCAGTAATAAGCCTCCTCACACTCATTTTCTCACCCAATCTGTCTTGGAGTGCTGTGACTACCACTGAGCAAAACCAGAAGAAATTTAACACATCTGCCACACTTCCCATCCCTAGACCAGCAGAAACAGAAAGAGCTCAGTTATTTAAATACACACAGTTTTTTACCATTATACAAACACAAACATCTCCCCGTTGTCACTTCTGAGCAAAGAGGACTGGGCTCATCAGGTAATACAGCAGGTGATGATGTTTTAGTGTGCATCACACAGCTCTGTGGGATCGTGGTGAGAGAGGGAGAGAAAACTCCTTGCTTCCATCACTTCTCCAGCATTTTAAACCAACCTTGTCTGGAATTAATTTGAGGCCTAGCTCTGGCTGTCTCCTGTATTAACATCCCCAGCAGACCAAGAGATACTTTAATTCAAGAAAATGTTCAGGCTAGTGGTTCTGGCTGCTTTCGTTGGAACAACTTTCACCAAATAGCAATGGGGTTTGGGGTGGCCTCTGACTTTCCAAGAGACAGCAGTCTGGTGCTGACCACATGCTGGCTGTTGCAGAATCCATTTATTACACCCAGAGCTGCTTTCAAATCAACAGCCCTGGTTCCTGTACGTGACCAGAAATACACTGCACAGAGCAGTGACTACAAGACACAGAGGAATCAAACATTTTGGTCTAGCTACTGCTGGTCAGCTGCTGATAAAGTGTATTTTTAAACACTAACCATTTGCCGTAACTCCTTAATAAGAAAAAGCCGTGGAAGTTTTCCTTCCTTCTGTTTATTCCTAAAGATGTGTTAGTAGAGATGTTATTATGCCTACAGCAGACTCTTAAACTCTTTGAAGCCACAATTTTTATTTTTTGAAAGCCACAGAGTAGCACCGAGTAGCAACCATTATGCAGAAAATTTCCCTTTCACTAATGTCTGACCTTGCAATCCATCCCTCCCACAAGGTTTTGTTGTGCTTTGGTTATCTCTGTAGCCTTGCTTGGGTGTGAGTGCAAAGGTTAGAGTGCTTCTGACTTTCACGGTGACAACTGTCTGTGGGGAAAAAAAAAAATTGTGAGTTTGGCTCCACCATTTTTATCCTGAACTAGTTTCTAGGTAGATCTACAGGGACTTTGAGACTTCCAGGGGGAAAAAAGAATTTTGGAATTAAGGTTTAAAAAATCAGTGATAAACTAAAAGAGATCTGTCGTCAGGTTATTTCTGCTGTTAAACTACAGTACAGTGAATAAGTGCTGGTGACACACAAACACACTTGTCGAGAGTAACCTGAAATACTAATGGCCAGAAAGCTTATCGCTGGTTCTGATTCAAAGTGGCAGTCAGGACTAAACCAGCTCCTAACTGCTGGCAGTGTCAGTGCATCCGACTGTGAGAAGGCGAAGGCCCAGGGCTGGCAAGATGTAGTCTAAGTGAAGCATGCAAAGTCAGTGACGCGCAGATAGTGACACCCAGAAATATAGCTGAGACTGGAAAAAGCAATTCCCTCTTTACAGCCAGCATGTTAATTGCCAATATGCATTAACTGCAAAGAAACATCTGAGGGAGGACATGACAACATGCTAAAAGTCAGTGAAAAAGGATGGAGAGTGCTGGCAGCTGGCATAGTAGGGACAACTCCTTCATGCCCTCTCATCCTTCAGAAGCACAAAAATTCAAGTGACTTTTAAAAGTCTTCTGCTATACAGAAGATTTCCCCAAAGCATTTTGATTGCTATGACTTGTTATCCACATCACAGATGGACAGAGAAACAAATCAGTGCAGTGGGATGAATTATATGTTTTTTGTAGCTATGCATCTTCTCCTATCTCACCTGACCAGCTGCCAAGGCATGTGGTGACACAGCTTGTGACAAGAATCCAGGCAGATATGCACTTATTTTAGGGCTGGGCCTTTCAGAGAATCGGATACTCGCTCAGTAAAAAGGGCAAGTACTGGAGAGTGAAGAGTCTCAGAACAAGTGTTTATCCCCTTCCCATCAGCAAAGGGATGCAGGGATTCACAGGTGAGGCAGCTGTCTTCACTGTATACATTGTTGTAACCCTGGGGCAGCTATTTGCAGGTGAGAAGGTCTTGGTGTGTGGCTTAGAAATGTCTGTGCAAAGCAATGGCAAGAGGCAGTAGTCTAAATACAGCAAGCGGAGGAACCAGAGCTTTGCCTGCAGGGTACGGTAGCCCGGGCACCAACAGTATTGCCACAGCCAGAACTCATTCATTTGGTGGCTCATGCTGTGCAGATGCATGTTTAAGAGCCAGTTTAGTTTCACAGTCACTCAAAAGTCCTCACTGTAGCTCATAAATAATCTTAAGGTGCCATCTTGATAGCTCTTATCACATACCCTCTGGGACACGTTAAAATGGAAGACCACTTCTAGGATTTCATGGCTGCTTTAATCACATAAACCAAATTTTAAATATTCAGATAATGTCAGTGCTGCATTTTCTTTTCCTTGTTTAGACTTCATATTTGTTTTCTATGGCTATCTTGCAGAGGTAAAAAAATCCAGGCTAACTTCACATCTTCTTTATACAGAACCACAGACATGAGCTTTAATTTACGTCTGCAGCAGAATTTCAATTAAGATTTGGGTATTGAAAAGTGAAATGTTTGCCCTCCACAAAGATCAAAGCACAGATGTCATCTCACCAAATATAGAGAACCCATAATCAAAACTGCATAGACTTTATAGCCTACATTGTGCTCATCTGCAAGTTTGAAAGCAACATTATTGTATCAAAACAGGATTTTTCAGCCCTTGCACAATAATGCATTCTGCCTATGTGAGTGAGCAGTGGGTAGGCATGGAGCTCTGCCTGGGAACAGGTAAAAAGCCACCTGAGAACTTATGGATTAGAGGCAGACCAATGAGGGTGATATTGCAGCGGGTGTCTGCTGCAGAGACCACCTACTCGGGAGGAAGAAATAAATGACGGACATCTTCAAGCAATTGGAAGAAGCCTCACATTCAGAGGTCCTGAGACACTGCAAAATTCTGCTGGACATAGCTCTCAGCAACACGCTTGAGCTGACCCTGCTTCGAGCAGGGATGGTGGACTAGTTCTCTAGACAAGGTCATTTCCATCTTCAACAATTCTGTGATCCTGTAGAAACAGGCTTCTTCCATACTGTTTCCATCATGACTGCAGCCAGGGAGGTGTGGTAAAGAAGAAGATAGTGAAAAGCATTCAAGAAGGTTAAGAAAACATGTACTCTGAATTTCTGGCACAGTCCGTGGAAGCAGAGATATGTCAAGCTCTTTGTATACGAGCACCTGTGATTAGGAGCATAACCCAACTATTAAATGACAAGAGTGAAGAACAAACTTCCCCACTGAGCACCTTGCTCCATAAGTACCTATTACTGGGGCTTCTGCGCTTTCGTTTGTGGCACCCCACAACTGGAAGCTGGCACTCAGCCAGGGAAAGGATGCTGAAATGCTAATCTGCTAATTTATAAAGTGCAGGAAATATCAAATTGCCTTTGTTAATTTTAATCCAGGTTTAAAAACTGACTATTCTATAGGCAAGCCCTTAAGTGTCATCTGAAAAAAAATGTGTAAATGTATCTTATTTCAAATTTGAAAGTGTTTAAGAAGCTTTCCTATGTTTGCTAATTTTGTATGAAGTTGGAAAGGAAAATTGCCCCCCCCCCCCTTCACTGTTGCTCCCATTTTATTGTTGAATTTGTACAAATATGTCCAATGTGCTTCTGTCGCTCTGTCGCCTTACTCTCCAGCCTCTCATCTTCTTATCACCTTCTTGTCTTTTGGGGCAGGGATGGATTTGAAAGCTTCCGGGTCTCCCACAGCACACAGATTACATGAACAAGCTCCTCAGGCATTGCCTCACATGACTGCCATGATGGCCAATGCCCCCAGCTGTTTGGGGTGAAGGCAGAAGGAAATGCCTGTTTCTTTCCATATGAGTCACAGGCCTTATTACTGTAAAGCCAGCAATGATAGAGTTAAACAAGATTGTGAAGGCAGATTTTTCAGAGCCCAGACTTGCAGCTTGAAAGCATACTGTAGCTTTGAGGACAGTTTTTCATTATTGGACACTATCCAGCACCTCACCATCTATGTTACAGTTTGTTCAAAGGCAGGCAGATTATGAAGAAAGAGCAGCCACATCTGTGGCAGCTACATTTATCCCATCTGCTTTTTATTTTATCAACTGGGAAAGTAAAATCCTCATCATCACACAAGACTGTTTTATAAGGATTAGTGCAAATAATTCGGCACTGATAAAACGTACATGTAAATGTTTTTCCTTTTGGATGAGACATTTAAAAATTACATTTCCAGTGGATTTAATTACAGTTAAAAGCTTTCACCGTTTATTCCAAGTCATTATAGTGCTTACAAGCTTCATTCAAGTAATTCTGTGCCTCCCTTGCCCAAGTCGTTTTTAGAGCAGGCTATCAAAAAACGTTACCACACAGTGGTCTTTAATACAGCATGAGTCTGAACACCTCCATTTTACCTTTGCTCAGGTCAGTGTCATTACTGCCACCAAGTGAATGTAGGAGGCTGGTGTGGATGTGAGGAGTGAGAGGGCAGAGCAAACAGGAGAAGGAGAGGGACAGAAAATACAGCTCTGTAACATGTTTTTTCCTGTCACCAAGACCTGTTCCCAGGTATCACCAATAACCACATCATGCAATACTGTTTATAAAATGACCAGGCACTTCGCTGTGATCTCGTTACGCTATTAGCCTAAGCACACAGAACCTCACTTGTCTGGAAGGCAGACTTTAATTTCTGGTTTAGTTCTGCAGGCACTGCCCCTTTATTCCTATGCCAACATTGGTTAATTGCTTTCTTCTCCTTCTTTTTTTTGTTCAGATCTCCTCCTTCTTTCCTGTGTGTTTCTCTAGAGAAGTCATAACCTCTAACAAAACAAAGGTTTTACTATACTAAGCAAGTCAAAGTAATTTATGTCTCCTCTTCCCTATCATTTTGCCAGTCCTGTCCTACACCTTTTTCAGTTTAGGTAAATTTTTCCTAACGGCAACAAGGAACTTGCGCAGTGTGCTGGGGAAATAATGCTAATGCCCTATATAATGACATTAATTTTCTTATCTCTACTGGAATTGAATCACGCATCAGAGATATTTCCCTAGGCACAGAGAAGCTGCATCCTTGGCACTAAAGCACAGTGTGTTCAGTTCCTACTCTCTGGGTCTTGCGTGGTGTACATCTGAAAGCCCTTTCAAAAGGATGAGATTGTCACTGTCCCCATTTTACAAAGGCAATTCAGACAGTGAAATAACTTACCCAAAGCCACACAACAGTCTGATAGACAAAATTAAGTGAAGACTGTGTGTACCTTGACCAGCAAATGTTTTGTCCTCTAGGCCACGGACTGCAAAGAGAGATCAGACAGGCCTTTTTAATCTAAGGTCTAGAAAAAATAAGGTGAAACATTGTAATTGAGGAGAATGTAAGACCTTTCCTATGGATAAAACAGAAAGTGACCTCTGTATGAAATTCTGTTGACATTATATCCATAACACATTTGAAAACAAATAGGAAGCATGCCAGAGCACAGCATTGCTTTGCACTCACTTGGGGTCTTTAATCTGTGGGGTACAGGCTATCCTTGCCAGGTCAGAAACAATTTTCAGCTTGCAAGCAGACAAGAAACTGTATTACAGGCCCAAGTAATATTGCATAGCCCTGATTCTGCAAGATATAAATTGTTTTTATTTATCCACTGTGATCAGCAGCAGTTGCTTACATGGATTTTCACGAAATACTCAAATGACTCTTTGGAAGATTTTAGTCAAACTCACTGGGAGCTGGAAAACAAGAAGCCTCTGAGTTTGAGACATCTGTCCCAACCCACTGTCCTTCACTTGGTTTCTTAAAATGTTGCTATTGACACCTTTGTCTGAAATGAGAGATCGCCCAGTCCAACCGCCTGCTCAGAGCAGGTCAGCCACAGCATGCTGCTCAGAGCTGTGACAAGTAAGGTTTGAATATCTCCAAGGACAGAGACTCCANTCTGAGTTTGAGACATCTGTCCCAACCCACTGTCCTTCACTTGGTTTCTTAAAATGTTGCTATTGACACCTTTGTCTGAAATGAAGAGAAAGCTTCCAGGGAAGCAGATATCACATATATTTTATTGCTTGAAGCAAGGTCTAAAAGAATAAACTTCACTGAGTTTAGATTTTATCACAAGTTTATAAACATGTTATCCTGATTAAAGAAGCACAGAACTGTTGAGGTTGGGAGGTATCTGGAGATAGCCCAGTCCAACCGCCTGCTCAGAGCAGGTCAGCCACAGCATGCTGTTCAGAGCTGTGACAAGTAAGGTTTGAATATCTCCAAGGACAGAGACTCCACAACTTCTCAGTGCAACTTGTTCCAGTGTTTGACCACACTCATGGCAAAAAAAAAAATGTTTTCTCACGTTTCAGTGAAGTTTGATGTGTTTAAATAGAAACCCCAAGTCCTCTGCAGAGCTGCTCTCCAGCTTGTTGGCCCCAGCGTGTACTGGTTCATGGGGTTATTCCTTGCCAGGTGCACAGTTTGGCATTTTTCTTTGTTGAGCTTCATGAGGTTCCTCTCAGCCCATTTCTCCAGCCTGTCCAGGTCCCTCTGACTGGCAGCACATCCACCTCATGCATCAGCTACTCCTCACATTTTTGGATCATCTGCAGACATGCTGAGGATGTACTCTGCTCCCATCTTCCTTGTCATTAATGAAGATGGTAAACAGGATTGGACCCATTACTGCCATGGTGGGCAACCCTCGTGACCGGCCTCTTAACTTGGCTTTATGCCACTGATCATAGCCCTTTATGTCTGCCCATTCAGACAGTTTTAAATCCACCTCACCATTCACATATTTAACACACACTTCACCAGTTTGTCTATGAGGATGTTATGGGATACAGCAGCATCAGGTATCTTACCAAAGTCTGGAATAACGCTATCCACTGCTCTTTCCACATCCATTGAGCAAACCACCTCAATGTAGAAAGCCATTATGTTGGTCAGGCATGATTATCTCTCCATAAATCCATGTCGAGTACTCCCAGTCACCTTCTTGTCTGTAAATGATTTCCAGGATTACTTGCTCCATCACATCATGGACGAAGTGTAGGTCCACATTTTAAAGATGTTTTCTAACTTGATTGTTCTCCACTGAGGGTGAGTCTACATCAGTCTAGACTGTACCAATGGTCTGAGGAGCCTGGAATACCTGAGGATGTTGTGCCTGTAAAGAAAAGACAGGGGGAGGGCATTGAGAAGCTCAGCCTTCTCCACATCTTTTTTTCACCAAGGACCCTGCCTTATTTAGCAATGGAGCCAAGTTTCCCCTAGTCTTTCTTTTCCTGCTGATATTCCTGTAGAAACCTCTCTTGCTACTGTTCACATCTCTTGCCATATTCAACTCCAGGTGAGCTTTGGCTTTCCTGAACCCATCCTTCCATGGTCAGAAAGCACCTCTATATTCCTTGTGGGCCACCTGCCACTGCTTCCATCTTCTGTATACCTCCTTTATTTGTCTGACTCTAGTTGGGAGCTCCTTGTTCACCCATGCAGGCCTCCCGCCCCCTTTGCTTGGATTCTGCTTGTTGGCATGGACCGTTCTTGAGCTTGGAGGAGGTGATCCTTGAAAACCAACCAGCTTTCCTGGACTTCTTTTTTTTTTCATGGCCATCTCCCATGGGATTTTCCCAAGCAAAGGGTAACAGTCTGCCCTTCAGAAGTCCAGGGTTGTGATTCTGCTATTTGCTCTGCTGCTCACTCTCAGGTTCCTGACCTCTACCATCTCATGGTCACTGCAGTCAAAGCTGCCACTGATCCTCATATTATCAAGTAGTTCCACCTGGTTTCTAAGTGTTTGGTCCAACTGAGCACCTCTTCTCTTGGTTCCTCAATCACCTGTGTCAGGAAGTTGTTGTTTGTTCTTGCACTGGAAATGTCTTGAATATCAGGTCTATTGCTGAAAAAAAAAAAGTAAAGAACGCTTGCTTTCGGAGATAATAGCTTGTAGATTCATAGATGTAGGTTTTTGCTAACTGGGTAAATGCTAGCCTCAGCCTGAAACACACATCTGTAGGTTTTGCTTACTGCACAAATCAGGAGTATATAGCCTTGGATACAGGGCTGAGGATTACAATGACTTATTCCTCAAATGAAATTGGCACAGACGTCAGTTCTTCCAGTCCATCAAGCAGTGAAATGACAGTTCAGTTTGTCAGCAAGTTGTCTGTTTTGGGAGCAAGACATATTCTGCTGGACTGTGAATTACAGAAAAACGTAAATGCAGCTTGGCATTTCTGAAAGATGTTTACTGCACAGAGTTGTGAATCTGTACCCAAAGAGATGAACCTTAAACTTACATTTTTACTATATTAATTTGCTGTCTTGTTTTACTACATTTAATTTGTCGTTTGCACTAGATTTATTTCCTTTTTGTGCTACTAACTCTGCTGTGAGGGAGAATTTTATAGTGCATCCCTGAAAGATGTTATTATACAGCGATAGTCTCTGAAATGGAACTAATTCATGCTCCACTTCCACTTAATTTTTAACTTACATGAATAGTTGAAGAGATTTGCTTGATTTGGGTTTTTTTTGGGAGAGGCAGGGGGATGATGTGACTGTTTTGTATATAAACCAAAATGGTGAGATTTTAAAAGCATTCTGTCTGCCAATCTGTATTTAATAAGCAAGTTTATCTCGGATAGGGGACAAGGTCTTCTTTTTATTTCAATGTGTGCAGAATGGCCATGTGGGATACAGGACTGTCCTTTCACCATCATTAGCTCTGCTTTCTTGACTTACTGAAAGGTTCCCCAGGGCTCTTCCAAGGCCTTGGCTGGAGGAGGAAAAGAAGAAAGGAACATGAGTGCAGAAAAGGGGAGACAGGAATGCTCTAGTGCATCCCACAAGCCATCAGGAAATCAACACTTACAGTGCTATTGCAGTAGGCTTAGAGGGTGATCTTAATGCTGTAAAATAGATCCAGCCCTGTGACACCAGGAACAGCTGCTTGGGGAACAGACCTTGCTAGTATGGTCTTCCTACAAAAAAATCTTTCATCTTGTTGGCTGAAATGCCCTGAATCACAAGGGCTGCAGAGGACAATGCAGCTTTTGCTGCCCGGCAAGCCTTCAAGAAGTATTTTGTTCTCCAATTTCACCAGATTTCCCAATCTTCTTGCTCCTTTGGCATGTTGTCAGCTCCTGCTATAAAGTGCAATAAATTCTGTGCCTGTTCTTACACGGAAGGTGACACTTGCTAAGTTTAAAGAACCATGTAATGTGAAATGCCTCTGTATTACTACCTACGTGCAGTAAGGGTCCAAAATCTAAACCCGTTTCCAGGAAAGTAAGTTCTTTAGCACAGAAAAGTTAATCACAATTTCCATGTTCTCAGTTCAAGTTAAGTCCATTGTAATGACACTTGGAGCAAAGTGTATGTACTGATACACCCATTCGACTTGTGCGATAGCTTGACAACTTAAAATATTTTAGCAACAAATTTTATTTTATTAATAAATTATTCAGTTAATAAGTTAAAAAGCTAGAATTAGTATCTTTACTTGTTTATTTAAATAGGTATTGTGGTGTTTTCATGCAGAAGAAAGTATGTGGAAGGCAGTGAAAAAAGAACAGATGGAAGGTAAGGGTGACCTCTGTGTTAAGTCTTTACTATTCAAGGCTGGTATGGAAATAAAACAAAATGACACTGTTCCTGGAAAAACCTAGGATAGTGAGGAGTGACTTGTTTATTTATGTAAACTGTCTGCCTGCTGCAGTGTTCAGGCTAGAGCTGAGAGTCTCATGGGAATATAATTCATCCACCACCATGCTGAAGTGGGTCCTTTCTCCCACTGTTTATTGTGCTTTCAGGGAGCTCTTCATATGCATTACCAAATTTATAGGGAGATAGGAAAACAAAGCATAGAACCATTTTTTTCTGGACTTCTGTAAATTAAAACTAGCTACAAGTTACAATATATACATTCAAGAAACTGATATTGCTTGGCACTGGCTAGGTGTTGGCTGTGTAAAGGATCAATTTTATGTTCTTTCCAGGAGAGTGTTGTTCCATGACAAAGCTAGTAGAGCCCCTCATGACTTGGCTTCACAGAGCCACAGATTTATCAGTGGTGTCAGAGCTGAGCAAAAGCTGCATTTCATACATGCAGTTCTTAACACATTATTCAAATTCTTTAAGATTGATCCAGGCTTAGCCTTCTCCTCTGACATACTAACTTCTATAGCCAAGAACATGACAAAACAACCAGGTAGCTGCAATCACTACTCTAAATACTTCCCCATACTCCAACAGGAGCTTTGTCCTCCAGCTCTCCCAGCTGGTACCCTCCATTGCAACGAGACTCACTGTCATGGATTATGACAGTCTTTTCAATAAAATACGTTTTATCTATTTCTGTAGGAGACGGATAACTTAAATGCTTCAGTGCAAGTACCCCTGCCTATTGATATTTAACATGACCTTAGTACTGTACTCATTTCTGCAACAAGAGTTTAAAGGTCAGGGAAAGCAGCAAGCATGGTTGAGCAAGCAGATAAGAACATCTTTACATCAGTAAAAACAGATACCAGGCAATTTGTAACACAAGGAGTGCAGAATTAGCCCTTCTGTGAATGAGGACAAGTGTGTCAGTTTCTAGAATATAGTTACAGATAGAAGTGAAGTTTAGTAGTTAACAGTTTTTAAAAACAAGGACTCCTAATACAGTTTTGGTACAAAGTTGTGCACCTGGATAAGTGTCTTGTTTCTCTATAAAAGTCAAATAGAAATATTTCAGGAGTTTTAGTAATTATTTGCACTGTGTCCAATTTAAACAGCAGACAGAACTGCCTAAGAACTGGTAGAGACCTAAGAGATAACAGTCCTAATAGTCCACTTGGTGCAAGGTTACACTCGTTCATGGGAAGTGGAGTTGGACTCGATGGAGTTGGACTCGAGTTGGACTCGATCCTTATGAGTCCATTCCAACATAAGATATTCTATGATTCTAAATTCAAACTAAGGGAAGAAAATATCATTGTAGAACAATTGCAATCAGGAAACTAGTAACAGTGCAGGTTGTTTTGCAGAGCTGCTTTCCTTTTTTAATAGTTTAAACAGCTCTATGCTTGTTTCTAGAGGACTTCTCATCCAAGCCTTTGGAAAAGATTTTCATAGAATCATAGAATCATAGAATCACAGAATGGTAGGGGTTGGAAGGGACCTCTAGAGATCATCTAGTCCAACCCCCCTGCTAAAGCAGGTTAGCCTAGAGCAGGTTGCACAGGAATGCATCCAGGCGGGTTTTGAATATCTCCAGAGAAGGAGACTCCACAACCTC
>VZSC01003579.1:77386-122354 GCA_013398225.1 Steatornis caripensis
TATATTCCTCCCAAGCAACCAGTCCCTTTTTCCACATTTTGTAAACTTCCCTCTTCCCTTTCAATTTTTCTAGAAGTCCCTTGCTCACCCATGCAGGTCTCCTGTCTCCTTTGCTTGATTTCATACTCATAGTGATTCATCAATCTTGAGCTTGGAGGAGGTGGCTCTTGAATACTAACCAACTCTCTTAGGTCCCCCTACCTTCTAGAGCCCTAACCCATGGGATTATTCCAAGTAGATCTTTGAAGAGGCCAAACTTACCTCTCCTGAAGTCCAGGGTTGTAATCCTACTTGTTGCCCAACTTCTTCCATGCAGGATCCTGAACTCCACCATCTCATGGTCACTGCAGCCAAGGCCACCCCCGGTCTTCACATCTCCAACCAGTCCTTTGCTTGTTCATATTGGGTCCAGCAGCACTCCTCACCTCATTGTCCCTTCCACCACCTGTGTCAAAAAGTTATCAATCATCAGTGCCCTGCAGGAACCTCCTGGCCTGTGCATGCCTGGCTGTGTTGCCTTTCCAGCAAATATTTGGGTGGTTGAAGTCCTCCATGAGAACCAGGGCCTGCGACTGTGCAGCAACTTTCAGCTGTCTATAGAAAGCCTCGTCAACTTCCTGATGGGGTGACCTGTAGTAAACTCCCACAATGGTATCACCCATATTAGCCTGCCCCCTAATTCTTACCCATAGGCTCTCAACTTGTTCTTCATCCACCCCTAGGCAGAGCTCCATACATTCCAGTTACTCTCTCACATAAAGAACAACTCCACTACCACGCCTTGCTGGCCTAAAAAGTATGTAGCCAACAATGACAGCATTCCAGTCATGCAAGCTATCCCAGCATGTCTCTCTAATTGTGATGAGATCATGCCCTGCAACTGCACACAGATCTCTAGCTTTTCCTGTTTATTCGCCATGCTGCGTGCGTTGGTGTACGGGCACTTCAGAGGTAATTGAGTACACAGGTTTCCCTGAGGGGTTCAAGAATATCCACTATAGCCATGCACACCCTTGAGGTGGTTGGTCTCCCGCTTCTCATCTTGGTAGGCAGCTAAGGAACATTTGTCACTGCCCTGGTTGGCCTGACTTATTCACCTGTTGGATGGGATGGCATGAATATTGCTGTCCTGCACCCTACCCCCCCAGCCCTTCAGTTTAAAGACTGTCTCACCAAGTTGGCCATCCTATTGCCAGAGATTGCCTTGCCTCTTCTGGGTGGAATCCATCCCTCCCTAACAGGTTAAAGTAATGAAAGAATGTCCTATTGTCATAAAAGCCAAAACCCTTGTGAAGACACCAGCCACATAGCCAGAAGTTGATGTTCATTATGCGTTTATTCCCGGCTTTACCCTTACCCTTAACTGGTAAAATGGGGAGAAGATAAGTTGGACACCGATGTTTTTCACTCACACCCCGCAGGGCTTTGCAGTCTTCCTTGATCCTGTCCAGGTCCCAGTGTGTGGTGTCATTCGTGCCCACATGAAAAAGTAGCAGTTGATAATAGTCCATCCATGTTCTTAAGTTGTGGCACGCTCTCAGCAATGTCTCTTATCTTAGCTCCCGGAAGGGAACATACCTCTCTCAAGTCCCTGTCGGGTTTGCAGATGTGTGCTTCAGTGCCTTTGAACAGAGAGTCACCCGCTATGAGCTCTCACCATTCCTTTTTATGGCATCCACTCTGTGATGGTACAGGCACTCCTCACAGCCTTTGTTTGTGGATGCCTATAGTTAAATCTTCACATCTGGTTTTGGTTGTGATGCTGGAGGGTGGAGGCTGAGGTGGAATCCCGGTTTTGTGTGTCACCAAGGTCCAAGGTGCCTCATTCACAGCTGTGTCCTCTACAGCAACTTCATTTTAAAAGAAAAATCATCAACAGTAGCAAAAGAGGGAGGTTTTCTTTAGGGCAACTAACATACATGAATAAAGTGTGGAGAGTGAACTACGTGTTAGTTCTAAATTAGCCTGTACTTGGAGAGTTCTTAAAGCCAAATTCTTGTTGCTTAGCAGTAGTGTGTCCACTTGAAAGATAATTTGGTAAAGGTAGGAGACAGTCTCCAATGTCCTATTCACTGTAGCCTTACTTTAAGTGACCACATGCTTTTTTATTTGATAGATATCTTGTGGTTGCTATGGCTAAGACTGAAATGTTTCCCAGATGTCTTAGTGGTGTTCCTGTGTCAGCAAAGCCTATGCACTGCAACATCTCTGAAAGTTATCAGGTCCAGGTTCATTGTGATTCATTGTTTAACATATTCTGGAATATTTTCCTTTCCTATTAAATGATCATGTTTCTATAGAGTTTGTTATACATTAACCTTTCTGGAGGTAGTGACAAAGTTACTACATTTTCAGTCTATGTTATCAATAGCTTGCAAAATCAATGGCTGATTGCAGTTTAGTGGCAAATAATTCATGCAAGACTATATTCTTTTCTCCATCTTGATATCTTGCTATCTGCAATTGGACAGAGCTGGACAGCAATGGAAGACCTTTCACATGGATTAATCCAGGCCAAATTTTTCCACAGAACAATCCCTGAAATAATTTCGGCAATGTAGTAAGAGGATTATCTACCCCAGCAACCTCCTTTCAGCTTTTTGTGTAGAAATCAGAGGCACTGGACTTCTTTCTAGGACCCCTTAACTACTTTGAAATAGGACATTAACTTGCAGAGTTATTTAATATTTCAAAGATACTTAAACCCAGTTTAATTTAATCCTAATTCATAATTATACTTTTGATCTTTTAAGCTTCGTCCCACAGAAAGGTCCAGTCTTGACACTTTGGATAAGGTTGTATTCATCTCCACAAAAAAATTTATACAGATTGTTTTTCTCCTCTATGAAAAAATCCTGATAATAAAGCACTAGACTAGCATGGGAAAAACATGTTCTAGTGAAATTCTGAGATAGAAACAAGCAGCAAATTCATCTTTAAAAGAATATTTTGGTGGTTCTTAGCACTGCCAGTCACACTTGTCTATTAGTATGGGTCTGAGTCTCATTTTCAAGGTGTCTTTAGCTCTCCAGGGAGAATTTATAACCTCTAAACATGACCACAGATCTTGGTCTTAATACTGAAAGATAAGTATCTTCAGACGGCATTCAGAAGATCTGAATAAATGCTCAGAGTGGTAAACCATGGAATCGGCCAAAGGTAACAGCATGCAAATAAACTGCTGTACATTATAGACAACTTACACCTGATGAATTTGATGAGGATTACATGACTTTAAGTATATGATATTAGCCAATGGTAATAGAAAACATTTTTCTATGCCATGTCCAAGAAGCAGCAGAACAGTGGCTTTATAAGCTGTTAAAACATATTTCCTATAAGTAATATTGGGAAGCAAAGCCACAGAAACCAGAAGGGTCACCCAAAGGGCTTGAGAGATCTTTCTCATGATAGCTCCCCCTCCAAAGGCACTGTGACTGTGTGCGCAGACCTTGACAGATTCAGCCCCTAAAGCAGCTTCTGCAGTGTACTGACCTTTTAACTGTGCTTCTCTGTAGTCTTTAACACTCCTACTACTTAAGCGAACAAAAGTGGGATCTTAGACATAGCTTTATGTGAAATGCTGGTGCTTATTTCACTGGCACAGATATTGTTTAGCACTGTCTGAATGCTTTCTACCAGAAAAAGAGAGAACATGTTATTCTGGTCCTCTTTGTATATGAACTCTCAATATTTGACTTGGTAGTGTGCACGAGATTTACATTGCATGTTCCTCTCTGCTAAGGATAGAGCCATTCCTTTATTGCTATAATTTCTGGGTCCAGAGATCAATTTTAGCCACTACGCTATAACTTCACTAACTTCAGTCAGCATTTCTTCCATGTGCTTTAACCCTTCCCATACATCACTGTGGTCTGGGCATCCATTTAAGTATACAGTCCTTCATCACTCACTTAAAGACTAGAATCATAGATAGAGAGTAGTCTTATTTTACCATTATTTTTTGTAATTGTGAGAAACAGTGAGAAATCTGGCTATGACTAGTAAGTCCCTCCTGCATGAAGGCAAAATTTTCTTCCATGTTAATGCTCACCATTAAAATAAATAATCTAGTCCTATCCTGAGGTGAGTAGTTAAATAAATCAGCAGAATAAAGTAGCATCAGAAAAAGAGCGATTCCTTCTAGATTGATTGCTCTACACAGGAGGCAAAAGTTTTGTGGCCCTGAATGTATTGTATTGTATTTCCAGCCAGGCATTCATGAAGTTAAAAAAAAAGTTTAGCATCTGCTGCCTGTATACATCAACATCCGTATTCATATATTTAAGCAAGGATACTCAGTGGGGATTTATAACCCACCAACAAATAGCCACTTGAATTATAACAAAGAGTTAATCCTACAAAGGGGGAAAAGGTAAGAGGGGACATATGGAAGGGCTCATGGATACCGTAAGAAACTCAAAGACCTTGATCCATTGGTTTGTATACTGTGTCATAGAGAAAGTCGGCTGCCACGTTTTAGTCGACGGCCATTAAAACAGCCTTCCAGAGTGTTTCCTTGCTAAACAATTAGCATGTGTAAGTTAAAGCTCTTAGATCCAAGGAGGTAACCAAGGAGGTATAGACAGAAGAAAAGAAGGGCTGCACTGTGCAGCCATGGGGCTGGTATGCAATACTGTTAGGTCCCCTTCCCTCATCTCACCCAGATGCACTGGAAGCCTCCTGCAGGGCAGATGGGATTAGGCTGCAGCTCAACTAGGTGCCTAGTTTAACTCTTCACTGCTGAGTGTCCTCTTTGTGGTTTTTAATCATCAGGAAGAAAACAAAAAAGCAAGGAATGAAGAGAGGTTTGGTCCTAATAAGCCAACTGCCTAACAGAAGGGAATGTAGGCCAGCAAGCGGTTACGGAGATTACACCACGGAAGGTCACCTGCAGAGTGCTGCCTCCTTTGACGCTGCCCTGCAGTCAGGCAGCGGTGAACTCCTGTGGATCCTGCACGTGAAGCACACAGGCTGGTTAGGAGGTTTTGCACTAAGGTGTCAGGTATAAAGGCTTTGGCCAGACCAAGACAAATTTCTATTTACCAGTAGAGAGTCACAGAACAATATTTAAAAGCCACACCATGTAGATACGTTGGTTGGAAAATTTGTGTTTGTCACGAGTTTTAAATTACTCTGGTTTTTCCTAAACGCTGTCAGAACTGGCTGAGGCCCTAAACTAGTCTAAGTATATGTGCATTTCATCTCTTCAGGTGGAGTGAGACAACGCTTTCTCTGTTTCATAATGCATCTGGCAGCTAGATTTCTCGAATAAAAATAACCGAGTTGCTCTAGGGGAACATTTCTGACTCAGTCATTATTTCCATCTAGTTAACTAAATTTTCAAGCTGAATTGGTTTAACTTGAACCCTTCCCTATTTCCAGGAAAAAAAAAAAAAAACAACGAAAGGAACAAACCCACAATTTCCACACAATCAACACTTCTCTTAAAAGAGAGAATTTGTTTGGCAAAGTCCACTTGTTGGCTTTCTACCGCTTTAGCCTCCAGAGGGGAAACAGTTGCAGCCTTAAGAAACACAGTGGGTTGGAGGAGGCATCTGTAAGCCAATCAGCTGTCCCAAGCACTATTGCTAAATTCATTTTCATCCTGGCATATTCTAAAGCAATGAGGTACAGAGCCAATCCCTCACTGGTGTCAAGCTTTTTCCCTTCTTTAAGGATGCTCTCATGAAGGCTTCAGTAGGCTTGGATGAAAGAGAAGGTCTTGGACATGGCCTCTGCGCTCACTGAGCAATGCTGGCGAGTACATGTCTTTCTGCCCACCTTGTGCCCTCTCTTCCACATGAATGTCATGGCTTGATCCTAGGCAGGCAAAAAAAGGAGTTTGAAACTTTCGTAAGATTTCAGTAGAACAGTGACACGATGGTAAGTTATTAAGAATACCAATTCCTCCAACATTTCATTTATAATGAGGAAGAGAAAGCAAACAGAGGGAGACATCAGCAGGACAATGGAAGATTTTGGCTTCCAGCAAGTATTTAATGTTTAATTTCCAAGCTATATTGAGAAAAACAAATGTCTCCTTTTTTTTTTCTTGTCTTGCATCATCTGTGCTTTGTTAGTGCATTTTCAAACTTTATGAACTGACTAGTTTGTTACCATGCATTAATTTGTTAGTGTGACATTTTCAAGAAAACATCCTAGTCTTCCAAGATCTAAATAGTTTCCTGGGAATTTTCCTGGAATTTCCTGGAGTTTTCCTGGAATTCAGGCTCTGTGTTAAGATGCAAGATGCTTTTCTTTATCTGCATCAGCAGCAGGAGATGCTCTTCAACATGGGGCCCCTCTGACAGAGAAAAAAAAGGCAAAAAAAAAAATCCCTGCATATAGAACAAGTAACATTCAAGTTGCTGCTGACATAAATGAGCCAGAGAGGTTTTGTTCTCTCTGAGTATTCTGCAATTATTTTTTCCTTTGTAATCTAGAGATTAGCACAGGTGCTACATACTTTAACCTCATGCACAGTGCTCAAATCTATGAAGAAAATGTAACAGATCAAGTTGAGGATAGCAAATTCCAAGACTGGCTGAATTCTTCTGGATTTGTCCACCTGTATTTTTCCATCATCCTTAGGTTTCAAGTGACAGTGCAGTATTTCTTTTGTCCGAAGCACAGCACAGGCTAAGCAGAACACATCCCGACAAGCAGGAGTGAGCTGGCTTTTCACTGAGTGTCACACACAGCCTGAGTGTGCAGGCTGCACTGCCTATTGGGGACACAGTATATTCTCAGAGAAACACCGACTTCAGCCAAAATATGTGGGCTTTGAGAGGTAGATTTTGATGAAGCTTCTTCATTGAGCTAGCCATTGCCCTCAAATATTTAGCAAAACACAAGTTTAGAAGATGCTTAAAAGCATTCGTGTTAGTTCAAGTCACAGGTGAAGCAGACTTCACATCTCCTGCCCAAGGTATAAAGACTAGTCACCTGCAATGGGCACCATTCTTGGAGAAGAGCTAGTTGCTTGGTCTTAAAAAGATTTGTCTCCTTTTTTAGGGAGAATTGGTTCCAATCTGTGAGATAGCCTCATGGGCAGGCTTTGGCCTCCCCTCTGCATCTGCATCAAATTGGCTGGCTGTGTTTTCCCCTCCTCCTCTATCCATAATGCGGATAAAACTGTTGTCAGGCATGGGTCTAGCAAGACTTGTACAAAAACTACGCACATTTACTAGTATCAACCCAGCTTCCACTGACAGCCAAGGAGGTTGGGGCTTCTCGATTTGGAACCAGACACATGCCAAACTACATCCCAGACCAGAAGGACCTGAAACCCATGGATTGATGTGCTTGTGTCGATGACGAACTTGATGCTGAAGTCTGAGTGAACATTTCTAAGTGCCTAACTCAGAACTTCCCCTTCAGCCTTTATTATAAAGATGAAAAAGATGATAGAAAACATAGACTTTGCATACAAAGTAAATACACACCTGACCTTTGTTGAAGTAACAGTTAAATTGTAGATTTATATATTGCAAAACCTCTTGCTTCCTTCAGACTGCAAGAGGTGCAAGAACAGCACATGGGGCTCGTTACAGCATAGTTGCATTTCCAGATTTTTTTCTTTCTGAACAAATTCTTATTTTTGGACTGATCAGACTAGCTCAACAGGAAGACTCACTGAGATCAATCCCTCAAAAAATAGTCCTCTTCACTTCCCAGAGGCAACTTCCCCATGGTGCTGGAACAAAGGTGTTTTGATAGATTCTCTATGAGAACTGGTCGTTTGTTCCAGCCACTGGTACCGTGTTGCTGTCCTCCAGGCATGTCGCTAGCTTCATGCCTTGTTCCAGACTGCTGCAACAGTCGTATTTCATCAATAGTAATAAAGCAGAACCAAGTGGTGGCTTCTAAAAGAGATTAGGACACAGAAAAATACTAAATTAAACAGACCTAATACCTGGAGGAAAACTGGTAAACATGCATCCAGTTCTCTCTGTGCAATAGCACAGTGGAATGGATTTATTGCGCAGCAGAATTGCTATTTTTTTTCCCCTCTTGCCAGCATGCGGGATTTTAAGTTAAACAGTTTTATTGATACTCAAATTCACTAGTGTATCCCAAACTGGCTGCTTGACAACTTTGCTGACATTTCAGATTCATAATGTCTTAATTCAGAGACATTACAGTAACAAAGAGGGAGACTGAATGTTGGAACAGACCCTTTCCTGGAAAGTTGTCTTTTGGATTTTAATGTAAAAAGGCACTCATATTAATTGAAAACTTATCTGGAATGGCAATGTGGGTGCAAGTGCTAACCTTGTTTACATGAGCCATTAAGAACGCTCAGGAGTGTTTGGTATTTGCGCTTAGCCTTAGAGCAATGCTCAGCCCATGAAGCCTCAGTTTTTGGATCATTTACCCAAGAATGTTCATGATATTGTACGTAATTTTCCTGAAAATTTGGCTCATTTTCTAGACAGCAGTGAGACAAAGATTTATAGACAAAGCACTGCACTGTATATGAGTCAAGATTGCACAAGAAGTTCTGGCAAGTTAGAGCAGAAGAAATCATCTGTTTGATGCTCTAAGGAAGGTCCAAGAACAAAGGCTCTCATTTCCTGAGTTTCTAATTTCTTAACCTGGAGATTGCATATTTTTTGGTCTGGAAACACACATGCATACACACAGACTTGTTAAATAAAAATTCATTATGGAATAGGAAAACCTTGTGAGTTAATCCATGACCTCAGTGAACTTGAACAGATATGACAGAGCTGCTAAAGTTTATACAGAGTGATGTGATTTTCCATACTCAGCCGTGTCTCTCTGGCCTCGTATGGATCTAAAAGCCAACATTAGTTATTCAACAACCTTTGCTTTTGGTTTCAACCCAAGATGGAGCATCTTGAGGAATCGTCTATCTTCTTAACAAAACCTCTCAACATTTTAAGATAGATGATGAACAGTTATTTAGTCAGCTCAGCATAAACCAGTCTAGTGGAGAACTGTAGACACCCATGTCCATATTTTGAGGCATCTCTGTGATTGTGAGGTTAAACTGGCAAAGGGGGCCTGCCTAGCCATGGCAGGCTACAGGCAGAAAGCAGAGGAGATATACAAGGCAAAAAGTTAGATGTGAGGTAGATGTGATTTAAACCTACTCTCCGATTTCTGTTTGAGACAAGAAGTTTGATACAGTGGCATCAAGGGGTGCATATCTGGCATTTATGTCAAAACATTGTTTCCCCCAATGACAGGCAACTGCCTTTTGAACTGGCAGGAGTAAAGACAGCAGAAATGCAGAATAGTTACAGGAGCCAAATTTGTTATTTGCAAGAAGAAGGAAGAGGTGACCACCAGGACAACCATGATCGGTGTCTGGTTTTGTTTCTGCTTCATCAGCCTCATACTATCTCCATTTCTATAAGGTGCTGGTGTCCTTCCAGTTCTGGCATTTCAGGTTGAGGCTTTGTTACAGAAGAAAGCGGATCAGAAGGATGAAAAACCTAAACTGTATAAAATCAAGTACACTGTCTCTAATTCTGATTAAGCATTAACAAAATAATTCTTCCAAGGGAGCACTAAAGGTCAAATAACTTCTAGCTTGTGGATCAGTTAAATGCTAAAGAAAGAGCAAGAGAAAGAATGGAATTGCTGTGGAGATGGAAACAATAAGATGGTTATGGCCTTTCAGAAATACAGGCATGAAAGACAGAGGCGCTGAGGGAGTTGCATACAGTATAATTTGTGTTTTAAAAATGGCTTTTCTCCCCGTCATCACTGCCTGACCTCCAGCCGTGCCCACTACAGACCCCTTCACTGCTACTAGGACGAAATGCTGGACAGAGGCCAAGGCGGACACATTTCTTGTTTTGTTATGGAGGATAAATGCCAGCTTAAGTGCTCTGCAAGCCAAGAGGAGAAAAGCTGCCTGTAGAAGGGCAAGACAAGAGGAGATTGTCTTGGCCATGAGGTCTGCTTTGTATCCCTAGCCAATAGGCCACAGGGCAGCGAGATGTGGCAGTCGGGTGGGATTCCCAGGAGGCACCCAGAGGGCAGTGCCGCTCTTAGCAGCCTTTCTTTGCATGTTCAGCGTAAAGGACATGTCGGGAAAGAAGGGAACCGGACAGTAGGCCTCTTCATCTGGCTTCTCCAAAGACCTTGCTGCCCACAGCTGCCCATCTCAGAGAAGCAGCGCTCAGCCCCAGGCAACTTCCACAACCACACCGCTGCTCACAGTGCCCATGCTGGGTGATGACTAGCGCTGGTTACTACCTTCACCTGTTCTAGCTGCAGACCACTAAAGCCCTGATCTGTCTGTGACCCAAACCCTAGCATTACACAAGCCTCTCCCAAACAGCTCATATGCAGCCTCCTGTCCCCTCCTTTCTCCTGCTGCTCATGTCAGGGCATCCATCCACCACCCACAATGGGGTCCCACCCTCCTGTTTGGGAAAACCTGGGTACTCCCTGGGCTCTGTAGACCTGCATAATCAGCAGAAGGCCTCACGTACCCCTAGACTCACAGGTTTTAAACACTGTCTTTACCTTGTCCATGCTCATCTTCCAGAGGCTCCTTTTCACTCAACAGCTTCCTCCTGTTGCTCCCGCCAACACTTTCCAACAACATCTGGGTCCTCCGCCTTTTACAGCTGCGCTTCAGACCTCACAGGCAGTAATTAATTCGACACTGGCGCGCATGGCCAAGTTCCCCTTCAGAGTTTCACATCCATCTGAAACTGCCCAGGCAGCTGGAGCGGTACCGCAGAGATTTAGATTTGCTCCTTCTGTCTTCCTGGAATCCTGGCCCCAGAATCATGCATATTCATGGACAACAGGACAGGAAGGATAATTTTTAAAAGCCCAACTGCTAGAGCAAGCAACAGTGGCTGACTGAAACACCAGTGAAAGAGTGAATCTTGACAATATCCCGAAAAGTCACCGTCTGGGATAAAATGGTAGAACAACCTTTTGAGGTCTGACATGAGGTCATCAAGTGGAATCAAGACATGTTTCCATACCTCTACAAGAGCGCTCAGGGCCGTGGATCACAGAAGCAGCTGTTCTTTACCAGGCTAATCTTCACATGAGATGTGACAGGAGACAGCTACAGATGAATTCACCTCTTGCTTTTTCTTTACATCAGATGACTCTACTGACTTCCTTACCAATACTCCCAAAATGCTTCTGTGTGAAGCATTAAAGGATTTTGTCCTTTGACTCTAAAATCAGCTGAAGTTGGGTTGAACAGAACTGTAGTTGGGAAATAAAGATGAAAAGATTAATAACTATGGGGATTTATGATTTTATTAACATGATATACTAAACTGAATCAACTTTTATTGATCAGAAATGGGGGAATTTCTCCTTTGTTATGGGATGATATAAAGCAGACAGTCTTGGCTCTTTCCTCCTCCCCTGTCTGTATATATAATTTGATTTGGTCCACATCATGTGTCTTTCTGATGTAGGAAGCAGGAACTGAAAACACATTTCCCTATTTATTACATCAGAAGATATTTATTAGTATGAGGCTGTTTCATGGCATTTTGCCAGCCTTTCCCCACAAGAGTAGGTGAATGATTGCTACAATAATATTGGCAGACGCAGCTGGTCTGTCAGCCCCTTTGATTTGACTCTCAGATACAGCAAAACCACGTTCCTCGCACGTGCATTGTGTACATGCATGTGCAAACATCTCTGCAAAGCCACCATTGGGGGAGGAAAGTAGGGTCAGAGAAGGCATAAATTACATTGGCATCTAAATTACTAAAGTCTTATAGTTTAAAGGATGCAAATGACAGCATCATAAAACCTTCCTGAAGTTAAGCTCAAGATATTTGCATCTGGAGAATTCTCTTCTATTCCATCGTGGAGAAGAAGAGTAAATTAGTGGGACAGAGAAAAACGCGTTTGTTTCTCTAGTGCACGGTGAGAAGGTGGCTGGAGAGAGAGAATCTTGTTTCCTGCCTGTAATCTGTGCTGGGAGATGTAGCCTGTTATTTTTACTGTGAAACTGTGGGGAAGACATTTTCTTTTTAATCGCATAACTGCCATACTGATGGTTGTTTACTGTATAGTAGAGCAATTTTAGCAAACAGCTGTATTCAGTACAAGAAAATTAGTGTGTATAGATGGCAAGCAAATGATGATTGAGCTGAGGCAAGATGGAAAATACTAGAAGTAAGCACATATCTATATATGTCTTTGTAAAATTTACTTATTTGTATGTATACATGCATATAGTTTTGGTATTATGTACACACATAAGCACTTACCTGTACTGCGCTTATTTTTTGCTTTGGAAAGGTTTTTTAGGTTGGTTGGGTTTTGTTGGGATTTCTTTGCTTTTTTCATATTACTGCTCTCTTCCTATCTCCCCAGAGAAAAATCAGTTACATGCTCAAACAGATGGGCATTGGAGTATCATCAGTTAGTTAAGTTAGATAAGTAAATAATTTGCATGCTTAATTTTAAACGAGCTGAAAATGTCTCTTTATCAGTTCAGACTACACCAAAAGTAATTTGTGATGAAAAACTGTCCAACAGTTTTTTGTGCTACAGCTCAGGTGAGATGTGGGAGAAAGCTGGCTGGCTTACACCAGAGTCACAGAATAGAAGAGAGCCTTGTGGGCACATCTTTTTTCTTCAACATCTTCCCTTGAGCAGGCGAAAACCACCAGACAGGTGTTTGGGTGTTTGGAGTAGAGAGAAGAGGTGCTGCTGGGCAGGCAGGGTAGAGTGAGGGTGGCCTTGAGGACAAGGGGAGGGAAAAGTTGGAAATACAGTGAGGAAATAAGCAGAGAGAAAGGCATGGGGAGTGCCATGGGTTGTGCACATGCGCATACTGGGAAGGGGGGCTATTGCAATGAGAAAATGCCACCAGAGAGACTGAACCAAGGGGAAAGATTAAGTTGCGAAGTGGAGAGCTTTTTAAAACAACAAAAAAGAGGAAGAGGGCAAACATGATGGAAAAGGGGAAAATAAAGAATTTGAAAACGAGGACTTGGATAAGAACAAGGTGGAGGGGAAATACAGAGACAGTCTAAATGGTATTTTAAACATTAAGCTGCGACATTACATTGTGGTGATGGCCTCTATATGTGCCCCTCCCCTTCTGAGTTCAGCTTATGTCGGGCTGTGGGATAGCCTTACACAGGAGGAGTTACGATTTAGTGAGCAGAAAACTGATATGAATCGTAACTTCAGCAAGGGAAAACTGCAGGTATTTCACCATGGAGGTGTGTACTAGGAGAGGGAGGGAAATTACTCACTCTGCTGGCATAGCAGTTACCATTACAATGCCTAATGCAGACTCCCTGCGGACTCCTTAAGGAAATTCAAACTGGTTTGTGTTAAAGTTTGGCAAGGAAAGTTTATGCTGAAATAGTAATTTCTGTATACTTAGATGACAATAATCTCTCAGTTTATTACACAGACAGCCTGAGACTGTGTTCTTCTTTCTTTCTTAGGATTTCTAAATTATGTGAATGCTTATGGTACCACTGAAAAATATAATTTAGGCTTCAACATTTATTTGTTTTGTTTTAGACAGAGGTGCAGATTTTTATGTATTTCACATCCACAGAAGTAACATAATTAAAACAAAAAATATCTCAGTAACATCTTTTGAATATGTTTATCATTTCACTTTCTTTTTTTTCTTTTACTTTTTTTTTAAATAGTAAGTCGTGTACAGTTGTTATGAATACATACATTAATTTAAAGTACTTATGCCTATATAAAGTGAATTTCCCCACCAAAAATCATTTTGGGGGGATATGACAGGTCAAAAGCCATGTATCTACCTGACTCACTCAACAACTTTGACCTGAGCCTGAAAATGAAGATAAAGCAGATCAAAAGACACTTTTGTGAGGAAATTAAGAGGGGTCAGCATCTGAACTCCTGTAGGAGAGGTCTTGCTGGCTTTCACAAAGGGGTCACAGAGAAATAATTGTTAGCACTTTCCAACCACATAGCTTTGGTGTGGGAACGTATCATTGTTATTTCAAAGCTGGGAAAATCAAGGCACAGAGAAGTCAACATGATTCCCTCAAGGACAGATAATGAGTCAGAAGTGCCCCAGGAGTGTGCTTGTTCAGATTACCAGCCCAGGGTCACAGCTATTGGGTGCACTGACTTGCTTGATAATACGAAGTGATGAACATTTCTCATTATTTACCTGTTGTGGAATTTCTATTATTTACACTTCCTATAAATGCCTCCAAAGACCTGGAGCCAGGCTCAGGTATCTCAACACCCAAGCAGAATTAAGTGTTAGTGAATTGAGGAGCTGTTTACACTGAGGCAAGCGTACACAAATGCAGCTTTATGGCAAAACTGCAGTTCTGTGGAGGTAACAGGCTTCCAGTAGAGGTGCCAGTTGTGCTGAAGTGTTAGGAAGGTAGTTGGGAATTTAGATGCTGAAAGCAGGACTTAAGTGGAGCCTGGGTCCTTAAATCCTTTGTAAAATTCAGCTCTTGAATCTCTATCTATGCTTCTCTTTCTCTGCAACAAACTTGTGCATCAATCTCTTCTGATTTGAATCGCAAGCTAGGAGCAGAAGGTCTAGTCCCACCCACAAACTTCTTGCCTATCTGGCTCCAGGAATCTCATCAGAAAGGAGTTGCACTGACAGCCTGTACACTCTCCAGTGCTCTAACAACAAAGATTCTTCCCTCTACACAAGATGTTCTGTTGCTGAGATGGTGGCTTAGCAGGTTGAGAGTTAGTTGTGCACACAGTGCAGCCAGTAATCCACTTCAAAATGTTATTTCTATCACTTAAACGTAGCTGTTTCCCGGGTCACTTCTAATCTTTGGTACATTTTTCTGGTTTTAAATTGACAGAAACAGAAACCAGCAAGTAATCAAGGGTCATTGTTTTTATGGCACTGGTGACTGAGGCACCATATGCACATCCTGTCGTGCAAAGAAATATGCTTACTACGATAATAAGGCTTTGGACACATCTTAGAGGGATGCATTTTCGTTTCATATGAGCCAAGTTTAGTAAATTGTAGTTTGTTATGGCATAATGTGCACAGAGTTTTTTGCATTTGTACAAATGCGAGCAAAAGGGTCATGCACCTTCCCCTGTAAACTCATGCCAGAATGAAATTTTGTGGTTTAAAACAAACGTCTGAATAGTATTATCTGTTAATTAATTTGTCCTGGCACTTCTAGTGTAAGGGGAGACTTCGTCTAATCACTGTGTTGGCAGGTTAGTATTTCAGCAGTGTAAAGGTTGCTGGCATTTTGGTGGGATGCTGAAGGATTACAGGGCTGGATTTTGCATGTGTGTTTGAAGATGTCTTTTTTACAGTCACTAGCACATAGGTCTGTACTGAGGCATTCAGGTGCAGTAATTACGCCATACACCTCATCCACGGAAAGAAACATACTTTTCCTTGTACTTCAGACCCAGAGGAGAAACACATGAAATGTAGCTTTTGACGTCTTTTTCTAACTTAACTGCAAATGCATGGTCCTGTCTTTGGTGCTTTTTCTATTTGCTTGACCGTGTGTCAGCCCTTCTGTGCAGGGTTGCTCTGGCATTTCCTTCAGGTGAAATTTTCGCGGTTGCACCTGCAGCGCCCCGTTCAGCAAACACAGCGGGTGGGTTGCGTTTTCCAGCAGATGCGCAGAGGAGCCAGGAAACAGCCAGCCAGGAAAACTCACATGCTTGCAAATCCTGGCTTGACTTTATTCATTTTCAGACACGTTGCAGGTTTTTCACATCATGTTCTTATCGGTGTTATTGTGGCTTAAACAGGAAGCTGCACACCAGTGGAGATGGGAGGACTGTCTTTATAGGCAAGTGAGGGTTACTTGGTGAGGTGAGGGAGTAACCTCACTGCTGGCTCCGGTTGCGAAGAATTTTCAGGGAATGACCTTGGAGTTTCTGCCTCTTGGAAACCATGGCAACCGGTATTTGTTCTTGTAAAATAATTTCTTGTCTTGTAGTGAGTGATTACATGCCTCCTCCAAACTCTGAGGTAGAATTTCTCCATAAAGAAGAAAAAAAAAACCAAACAAAGAGAAAGCCTGAGTTGATGGTTCTGAATCCCTATATGCGAAATAATGCACAGCAGCATCGTTATCTGCTGCCAGCTGAACAACAAGCTAAAGAGGAGCCGCTGAATCATTGTCCATTCCTGTTTCAAGGTTAGCATAATCAAATCTGAAATAAATACAGACTTCTTTGGTGAGGGCCTGTTTGGCTCCCTGATTAGCATCTGACAGCTATCAGGAAAAGACAAGCCAAGATTATACTGAGGTTTTTGTCATGCAGTTTGGGAATCATTCACACAGTCATTTCCCTGTTCTTAATGTATTTTAAGGGGTAAAAGCCTGTTGCAAGTTATATGTTCCTCTGATAATCAGTTTGTGCAATTCTGGGTGTAGCACCTTATGTACCTTGTGCTCCATCCATGCAAAAACTCCCATCATCTGGGCATGTGAGGGAAGAGAAGTGTCTCTCATGCATCCATACAGCTGAAAAAAGTCTGCAGAAAAACAACCCCAAGAAACCTAAAAAAGATCGAGTTGTGGTAGTGGCTGAGCTTGTCCTTGCGTCATAACATGCATCACTTGTGGCCACTCAGTGATGAAAAAACATTGAAAAACGACATGGGCAAACATCCCCACCTGCTTTAGGGTCATCTCCAAGATGGCTGGCATTTCATTTCACAGCGAGACAGGCTGTTGAGGCAAACAACTGTGGCCTATCCATCACAGTTTTATAGCTGCTTCCTTTAATGTGAAAAAGGGTGCAGATGCTGAAAATTATGTATTTTAAGCCTGGGTCCTAAGGACATAAGTCCTAAGGGAGATCCAGCTGTTTCTGCCTGTGAATAACCCTTCTCCTGCAGTAACTTTCAGCCTTCTGGCAGAATTCAAACTTATCTGAATGAGGAGATGGGAATCTTAAGGACACAGATACTTTTACAAGTGTGCTGAGCACTGGGAGCTGGGTAGGAAAAAGGCACGAGGGTTTCCCCTCTTCCCCTGCCACCTGTGCTCAGTCCAATGGCACTGTGCATCCCAGCAGGTCACCAGGTGATGAAGCCAACTTGCTCCTAAGGACCCTGCAGCAATCTTCTCTGGTCCCACAGTGAGGCCCGTAAGTTCAAGTCTAAAGTCTTCTGCCCACTGCAAGAGGCGAGGAGAAGACCCTGGGGACATGGATCCAACCACTGTTCTAGTGGCCTTTGACTGCATTTCACTTCACCTGACATACCCCTCCTTGCATCCTGTGAGCTCCCTGGGGAATCTAACCCATGAAGAAGTTTGCATGCCCACCAGCTGCCTGCAGTCCCACCATCTCAGCAGCCCCTACAGCACTCCGCTCCAAGCAGTGCCCTGGAAGCTGGGTGGGCACAGACACTGGAGGGGCGGGCAGGCAGGCAGGGCAGTCACCCTGCCCACAGCACCAGGGAGGGCCCTCCTCAGCCATTTCCCTCTGTTGGGTCTCTCCTTGCCCTTGCCTTAGGGCCCAGGTGCCCTCCCTGGAGCCCAAGTCATCCCTTGCGCCTCTCATCACCTGTGCACCAGACAGACTGCAAAGGCAAGATTTATGCTCACCGTAATATGCCCGCGGCTAATACCATTTGTTGCTTTCCTTTATCAGAGACAAACCTCTCTACAATAGACATAGTTATGATTCATGGCATTATTAGTGACAATTAAATGTCATACTTTAAAAGACGCATCATAAACTCCTATTTCATCACAAGCATCCTGATGCTTTGCTACTAGCAGTGACTTTCCTTTGCAGCTTTAAATCACCGTGCCAGGGTGTACAGCTAAGCAAGGAGTCGAAGCCCTCCTCTTCATGCCAACACTCCCCACTGGCCCACAAACATCCTACAAGGAAACGCAGCAAAGGCTCATTTTTAGAGGATGGGAACCCAGGGTGCTCCTGAGCTCTTACATACACAGTGACTAGCAGAGGGGCAGGTTATGGTGGGACCTGGATATGCCAGTAAAAGACATTGCTGCCAGAGCCGAAGTGGGATACAGGATGCTTGAGGAGTCTTGCTGCAGCATGTGGTGGACAAGCAGCCCAGGGCAGAGCTCTACAGTGGGAGAATAAGGAGATCTTTGGGGCTGCATATTGCTGTAGGTGCTTACCCCAATGGGGTCCATCACAGACCCTCGCAGAGGGGTGCGGTGATGCTGCAGCCAGACCCACAGGAGCCCCATATCTAATAGATCCCCAGCCCTCCCAGGCCACAAGTACACAGTGCCCAGATGTCTGTGCTGGAAAGAAATGCTTAGCAGACATGTGCATTAGCTCGCAGGTTAACTCTGCAGTGTTTTCCAGCCAGTTACTAAGAAGAGGCGATCGAGATCTGAAAGCATTGCATGGAATTAACCATGCATCTGCCATTAAAATCAATGCTCTGCATCGCTTTGAAAATCTCAATTTGCAGTTATCTGCCTCTGGGACACAAGGAAAGAAAAGAGAGGAAAAGAGGGAGGGGAGAATTAATTCAGAAACTTTTCAGATATATATTGTGAATCCATGGCATTTATTAAAGCTATCCTAGGAGGCTTACCTTATTCTTCATGTCAAGATCTTCAGATTATTTTTGTTCAGTTTCAGTTCAAAATGTCTAAACAAAGAAAAGGATAACATAGTAACTGGGGAAGAAAAAATGATCTGCTTGTTTCCTATAATACTGCTGGACCCACATACAAAACTTGTCAGATCCTAAACAAATGTATTTTTCACTGTATTTTTTAAAAATACAGATAACTATTTTCTCTTATTTTAAACTTAGTCGAGCCTTTGTCCAGCTGAGGATTTCAGAGATTTCCCTGCAGCATGTGTGACAGAAACTTAATAGTTGCATAAATAAACAAATCAAAACCTGAAATTCTCCTGTGATTGCACAGTTCTGGGGATTGCCTCTTTCAGAACCCAAAAGCTTGAGGGCATGGTGTGGTGATGAGCTGGCAGCCGTGATGCATGGGAGGGTGGTCACAAGTGGTGCACGCTGGGAAAGAGAGAAGCTAGAATTATAAAACAAAACCAACAAAAAAAATGAAAAACAAGGTAAAATCCATGAAGCAGGTAAAATCCGTGTTTCTGTAGATGCTCCCGGTTTTTTTCCTGAAGAATGTTTAACGTGTCAGACACAGAAAAGGCAAGTCAACTGTTGGTGTTAGGAAATGAGACCAAAGCAAAAAATCAAATCGCAAAGCAATCACAAAAAAAATCATGAAGCAAAATGGTAACCCCTAGCTTTGGTCCATGGCTGCTTCACACTTGTTTCTTATGGAGGTAGGAGGGAGAGAACCGGGTGGGTGATTTGCTCTATATCCTCCTTTATGCCTTCAGAGCTCACCTGCAAGGGGGTCCAGAAATACATCTTTCTAGGAAGAAAAATGAAATCTGATGTGAGTTGAGGGTAATAGTGTGGCAAAGCAAAAGATGGAGAACCAGCACAGGTTGAGAGAAGGAGGGGTGTTGTGAAATGGCAGCCGATGTTAGCACATTTCCACAGGCTAGGACAACAAGGAAGGTGAGTGGGGAGAGGTGGCCACTGCAGATGGGAGAACACCTCTGCAGCAGAGCTCAGGGAAGGAGGAAGTGTGAGGAGTCAGACTGCTGAACGGGCGTTGCAATTGCTTGTCCCTAACTTGGTAGCCATTCCCAACATTTCGTTCTTCGCTTGATCATTTATTCTTACCAGTTAAGTGGAAAATTGCCTTTTGTACAAAAAAGACTTTTCATTCCAGCCAAACCAAAACATTTATTTTTGCAGCCTGTGTAACAAAAGCGGAGGAAACAGCGCTAAGCTCCAGGGTAAGCAGAACAGCAGAGGAGCAAGGTCTCCCTTCTTTCTAACAACAAGGGGTCCACGTTTAGTGCCCTGCTTCCTTGCACCTCTGCATACTTTTCTGGTTTTGAGGCAGGGCTCTTGCGGGGGCAGTGGGGCTGTTCTCTGCTGGGAGTCCTCTCACGGCGTGTGGCACTTTTAGCTGCCTACTGAGCAGCAGTGCGCAAGTGGTTAGGATGTTAGCAACAGAGATAGAACATGAGGGTTCTTAGCAACTTTATCATAAAATCTCTGTAGCAATCTCCTGGATCAGAGGAAGACGCTGAACCTCACACTAACACACCCCAGGCAAGTGCAGCCCTTGATATGAGAAACTGTTTCATTGGTGACTTGCCTGTTGCCCACTATCCTACATGACCCCTTTATGCAAAGAGTATCGAGATGTGCAAAAATACTCTGTTCAGTGAAGACACCATTTCATCAAATCCCATGGCTCAGGAGAATGACTTTCACAACACAGTTATTTTAAAAGTTATAACAGCAGACAGTGAGAAGGCTGTGAAATGAAAATGGAGGGCAAGTTACTCTGTATTTCTAAGCGTTTTTAAAGCAGTCACGCAATAAGAAAGCACCAAACACAGAATGAGAGGGAATACGGCAGCCACAGACTAGGGTGCATGCCAGGGAAGAGGGTGAGAGAGTGGTCATGCCATGGTAAGTGCTGCCTGCAAAAGCAGTAAAGGGATAGAGAGCCAGTTTCATTTGCACACCGTCTTACTAACCACTTGCGACCAGCAGAGCTTCAGGATGCACAAATGCCTGGAATAATTAGGTCAGTCATGTCTAGAAGTGGAGACGGCTAGATCGAGCTTTGCTGTGCTGTAGCTTTCAGCAGGGAACTGTGGCCATCACAATACCAGAGTTCAGGAGAGGGCTATAAAAAATCCGCACCTGAGCAGGTACCAAAACTACCCTATTGCAAACAAACTGAACAGGCTATAGGAGCTGCCTGCACCTCAACCTCCCCCCGGCTCCCTGCAGATTGCTTGCGTAAGCAGGTCTGCGACTTCAGAGGCTAGTGCGAGTAAGCAGCGGAGATCATACCCATCCTATTTAAACATAAATTTGTCTGATCACGTAAGTCCATGCGACATAGTATGTGTTCAAACTGAAGCTCACACTCAAGGATTTCTGTGGGAAGGGAAGGACTGTGGGATGGCAGCCTGAATGTTAAGTAGCTTCATCATCTCCACAATGTCAAAACATCATCTTATGCTCCAAGGGGTTTCTTTGATTAATGTAATTAACCCTGTTCGGCCTGGTGTGTGAGGCGGTAGGTGTGTGAGGCCTGAGTTTTCACTGGCTTCTTCTGGCACACAGCTGAGCTCCACCAGCACGAAAGCAGCAGGCGCGGGGCTCAGGCTACCTGCGTGGCTGGCTGCGGGTCTGCATTCGCACGTGAATCATGGCAGTCTCTCAGCCTTGCAGGCTTCCGTTCTTCAGCATCAATGAGAAACATACTGCCAGAGGAAAGCGAAAGAGTGTTTTCTGTAGAGATTTCAAAACCTAATGGTGGCGATTTGTTTTAACATCACGTCACCAGGTCTCAGACAGTCCCGTTAGCGTTCTCGCGCCAGAAATATCAAGCTGTAACACATTCCTGTTGCACTGTTCTCTTTGTGTTTTCACAATGTAACAAAGCAACCTCACTAACAAGAACAGACAAAAATAATAATGTGGTTTGCTTTGAATAGGAGGTGTGCAGGTCCCTGTGACAGCAAAGAGAAATCTTCCTTAGGTGTGAGCACCAGGCACAGGATGAGTAAGATCTTGAAAGTGTCTCCATTCTTATATTGAATCAAATACTCACCAAAGCAACTCTCTTTCCTTCTTTGGTGTGTGTTAGAGGCACAGACATTTATTTTTCACCATTTATTTTTCATTGGATTTAAAGTGAAATGCAGAGAGACTTGCTCATTAGCAGTAGCAGAAGACTACAGCGCAAATGAAATTTAGATGACATTTGATAAGAAAAAAATGACAATTTTTCCACATAGGTATTCAGAGACTTTTATACCTACACACAGGAGTTCTTCTGGCCTTTGATGCAAATTATTCTGAAGAAACCTTAGTGGTAACAGGATTGTGGTCATATCCCAAATACATAACTAGGTTTTGCTTTCAATTGCTGGCCCTCAGCATTTTAAACGTTCTCTACAGATTGCTGTTCTTTCTTGGCTATCTCAACTATATCAGGAAAGAGCTTAGTGCCAAGTACAGGGGCTTACACTACGAATGGAAATAGATCAATAAAATGGCATAGAAAATAACTTACAAAACAGCAGTTATTGAAACAGTATCAGTTGATTATCTAAGGTACTCGTCACCTTCCTACGTTCAATCTCTGTATCTAGTAATTTATGAAGAAAACTATTGTATTTTAATATATCCTATGCTTATTGTAGACTCCACAGGATTTGTAATATAATAAGACCTCCTAGCAGCTTTCAGCTGTATAGCAAAGAGTGCTATCATGCCAAGGACATTACATCATACATTGGCCCTGGTTTGCCAGCAAAAATAGCAATTTATGAGAAAGTTGTGGTAAAGATTAGATTTTCATGTCCTAACCCACAACAGAATATCATCAAATCAGGAAAAAAAAATCACAGCAGTTGATGGAAATACAACATATTTCTGGACAATAACTGAAGGAGAATATCAGATGACATCCTACCAGGGACACATAACAAACTGGGCTTAACCCTGTTAAGAGCTGAAAATGAGTTAGAAGCTGTGATTCCTGGATCCAGCTTTCACCCTTATCTAAAAGGTGGCACATACTATGTGCCTATGTGTCCCCTGTCCCACTACTGCTCAAGAAAACACCCTGCTTCATTTCTTCTCATGATAATTAGATGTTTCCTGGGATAAACCTGGTGGCCCTCAAAGGCTCCTTACCATGCTTGCTGTCTGGTATTTAAGAAATACACACTACCTGCAGGCTTTAGCAATTCCAGGTTTAATTTGTTTCTTCTTTTTGAGTCCCTGTGCCTGCACTTTGAACACTACCTACCCCTGCCCGTAAATTACATTTTCCGCTAAAATGCCAGCTACGTTGTCCGCTCAGGCTGGCAGGCACCCGAGCCACCCCAATGTGATGTTCTTTGGTGCCCTCTTTGGGACTGAGAGGCACAAAGCCTTCGGGGACACCCGGGTGGTACGGACGGACGGAACGCTGGGAGCAGAAAGTGCAAGAGGAGGCTGGACCCAGCACAGCAGTGGTGGAGCAGATGCTCAGCTCGAGAAGGAAGGGTTTATCCATCAGCTTCAGCCTTGCTTTATACTAACTGTTTGCGCGTTAAAACTTTGGGAACAGTTCTTGGTCCATCGTATCAGCAAGGCGTTAAACCATGGCATTGGTTGCCCTGAAGAACTGAATTACCTTGGCTCTGTTTGCAAGCTGTACCATTCCCTGGGTTCTCCTGTGGAATTTCCCCTTTCATGCAGTCTGATAGTGTATTTAAACCTCTCCAATTAATTAACGGAATATTCCTTCCTGGAAAGGGGACCTCTGAGAGCTCTAACAGCAACTGGAGATGTTTGCCAAGGTAGGGGGCTGGAGGGCTTGCCAAGCTTGCATCACTTTAGCATTTCCAGGCAATCAAGCCTAATGGGACTGTCAGAAGAGACAGAGGCCAGGAAAGAAATCCTGGGAGCACTTTACACCACTTGGCCTTGATTCGTTCTGCTGCCAGAACCCAAGTACAAGGCATCTGGCTTAGGGGTAGGATGGAGCTATGAGGACCATCAGCTTTAGGGCATTTAGGAAAACCACTCTAAAGTCCCCGTGTCATCTGCAGTGTCTTTCCTTCTGGATAATCCCTTGGAAAGGGCAGTGTCTCCCAGCCTGCTCATAGACAAGCGTACAAAAAGCGGTGTCTTGATTTAAAACAAAAATTTCATTCCTTTGTTGGAAGGTAGGACAGAACCCTCAGATAGTGCATCTCTCTCTGTCATAGTAGCAATTAGCACAGGAATCAGGGCTTGGCTTTTATATAAGCATTTACCTTCTTAAACAGAATCGCTGTGAGAAAAGCAAGGAATGGATCGGTTTGGTTACTTTGAGCTTACAATAAGATGGCCGAAACTGAGAGTGAATTCTTCACTAAAGATGGTAGCACTTCAGAATTTGTCTGTGGAAGACATCCTGTATATCAACCTTTTTACTCAGATTGCCGTGTTGAAACATCTGCACATGAGATGTTCTAAGTTAGAACCCACAGCTTATTTAATGTTTTTCTGATTTAATTATTAAGTCTCTATCAGTAGCACTGGCTGGCCAGGAAATAGAAAAAAAAAGCATCATACATCATCCTCACAGCAAACTGTTCAGCGAAGCACATGCACCTAAAGGGAACATCTTATCGGTGGGTATAAATGCTTGAAGGGAGAAAAGCCATCTGAACATGGTCCCGGGCAGCCAGCTCCAGGTGGCCCTGCTTGAGTAGAGGGGTCAGACCAGATGACCTCCAGAGGTCCATTCTGCCTCAGCCGTTCTGTGACTCTGTGAAAAGCTATATTGCTTTCAACAAAATTCATCCTATATTTAAAAAGCACACTGCTTGTTACTTGTAATGAGAATAATGCTTATTCGCCTGTAGTGGAACATACCTCACAGCCTGTATCCTCACCTGGAGGATACTGTGCTAGATCAGCTCTTTACAAGTCATCGGTTTTACGCCTATCACGTAAGCAGAGGTCGTGGTGCAGAATCTTTTCATGCATTATCAAACAATGTTATAAAGGATATGTGTGAAATCAAACCACTGGATAGACGTGCATAATTTTCTCTCCATAGTGACAAGCATATTATAACCTACCTTCTATTCATACATGCACTGCACAGACTGGCAGGACAGAGCAAGAGCCTTACTGCATCACCATTTTTAATCTTAGATTTCATGTTCCATGGAGGTCCAGTGCTGCTTCCTTTGAAATCAATGTTTAAATTATTCTTAAGCTTAATGAGAGCAGGACTGGTCTGCCTACTTTAATTCAAAACGTAAGTCTAACACTAAACAGCTGAAGTGAAGTCAAAACACTGTACAAGCCTTTTCTGTATTTGGCATGTTGTTATGAGTGTCTGTGGACATCGTCAGGGGAGAACACTAACACAACAGGCTGTTAGCACAGAATAGTCATTCCCCATCGCTAGATTAGTGCAAAAGGAAAGGTATAATGTTTATCTGCAATGCACCACAAGACATTATGCCTGTGATAATGCTATGTTTTGTTTGTTTCTCCACAATTGTTTCTGTACATGTTAATCATTTTTCTGAGGGACATTAGTGCTATTGCCCTTTCTTTCCCTCCCCACCTCCATGCATCAGAAGGGAAAGACTTAATTTTCAACCAGTACAGATGCATCAGTAGATCAATTTTCTATCACTAAATCACTAGATGTTTACATTGGATATGTGCTAATACAAAGTGGGGTTTTAATCAACAAGGCTATGCTGCAGAAACAGAGTAAAAAACAGTCTGATTGACTGGGCAACAGCTAAGGTCTATTGCACAGCTGTGCCAAACTTAAACGGGGTTAGTGTGAATTAAAGTCTTGGGTGTACCTTGTTCTGACAAGAGATGAGGCAGTCTGTGTCTGTGAGGCTATTACATTACCACTATTGCTCGGCGGGGTTCAGCAGAGCTATACTCCAAGAGCGAATCCAGCCTAATATTTTCTGATCATACACACGGAATGGGGTTGCTTGAAGTTTCTTGCAAAAGGGAATTTATAAACTCGTTGACATGGGGGTTACTTTTTGCTTGTTTTATGAAGGTAAAATTAAATCTGCTGCAATTAGTGCGAAGGTTAACCACCAGAAACAACTATTAAGAAATGGCGGGTTCTTTATTTCTTGCTCTTTGCTGTTCAAGAATGGATTTTTTTTCCTGAAGGCAATGCTTTCATTAGACACGAATTGCAAGACTCCACACAGAGTAGCTGGGCAGAACTGTATGGTGTGCATCAAGCAAGAACTCACTGCAAGTGACCCTATTAGTGCCTTATGAGCTTAAGATCTATTGAAAGCATGTAACAAAACCCAGCTGCATTACACTGCATAGGATGAAATCCATTTGGGCTGACATTTCCCCTAAATTAAAAAAAAACCCAAACCAAATACTAAAACAAAATACTATTTTGTCCACTTGATCAACAAAACAAAAGATTCCAACAGGAATATCTGTGTCTAAGATAACCGTGATTTAAACACACTGTATGAGATAAATTCCCAAGAAACGAAGTAGTCTAGGAGACAAAGCTGTAAATAGAGATACACATTTGGCAATGACTTTAATTTTGTTTTATTCAAGCCTTTACCCCACTACTTGTATGACAGTATTACAACCAGAAGTTAATCCTTTTCTTTTTCAGAGCGCTCTGTAAAGTACCTGCATTGCCTAATTTTTTGTTCTTTTACTGCTCTGCTATCTCTTTCTTACACTTACAATGACAGCCGTACAACCCCCTCCATCAACATCCCTGCTACAACGTATAACTTTCTAATCCTTGAACACTGTGCTCCTGCTCCCTCCTTATTAGATTATCATCATCAGAGCAACAGAGCAGCACTCTCATCAGACAGGACAGGGGCTTCTCAAGCAGCACACATAAAGTTGGTCCTTCCCAGTACCCTCCTGTTTGTTTAGCTTGTAGCCTGAGGAACACAGTGTATCCTCATTAAAAAAGCCTAGATCATAAAAAATGGTTGTCCTTCATCCTGTGTAACAAGGTCATGCCCTCAGATGTTTACTGAAATTAACTTTCTTTCATAGCTGTGGTCCTCTGTCTGCCAATGTAGGAGGACAGGAAGACCCACATGGAAAAATCCCAGAAAGATTTCTCTAGGTCGTCCTGTGAATTTTATCCGTGTCTGTTTTGAAGACTTCGAGACTTCACAGCAGAAACTATGTTTTATTGGTGTTCAGTTAAGGCCAAACATGTTGTTACTGCTTGACTAGGTAGTGGTAGGTGAGGTTGTAATGGCTGAAGTGTCATTTCAGGACCAGGGCAAAGAAACAGAGAAGTGTATTTTCCTTGTCCTACTCAGGCTGCCCAGGTGTGTCACAAAGACAAACGCATTCACCAGAATCTAAATTAATCTGCTTTGTTAATTGGACCGAAACCACCTACAAAGAGAAAACATTTCAAGTTACCATCTTTTTCCAGTGGCAGATGTCCTTCATCGTGAAAACATAGGTGAGAGAAAGATGAGTGCCGGTCATCTGGGAGTTTGGTATGAACAAGGAACGTGTCTCTATTATTTCACAAAGGCAGCATCATGCAAACAAAAACAACTCCTGAGAACATCTTTTAACAGTGCATTTCCAGGCAAAGGTTGCTGGTTTGCTGATTCCTCTGTTTCCCGTGGCCTGACTTGGAAAATTTGCAGCATGACTTTCCAAAACACGAGGCACCTGCAGCTGTTAGAGCACTACCAGCGTTAGTGCCTTTGCTGTTGCTCACCTGTAAGCCAGAAATGCCACAGGTTACCTGGGCATCTGTGGTGAAGTCCTATACCTACTGAGATTTGTCAGAAACACTTGGCCTTGCTGGGCTTCTGCACAGACTAAGCTTTCTAAAGGAATCGCAGAAAGTGCCCCTCGGCACCATTAGGTGCATATAAAGTTAAAACCTCAGAAATCCACTGAAGGCTGAACGTGAAAATACTAGTCTTTTTAGATACTTCCTAATATATCACACCTGATAGTCAATCTTTTTTTCCTTCCCACTCAGGCACACTCAGCTTTTTGTATTCCAAGCAAATAGTACAGTTAACCATGGTGATGGTACGGTCTGTAAAAACACTTCAGTTTGCTCACTGCAGCTCAAGACAGGTATAGCAGTAATACAAGAACAAAAGGAGTGACAGAACAATGGGGTGTTAAGCAAAGTTTCTTTCCAAGCAGACAGTCAATAGCTCAAGAATCAACAGAAAAAGATACATGGTTTTGGCCCAAAGAAGTCACTGCAGTAATTCTTCCCAGGCAGGATTTCACCCATGACGAACAAGAGGATCCACACAAAGCTAAAATATTAATGATAAGCCTGGGGAAATCTCCCTGCTTATTTGGTCTTTGTAATAGTAGAATAGTAGAAAGGAAAAGCATTACCTGTGAGGGTGCCAGAGCCCTGGCACAGGCTGCCCAGAGAGGCTGTGGAGTCTCCTTCTCTGGAGATATTCAAAACCTGCCTGGACGTGTTCCTGTGCACCCTGCTCTGGGGGCACCTGCTTTAGCAGGGGCTTGGACTGGATGGTCTCCAGAGGGCCCTTCCAACCCCTACCATCCTGGGATTCTGTGATTTCAGATCAATACCAGAAATTATTTCATACAGATAACAAGCCCATATGGAATCAAGTGCCAAAAATTAAAAGTGAAACCAATAATTTAGGAGGATTATGGACAGACTGAACAACAGATATTGTCAGCATGGCATCCTGCTACAGGAGGCTGATGAAGACTAATTACTATCCAAAAAATCATTGTGCCATCACCATAAGAATGATTAAAATAGTAAAAGTCTTTCCCTTTGGGCTGAGTAGTTAGTGACAGCCTTTCTTGCATGTTCTTCTAATACATCTAATACTAGCTTCTGTCAGAAACAGAGACAGAAGCAGGACAGGTCGCACCCACTCTCACTGTTTGTGGCTAATTTAGTAGCTTTTACTCAAGTTTTTGCCTTTATTTGTTAGGCAGGGACAATGACCAAAGAGGAAAAGGAGGAGATAAAAGGGGAGGAATGTTTCCTCAACTTTTACAGCAAAATCCACCTCAGTTGCTGAAAACAGTCCACTCATAAAAGAGTTGTGACTTGGTGGCAGTCAACTCCTTTATGGTTGGTTCTTCCTAAAAATAAAGCAGATTTGTTTCTAGTGGTGGGCGTTTGAAGACGCAGACACTAACAAAACAGCACCTCCTTCATCTTCACATTTTCCTCTTGATGTCTTGGTAACGCTCCCATGTCAAATATTTAAAAGAAAGCCATCTTTTCCAAATCAACATATTTACTCCTTCAGAAATGCTAATGGAGACTCAGCACCAGAAGAAGAAAGAAACACAAAGAGGGCAGCAGCGCTGTACTTTCATCTGTTACAGGAAGCAGCTGTCAGTGCTGGTATAAAAATTACCCAACAGACAGGCATCCAAATTTATGCTAAGCAAACATTTCTTGAATCTATTACATACAGCAGGAACCCAGTTTTCCTCTGGTCATTGCTCTGAGTAATTATTTCCCAGTCTTTCTTTCCCGTTGTACATACATACACCAAGCCAGTCACCTCATTGTTGAAGGCCATCAGGTTGGCAAGGCATGGTTTCCCCTTCTTATGAAGGTGAAAGTCCATGAAGTCCATACCAGTTACTTGCAGTCACCTTCTTGTCCTGCACGATGTCTGGAAATGGTTTCCAGGATTTTCTGTTCTACCACCTTCTTCCAAGGAAGTATGGTCTAGATACGCCTGCTGTTCCATTCTTTAACTGCTAAAACCCACTCTTTCAGGCACTGCCAATTCCTCTACACAGCAAAGAAAGAAAATTGTAAGATCTGTGCTACGAATGAAAATGCCTAAACACAAGGATATGGCAAAAGCAACGCTGTCTGATAATTTGCTGCATTAGGGGTATAATTCCCTCTTGCAGGACCAACAAGGGGTCTGTATGCAACGATGCCTTTCAATGGGTCACAGTCTGGTGGCGATGTTTAGCGTATGCTCCAAAGACTTAGCACTAAGCCTGCTTGGCCACAGGCTGTGATGCTGACCAAAGATGCCAAACTAAATTAGTTAATTCCCAAAGCCACTTCATGGAAAATTGGGAGAAGAGGTCAGAGCAGGAGAAATAGTAGGCTGAAAGAAAGCATAAGGGGGGGAAAGGAGAGAGAAAGACATCTGCTTATAATGCGTGATTAAACAACTCAGCTGAACTCTTACAAAAAAGAAAATCAAGCCCTCCCACCAAACTTGGGCAGAAGCACACAGTAAAAATTCAGGGCTATTGTGGCTCCTAACAGAACTGGTTTGTGTGGACTTATTTTCTTAATTAGTTTATATATACAGCTCTAAACATAAATATTGAAGAAAGCCAAATTTATACAGGGGAGAACGTATGGTTCTCTCAGAAAGGCTTTAGTTGGCACTAGGGGACAAAAAACACTGCCACAAGCAAAGGACTTTATTTCAGCAACTTGCTGCAGCCAGGAAAGATAAAGGAGACACCAGATCTACTTCTTTCCAGACTCAGAGTCAATTGGACAGGAAAGAACTTTCAGCCTGGGAAGGCTCTTCCAAGATCTGGAAGTCAGCTAACTTTATTATGCCAACTAATTAAGACACAGGCAGAATGAAGCTTTCCTCAAGCAGCAGGATTCCATCACAGGATTCAACAGACTGTACCAAGTCACATGGAGTGAGTGAGACTCCAGGGCTGGTGGTGACCCACATCCACGTGTAGGCTGCTCGTCCTGAGCAGGGATGTCCTCGGGGATTTTATCTTCTTACATTCTGTAGAGAATATAAGCAGAAAAAGCAGAAGCAGAAAAAGGTAGCCTTTCTATTTCTTGTCTGAGATTTCAGATTTCTGTACCGTTAAAAAGATTCAAAAGCTCTGTAGGTTACAATGGTCAGCTTTGCTGTGCTATTCCTTGATCAACCACCAGCTGCAATTCTGTTGTGGAAGGAGTATTTCAAATTGTTTTGACAGGTAAGAAAGGAAAGAAATGACTTTTTATTTCTTTGGGTTGATAGAGTAAAGTGGCTTTGAGTTTCTTGGAAATGAAGTGGAGGTTTACATTCTATATTCTATGAGTTAAAAGGAAGAAGTCTGCTCCAATGAGAAGTCACAGTCATCTAAAGCTACTATCTGGATTAAGAATTAAATATATTTCATAGGCTGACTTTTGCATTATGACTACCATTGCTGACCTGCTGGTGAAAAAGATGACTGCAATGAGAAAAACCTTCTGCTTCCAGACCTGAGGACAAGCAATAGAGAGAAGGGAGGAAGTAACCAGGAACAGCCCAAGATTGATACAAGCTGAAACGTTTGCAAATAAGAGCTCCTAAATTTGATATCTAGCCATACACTGACCGTGGGGAATTGTGCACTTCCCTGCTGATTAGGTTTCTGATACTTTTGGCTTTTGTTCTCTGCTAGAGGTTTATTTCCATGGAAACAGACACTATTCATGAAAACAAGGAAGCAGGTTCTGAAAACTGACATTTAAAGAAAATCCAACTCTTTACACCTGTGTATGCAGAAAGCTACTAGTTGAACATCAAACTGCACCTACATGGTGCATCTGCCCACAGAGATGTAAAATTTTGGATTGCAGCAATCAGCCTGGTTTTACACACATCTGCCACCCACAGAAGGGTTTGTTTCAAAAAGGTTGTTCTCGGTTGGCTGTTAAGCACATTGCACTACCTAAAACGTAACCAGCCAGTGGGGGTTTGTTCAGAGAATGCATGACAGCATCTCATTTCACTGCTTCATCAGTATAAATTATTGACGTTAACTGGTCAGTGCATAAATTTGCAGGGTAGAGCTCTTCAGAAATTCAGATTATTCCACTCCAGCTTCAGTGGTACAGTTTAATTTATTCAAAACAACTTTGTTGCTTTTCTTCACTTTAGGCTTTTAATTATAATCATGCTAAGACCAGGACGGGACTGTGACTGAGAGAGTTCAAGAAGAGACATTATGCAAGGTTTTGTACCAGCAAAATACTTCAGTAGAGACAAAGCATGGAAGGGGAAGACAGAGAAGACAACCTTGGAGTTGATTTCTCCCTTCTGCTACACTGCTCCACCCTGTGCCAGGACGGCAGGGAGGCAGCTCTGCAAGGGCAGAGAGGACTGGTCGGTGCTCTCATGGTTTGTTCTTCACACAGAAAAGCCCTGCTGGCATCTTCTCAGGTCCTCTGGACAAGGTACAAGAACACAAGCAATTACTTCTTTTCTATTTGCAAAGGGGAAAAAAAGACACAAACCCAAAGGTTTGGTAAACTGGAAGACCCTGAGCTGTCAAAGCCTCAGCAAGGGAGATGCCCTCACCTGCCCTGGGATCTGCTTTTAAGCTGAGCTCTTGCTTTTGATCCCTGCCTGAGATGAGTCACCAGCAGCCCTGCCTGGCCATGGGCCACACTGAGCTATGGTAACCTGTGGGCTGATGTCTGAGCATGACCTTGGCCATGTCCCCGACCACATGGCCAGGTGCTGGTCATTGCCATGGGCCTGCCCTGCCGCCATCTGCAGCTCCCAGCTCCCCTGCCCTTGCCCTGCTCTGTGTCTTCCCTCCCTGACAGGCCTGTTGCTGTGCTCCAGGAACATGGTCTGTCCTGCTAGAAGACTTCAAATTGTGTCTTATCTTCTGCCTGTAATGCATTACTATTGCATTCATTTACAAGGAGAAAAAATAATTTAAAAACCTGAACATCGTTATTAATCAAATGATTCCCTTGTGCAGTAGTCATTGTTCTATACAGCCTTCTTTTAAGTTTGCTAATGTTTTCAGTTGTTGCAACCGAAGCCTGGGTTATGTTTCCAACACACTGAGATGGCGTGAAAATGCTCCATTGCTACCTGTGTGTATAAACTCAGGATCACCTCTGTCGTAAAACCAAGAAGCTGATGGATTGTTTAAGGAAGTATTACTGCAAAGCATATTTCTTCCACTGAAATCCCAGAAAGCTAAGTTCTTACATACCCTAAAGGTTTGTTTATTTGTTTGCTTAAATCAATTTTCTTTGGTAATGTTTGCATTTTGATACAATCCAAACATTCCCATCAGGCTTGAGATACTCCAGTGCTGTACAGGATTCTTGGAGAAATGTTTCCTTTTCTTTGGTCTATTAAAGTCGAGAGAAGAAATAGATGCACTTCTTTATGGAGAGGGTGGTCAAACTCTGGAACAGGCTTCCTAGAGAGGTGGTCAATACCCCACGCCTGTCAGTGTTTAACATGCATTTGGACAATGCCCTTAACAACACATTTTACCTTTTGGTTGGCCCTAAAGTGGTCAGGCAGTTGGGCTAGATATCAGTTTAGGCCCCTTCCAACTGAAATAGTCTATTCTATTCTATTCTATTCTATTGTATGCTATGCTATGCTATGCTATGCTATTCTACTCTATGACAGTGGAAAGCAATGAAACATAAGCAAAACACTGACATTAACAACTGAGGAAACAGGCTTTTTAACTAGTTTTTACATTTTTCAATTAAGTGCTTCTAAAGCAAAAGGTAAGTATCTTTTCTAGCATCTAGTGATGTCACCTGTGTCTTAGTTCGCATGTCCTCATGTTCATTGCCTTCTTGTTTCTGGCAGCGCTGCTATAGTTCTTTCATTTTGTTGACTTTGTTTTTGTTGGTTTGGTGTGGTTTGGTTGGGGCTTGTTTTGTTTTAAGTTTTTTGGGTTTTTAAATTTTTTTTTTTTCCTCCAGCATTGTATATCATAGAATAAGTCAACTCCATAGTTTTATTTCTTTTTCAGTAAAAACTGCAACAGTTTGTGTTGTGTCAGAATATCTGGAGTCTGGAGTTGGAGCAGCAAAGGATTTCTGTCCACTTAGGAAAGCCTGACATATTGAACCCGCACCATGCTACAACTGCCTTCTGATGCTTTGGGAGGAAAGGAGGTCAATGAGTAGGATCGGTCAAGATTTTGGGTCTGTAAAAGTTCATAGGAGCCTGAGAAGGGAAATTACATCACACGGTATTTAGCAAAAACATAAGCAGAGGGAAGGAAAGGATGTAAATCTGGTATCCAGGGTGGAGCAGGATGATTCTGTAATGGGGTTTATACATGTATGTAAATATTGCTATTCCCATTGTAGCAGCATTTATTTTTCATGTCTTTCTGTAAAGATTCTAAGAGATTGCTTTATCTAGTAGTTTTCAAATGGACTATTTTTTCCCCTCATTTCTCCTGTATCTTTGACACATTAATTTTCAAACCTTGGAATACTTTGAATAGGAGTTTTGGGATCCAGTGGAACTGTGCTGAAGAATGAACACTAGCAAGAGTACAGTGCTCATCTGCCTTGGGACAGCACATATCCCAAGCCCAAACCAGACTTAAACCCTCACTATAAATAGTTGCTTCCCAAAGCTGTTGCATGTCCACAAATGACACAGAGGAAAGACAAAAGTGCATAATGGTATACATAATACAAGCTTCCCTTCAAGTTAGCTGTAATTCACTCCTCTTCTACATCGGGATTTCAGTCAGTGCCAGGTTGAGGGCCAGCTTTGCTGAGGTGTTTGTCCATGACCACTGTGAATCCTGATCTGCAGGTTCAGATGTTTAATAGAAAATTGCAAGTCGGAGATACAGAGATACAAATGCAGAGAGGTCCAGGAATATTTCTATTCCTTTCATATGTAACACTATTTATTCTTTATAATGGAAGCCTATCACAGTGGGCTTTATAGGAGAAGAACATGAGTTTGACAAAATCTCAGTGAGCTTGACTTTTCTTTCTTTCCTCTGGAGCATTAAAACCAGTCTGCTTTCCACTCACTGTACACTTGCAGGTAGATCCCATCACTGCTAGTACTCCCAAAATACTTCCTGTTGTGCTGTTGAAATCTAGACTCTGCTTAGGCTACATCGCTATTCACATGAAAATAGGAGCAGTCATGTAGATGTGAATTAGGAGAAAGGGTTGTTCATTAAAAATGAAGACAGGCTACTACATACCTCAAAGGATCAATACTAAGATCTGAAACCTGGCAACTTAATTTCTGTTCAGGTTGGAGGAGATAAATTTGAGCTTGAATTCATTCAGACAAGATCTGCCACTATTTTTTGCTTGCTGGTTTACATGAAATATTGACAGCGTAACTCAAATTCCTATTGGACAGGCATCCTCAGTGCAAATTTAGTAGTAACTGAGATGCACTGGACATCCAAAAAGACTCATGACTAAAGGGCATAAAGAGCAAGATATCCCTTTAGACTATAAAAGTGGTTTCTCCCATTCGAACTTGGAAATATTTTCATGGGTACCTGATCATTCACAAGCAAAAGATTAAAATTCAGCTGTGTATCTCCTGCAACAAACATTTTGTTGCTGATTTGTAATAATCTATGCCAGCATTAATACTTACATAAATAGGACCAGGGATGTCAGTTAGTATTAATTCCACCAGTCTGTCCCCCAGCCTGGAGTCCCCCAGGCACAGGCTGCTTCACCTGCCCATTTGAGGTCTGTTGCTTGAGAAGGCAGGTTTCCCTGTGCTCCCCTCCCTCTTCTGCAGTGATGAAGAAGCTCTTTGCTGGAATTGAGAGGCCATGTGGCCAGAGATGGCCTTGAGAGACTCCACGGACTAACGTGGTTACTCACAGCCCACTGACGGCATGTCTGCAAGACCTGTCATCAGGCTGAAATTCGGTTCTCTGTTACAGAGCAAGAGGTGCCCCAGTAGAGATCTTAAAAATTACTTTCTCAGTCATGAAAGTTTTTTTATTTTTATTTTTAAAACTTCCTGCATATTCCTCGCTTACTGAGTTTCATTTTTGTCTGGAAGTCCTCCAGGATTTTCCCTTAGGAAAGTCAAATTGTGCTTGCTATCTAAAGGTAAAATACAATCAAAGGGGATCACTTAATACACAGTCAATGGGTTACTGCCTTTGACACGACTGAGTTGTGTAAACCTTGACACTGACTACTGAGTGTAAAGGCTATCAGAAGACAGCTGATACATTTGTGTGAGATAAACAGTATTTTCTGGCAAAACTAGAGGTGAAAATAGGCCCTACCACTGAATATACAAAAAGATAACACGTCTGACCTTCCTGAAAATGTTCATACCTGCAGTGAGTGCAGCCTTCACAGAAGAGTATTTTCTATAGCTCTCTGTATTACCAAGGTTAAAAAATGTGCACTGAGATTTCATGTTTGTCTTTCCAGCATTTTTCAGGACTGAATGCTGTAGTCAAGTCAAATAGTGACATCACATGGCATACTGTCAGACCTTCTGCTTGCTGAAGAGCATGTACCCTGCGCTGCAGTCTAACCAGGACAGATGAATAAAGGCCAGCCTTACTCAAACAGGGCTGTCATTTCATGGGTCCTAGTCCTCATTATCGAAGTATATGTTAAGACTGAGGTAGGGGCTCATGGCCGAAAAGGATAACAGGAGGTTAGGAGGCATGGTGTGTTGGAGACGGTCTTCTGGCAAGTGCTCAGGGGGGGACCTTTTGCTCTCTGTTTTGAGCAGCAAAGTGTGAAGTTGTCTCATACAAAGAACCTCTTTTTTTGAAAAGACAGTTATGTGAATTCTGTACAGTAGGTATATTTCAGAGTTTAAAATGATCTTCTCATGAAGCTGTCACTGTCTGGCACTGTAGTTGTTCATCCTGTGTCTGGACAGCAACAATGCTGGGATGAGTTAAAAAAAATTTTTTGCTATGCAAGCTATTTAGTTTAAAAATAACTAGAGAGCACATTTTGCTCAGTGACTCCAAAGGCTGAACAGCCCCACGGAGACCACTTGATGCGCCTCAGGCAGCTGAGGTGGCTGGAGGTGAAACACACACCATTACACAGTGTAGATGATGCCTTTGTTATTTTGTAGGATTAGTTTCCACGATTCACTTTACCTACCTGATGTTACTGTGGTCGATCCCATAGAATTATGTTAAAGAAGGGTACAGCAGCAAGCAAGTAGAAAGGAAAGCAGTGATGCGGATGTCTCCAGGGAGAATGCCATGACCTCTTGGAAAGCGGTGAGAAAGCCAGCCACGACTGCCTGTTACCGGAGAGATAACGGGATTGTTCCCCAAGGCCAGAAATCTCTTATCAGACAGATGTTAGGCCATTAAAACAAGCAGCCTCAAGGAAGCCAGCAGCGCTCTGTGATCAGAGGAACAGTGACACAGGCAGAACAGGCAGCAAGGCTACTTGCAGGGATGGCACAGGTGGGGATGAGATGGTTGTGCTCACTTGAGCTCTGAGAGGTGATGAATTGCCCGTTCACACAGTTGGGCCTACCAAAAATTTGCTTCCTTTATTAATCCCTGTGCACCATCCAGGGAAACATGTTCACCTGGAAGAGCTGCTTTGAATTAGTTTCTATTCTAGGGACTGTAGCAGCAATGTCTCTTAGGTGCTAACGTGCAATGGGACCTGGCACAGTTGGAAAGGCAGACAGCGTCAGCCCCAGACATAGTCAGAATGACAGAGTAACTGCCTGGCACCTCCTGAGACAAAATGTGTCACTTGAGTGCTTATGAAAAATAAACTCAAGCTTCTCCCTTTAACCCTCAGCTTGGTGGCTGGGTTTCAAGTGGGCTGAAGCTGGCATTTCTGTTCTGGGAACAAGGAGGAGGCTTTGAAGTGAGCCTGAGTGGTATAGGAGGGACTCTAGCATCGTTTTCAATTTGTTTACCCCTAAGCAGAAGTAATCAACTTGCCAAATATAGAAGGAGCTTTTTTTTTTTTTAACCTGTCCATCTCAGGGAAATCATGACTGTAATGTACCTAGATTATAGCATGGGCCCTGCTACACAGCATCTCTGTATATTTCTGCTTCCCAAGAAGTAGTGAAAAATTTGATTAATGATGCAGGGTAAATGATTTTCCTAAAAGCACCCAAGATGACCAGGATTTAAATCTCGACTGTCACACAGAAACAGTAGGATGTAAGGATGGCACAAAGAAATGGCACAAAAAGTTACATCCAGAGGTGCAGCAGTGGAAGTTGGTCCAATAAAGGTTTCCAAAGCAGAAGTAAAATGCTCTGGTTTGAGTAAGATTGCCCCTTACGTAGTTTTTAAATGGATTGTGAAGTTTTAAATACCTATGTCAATTACTGCTTCTAAGTGCTTAAGTGCACTGGCATGGAATACTTACCGTCTTTTCTGCATCTGCAGCATGTCAGACATGCTGAGCTTCACTGCTTTGTTCCTTGACCTTACAAACTGCTCGAAGAAACTTCAAGAACTGCAGAAGCACTGACGCTTCCCTAGGGTTGTGCCAGCAGATAACAGTACTAATAGCAACAAGGTGTCCTGGTCTCAGAAAATGAGCAGCCCTAAGTGAATGGTCAGACAATGCTTTTTTCCTCCTTTTTCTCTTATTTCATGTTAGAAGGACAAAGGAGATGGGAAGTAGTGCTGCACAATGAAGCAGTAACTGCTTCAAGTCTGTAAGGCATATAAAGTGCATATAAAATTGATTTCAGTGGAAGGTGATGGACAGAAGAGCAATGATGCTGGAAGCCCAAAGGGAGAATGCATATTATAGATACTACTACAGTAAAATGGCATATAAACCATAATATAAATAAGACAAGCGGATATAAATTCACCTCCACCAGAAACTATGGCTGTTTCAGAGAAAGAAAATTACATTTGGCATGTAGAAAATGACATTTGGCATGTAGTTTAATTTGCAGTGAATTCATGTCTTAGTATTGGGGTCTTCTCTCTATTTTTGTCTCCGTCTTCTGGTATGAGAATAGCCTATGCAACAGTCGTATTCAGAGGTGGCAGGTGATGCAATACATAGCTTAAAACTGTTGATCCCATCAAAAGTGGTAAATGTAATGAAGCATCAGTATATGTCACCACGGCAATGGATTGTGCATGAATATATGACACTGAATACCAAGAACAAATTCAGGAAGCAGCTGCCCAAGCTGAAAGTTGTCATGAAAATGGTCCTCGTCTCAGGTATAATTTCCAATACAAGTCTTCTGGTCACTTCAAAAATGCAAGAACTTCACACTGCAGTTATTTGTTGTGGTTCAGCCTTTGAGAGCAACTTGGCATACATGGGAAGAAAACACAAATTGTCATCATCTCATTGGAGAATAGTTTTGTTCCTACTATGCCTGCTATGGTCATGAAAATGAGAAGTAGAATATCATACGGATTTAAATACAAGCTCCGTATGGTAGAGGTATGGGAATAAAAATATTTTACCTCATAACAGCATCAAATCAAGGCAGAGAGTTCAACATGTTCTTCAGGTGTGACGTCCACATGAGAACGAAGTAGAGATACACCTGCACCAACCTTCTCTCATTTGAGGAGAGGGTGAGCTCTTGGTTGTTAAGGGGAAGTAAGAGAGTGGTGCTGCAATCTCCACTTAAGTTTTATGTCATGTTTAAATAGTTGTTGGATAAAATCTTACTTTCTGACTTTCCTCACAGAGAATAAGCAGGCTGCATCTGGATAAGCCTTCATAGCAATTTTGGTGTTCATTTTAATTAACACAGTTACCCCAACCATGAACATGACCCATGATGTTTAGACACTTACAAAGTAAGACTGCACAGTCCCAAAGTACAAAGTTCTGTCCCCACCGAAAGGGATGTCCAGTTTCAATAAAACAGAACTAAGTAAATGCTGACTGGCAACTTGTTTCACATCCTCTGCTTATTTTCTGTCTCATCTACCTTCTATCCCTTGTTAGCACAGTAAAACTAGGGGTGAGTGGCTCCTAAAATGATATACAATCCTACTGCAAAGGAGTCAAAATCGTGTGTCATTCACCTCTTTGCCTGCCCTGAACCTACTTCCCCTTCTTCCTTATGGTCAACACACACACGGACACAAACTACTTTTGCTAACCCCCTTTGTGAACCTATAGAACTTGATTTACAGTAATGTTTCAGCTTACAGTTCAATTCCCTATTTAAAATCAAAAACGGGGTTTTTTTTTCCAGAAATTTTAAAATATTTCAGAGGTTTGTCAAGAGGATGAGCAGAGGGGAAAGCAAGAGACCAGTCCAAAAATCCCTTTCCAAAAAATGCTGTTTAACATGTCGTCACCTATTTTCTAGACTAGATAATCTGTTCAATAAACCCTATTGTCCAAGCATTTTTAATAAAAAAGTGACAGTAGACTGTGCATTATTAATAGAGCTATTAATGCCCTCCTTTGGTAGCTGACAGGACTGAGCACGTACCAACAGCTTAGTAATTGCTCAGGACTTTGAGGCTTAACTCTGCATCAGCCATGTGTTTGCCTTACAGTGCACAGAAGCTGTGGCAGTATTTGCCATGACACACCCTGCCATGTCTCTCTGCCCCAACAATCACTGACTCGACAGCTCTATTCATGAAGTGTATGAGTGAAGAGTACACGGCCAGGGCCAGGGAGGTGGTGCTGGGGAACACCCAGACACCTCTGTTCTAAAAGCAGTATACATGGCAATGAAAACAAAAATGTATGTAAGTCCAAAAACATCGCCAGTGCAATACTTTGCACTGAGGACCAGACAGATTGAAGCCATTTATATTAATGAGAAAAAGGGTTTGCCTTTTCTTTGTTTCTTTCAGAAGGTGTGTGAGGGGAAAATAAAGAACATTAATAGCATCTGAAATGTATAAAAGCTGTTAAATGTTATTCACCTGGCCCACTTACACTGCTGCCTACTCCCCAGGAGTAGCAGATGACAAGAAAACCTCCTGCTATTTACTTCACTTTGCTTATCTTCCTCAGTGCCCAAGTGACACTGTTTCCAATTTTACTAGACAATTTTCTGAAATTAAGATAGGAAACAAGTTAGTTTTCCTCAATATGGATTGTAGCATTGTGCTTTTATTTGAGTATTGCCCAAATGGTATTCCAAGTGCTTTGCATGTCAATCTGCTCTAGAAAGGGAAGCCTGTAAAAGAGAAACATGCATTTGTACGTATCTTGAAAGATTTCCTCTTTTTTTCGAAAGAATTTGGAAAGTTACATATGACAATTTACCTAGAAACTTTTTCTTCAGATAGCGATGTGTTAAGATGACTAGAAAAAAACTTCATCTTGAAAAATGCAGTGAATTCATACAGGGAAAGAGCAAGATAACCATTCAAAAATTGCTCTGGGTAGAAACGAATTCAAATTCTAAGCAAAACAACAGGATGAACTGCAGCGGACATAAAGGCATAACTCAACAATCATAAATCAATTTTAATCTAATGATAAAAACAATTGCCTTTTTTCTTGAAAGTCAGAGGGTAATTGAAAATACTCTGAATTTACTTAAACTTGATATAACAAAATATGCAGCTAAGAATTCAAATGTATTTCTTCCGCAAACCAACATCCTCATGTGGCTTATAAAAGCCTCATATGGCTTGACTAAAAAAAAAAAAAGTTACTTTCATTTTTAACAGAAATGTTAGGTTGTCTTAAGTTCATTTTTATTCTCCAGCTGAACACTCATCTGTAAATAATGAGATCTTGAAAAATAAATCAAACTGGGTCACTGCAAAGTCAACAGGCACTCTGGGGATGGGTAACTTGATACTGTGCCTTTTACATCTAAGTTGCCAGTTTAAATTCAGCCTAGGCCAGCAGTGACTGAAGCCTACAGCCAGATGTTTCTTGTCATGCATAATGGGTTGGTAGACTTGGTTCATTTTGCAGTGAAAAAGTAACATTTACATACGGTCTTGTGAAACTGTCACTGAAGACAGAATGGCTTTTGCAAACCAAACTATCCCATATCACAGAATCATAGAATGGCTGAGGTTGGCAGGGACCTCTGGAGGTCATCTGGTCCACCTCCGCCACTCAAGCAGGGCTAGCTAGAGCCAGTCACTCAGGACCATGTCCACGTGGCTTCTGAGTATCTCCAAGGAGGGAGACTCCACAGCCTCTCTGGGCAACCTACGTCAGAGCTCAGTCATCCTCACAGTAAAAAAGTTTTCTGATGTTCAGAGGGCACCTCCTGCCTTTCCGTCTGTGCTCATTATCTCTGGTTCTGTCACTGGGCACCACTGAAAAGAGCCTGGCTCTGCCTTCTTTGCACACTCCCTTCAGGTACTAATTCACATTGTTAAGGTACCTTTGAGCGTTCTCTTCTTGAGGCTGAACAGTCCCAGCTCTCTCAGCCTCCCCGTGTATGTCATATGCTCCAGTCCTTTAACCATCTTAGTGGCCCTTTCCTGGACTTGCTCCAGTATGTCCATGTCTCCCTTCTGCTGGGAAGCCCACAACTGGACAAAGCACTCCACGTGTGGCCTCACCAGCGCTGAACAGAGGGGAAGGATTACCTCCCTGGACCTGCTGCAACACCCCTCCTAATGCAGTCCAGGATACTGTTAACCTTCTTTGCCACAAGGGTGCATTGTTCACTCATGTTCAACTTTGTGTCCACCAGGACCACCACATCATTTTCTGCAAAGCTACTTCAGACACTGGTCTCATCAATGTGTCCCTCTGAGATCAGCGGTATCTCTCTGCGAAATACAGCGTCTTCCATTCATATGTGGCACAGACTAGGAAAGAAATGTTTGAAATTGCTAGAACTAAGCAAAGCTGACTTGTCTCAGTGCATGGCTAATACACACAAACAAGCACCAGACAAATTTATAAACAGCTGTTCAACCGAGCTAGAAAAATCTGAAGCAGTTAACATACTGCAAGGCAGTGTACAGAGATGTGATGCAGACATACTAAGAAACACATAGGTCAGATAACAAAGAAATGCTCTGTTTACAAATCAGCTCCTAGGCTTGCACATTTTCTACTCAATGTATGTTCAAATCTAAGAAGTTTTGATTTTCCAGAGTAGCAACATTAACTGTAGATACGTAGTTCAAATGTTTACACTACCACATCTCAGTGCGTCACAACCCTGATATCTCAAGATGATACTTAAACTGACTTACAGGTGGGCTGACTGCCTGAGTAACTAATTGTGTTCATGCCCACTGAGGCCTCTGGACATACATTTCCTGAAACAAAAATAAATGTTTATTTTATTGCTTACTCACTTCAATTGTAATTAGATTATGAATGACACTTACTACTTCAAGGTGTTCTTTTACTACTTCAATTTTGTTATTATTATTTGAGCATGGATTGCATATCTCCTCTCTGTCTGTGAAGATACTTCTATGGTATTTGAATGAGTTATTTTACATTCAGGACAGACCACTACAGTGGACCTCTCTACAGGAGACATTCCTGCCCTCTTGTCCCTATTATAAAAAGATTTTTGTGGAACTTATACCACAAGAATGAGCTAAATTATCTATTAGGAAGGCACCACCAACACATTCTTTGAAATTACTGGAATTTTATTTGCCTCAGGCTTATGACTTGCAACCAAAGACATTGTGCAAAGAAAGCAAAGATTAAGTACACTTTAGGGAGAAGGTGATAATCCACATTGGTAACATAGAAGATCAGTCTGATGAAAGAAGCCATCCATTACACTATATAGATTGCAATATTGAATAGCATTTTTTTAACCAACTTTTTTAATCAAGGAGAAAAAAGTTAAGCAAAGTTTACAGTAGACATAAATTTGATACAATTCATAAAGCATTTTTCTGAAGATCATAAAGCGTAAAGTGGAAAAATGCATATGAGACAAGGTGGATGAAGGCTAACTACTGTACATTTATAAGCTATTAAACAAAGTTGCGTATATGTACCACAGTGTAAAAAAAAATACAGAACTAATAAAAACTTTGAAAACTGCCTGATGAAAAATAGTCACCAGTGGCTTTTAATGGCTTCTACTGGTTATCAATGCTACAAAAGACTTGGGGTTTTTTTTGTCTTTCTGATGACACTGAAAAATATCCCGTCAAATGATAAAACCAGGCACAACCAAAGTATTACCGAATTAAAACCAGCCCGTAGAAATGTACTATCAACCCACATTTTCCATCAAAAGCTTATTTGTTGTTGTTTTGTTTTTAAAACTTTTGAGGCTCATTTGGTCACAATATGTTACATTTTTTTCATTTTTTACACCATGATACCATATGTTTGTCTGGCACTATCCTAAAGCTAATTTATTATAGAGGATGAGAATACAGAAACAACCCAATGTCTATTTGACAAAATGGATTAACTGGGTGTAAAACAGGAGGAGGGAGAAGAGAAGGGGAAGGGGTCAGTTCTGCCAAGAAAATAAACCCTATGGTTCACTCATCATCACTTCCGCTTGCTTCCGACTGGTCCTAGAGGTAAGAGACACAAGACAAGTCAGAAACTCTTTGCCAGCTATTCTGTGGAGTTTGTTAAAGAAGGGAAAAAAAAGTAAAAGGAAGAAAAATTACAATTAAACTGACAAATCAAGATAAGTCTTAAGAAAGGTACTATGCTATATTTCCCTTTCCTGACATTTAATTTAATTGCTGTAGACTTCTTTAGAGAAGGAAAGACACAGAGTCAGGAAACACCAGATCTTTCTGTCTACCCATACATTTAAAAACAACTGGGGAGAGGTCTGTTTTCATTGTTGCAATAGTAAAGTAAACTTCCCCTCCCTTCCCCCACCCCAAAAAAGAATCAAGCTGAGTTTCTCATCTGTGGACAAAAGCAAACAGACCATGAGGTGTAAGGATTCAATGTAAGTAGGAACAGCTCCAAGAAATAAGCTCCAAACTTCTTAGACTTCTTGTCTTTCAGCACTGAGACGAGATCTCCTAAGCACATCCAGATACAGTTAACATCCCCACCCAATTCTCTCAAGATGATGAATACAGATTAAAAATGTGCTTAAGCATGAATAGGTGAGAATTCTGACAGCAAGCAGGACAGGGTAGACACGCAATCACTGCAACCACTTCCACAGTCTCAGTGAACAAAACTTACATTTTCATCTTGATCTTCATCACTATCATCATCACTCACAACAGGCTTGGCTTTTGCTCGGCTTTGCCTCTTCTTGCCTTTTCCTTTCTCACGACTTTTTTCATCCTTCTTATTTAGCTTGATTTTGACTTTCACTGATTTTGCTGCAAAAAGTTTAATGGCATACATGAATGTAACTTTCACTTACCAACTTCTAAATGCTGTCTCTGTTCACAGAAATTCACCCCTGGTAGCAGCCTGAAAAGATATTCTTTATCTGGACTGTGGAACAATGAAGGGCTACAAGTAAGATTAGAACCCTGGACTTCAAGAAACCTAACTTTGCCCTCTTCAAAGACCTACTCGGAGGAATCCCTTGGGTTAGGGCTCTAGAAGGCAGGGGGGCCACAGAGAGCTGGTTAATATTTAAGAACCGCTTCCTCCAAGCTCAGGATCAGTGCATCCCAATGAGGAAGAAGTCAAGCAAAGGAGGCAGGAGACCTCCGTGGATGAACAAGGAGGTCGCAAAAAAACTCAGAGGGAAGAAGGAAGCTTACAGGATGTGGAAAAAAGGACTAGCTACTTGGGAGGAATATAGGACTGTTGTCAGA
>VZSC01003579.1:124118-204685 GCA_013398225.1 Steatornis caripensis
AGAGTCTATGATTCTATGAAGCAGAGGTATTTGCTTTTATTTTTCTACTTCTTAATAGCTTTAACAATAATTTGTATTAAACTATAAAGAATAACTTTAAGTTGACCATGTGCATCTTCTTTTCATTCTCAGAATGCATGGCATCTAGCGGGAGTATATGGTCCTGTGAGAAGATACACATCTAGAAATATTTTCTTCCTTGCACATAGAAACATTTATCCTTTGTACAACCAGACCTTTTTCTATTCTAAACTACAGAAATGCTATGTGAAGGTGATTGGAAAATTTTGAATTGACAGCTTTCTGAAGAACACGTTATATTCCTGATTCCACAATACTGACTTGTTTCCAAATGAACTGCTAAAGCTGGATGCTTTGCACACCTGTGTGACATACTTGGAAGAGTATCTCAGGGCCAAGTACTACAGTTTCTGAACCAGACAGATGGGGTAGCTGAAGAGTATGGGTAGATGTATCAGGTGGCAGAAAGTGGAATGAAGGCATTCCTCCTTTTCCACTGTATCACACTTCCAGGTCTGCAGGGACTGAATGAGTGTCCCCTCCTGCTTCTGAAACACGAATTTCACTTAGTCCTAGTCATACTGAAGAATATTTGCAACATCTTTTGGTTTTTAACCAGGTGATCATTTTCATTATGCCACACCATGCCTGAAGGTTGACCACGCAGAGATAAAGACTGTCTCTAGCCTTTCCAGGCGCTTCTATTTACAAATAACATAAACAGGACCAGAAGGCTTTATAAACACTAACAGTCAGTCAGATCTGCTTCCACGAAGCACCTCTGTGATTTGTTTCTGGCTTAAAAATAGTTTACTCTATTCTAAAAGGTATAGCCAGAACATACAGTCAGAATACTTATGCTGAATGTTATAAATCCAAAGAGCGAACTTAGTAAGAAGTAACTTTCACCAATGGAAAACAGAACCTTACAATCAGTGTCCATGTAGAAATTGGAAAACCTCCCCTTCCATCCCCAGATGTACTTTCTTTTCAGTATTTAGCAGGGGACTCACATTCTGATTCTGATTCTTCTTCTTCTTCTTCATCTTCGTCATCATTGCTTTCATCCTCACTTTCTTCTTCTTTGGCAATCTTCTGTCGTGCACTTTTGAACACAGACTGAAGAACAATGGAATCCTCATAGATCTACAGTATGAATACAAACCCGTGTCAGAACTGTAAAGTCAAGCACTATCAAAAATTCACAGCATAGACCTTAATTTCCAGTGTACGTTTCATGCTTGTTGCTTGAAATTTACAAGAAATGCCAACATTTACTTTTCATGCTCTAAATGAAAAAAATTTGTCAATACAACTCTTTAAACGTATTACATCTAAAATGTCCTGTTACAGTGTTTTCCTTACTATTACCACAGGAATTATTGTGTATTTTCATTAGATCGTAACAGCTTTGAAGAAGTGCCAAAGCAATAGACTTCAGCAGTAAGCATGTTAATTAAAAAACAGGTTACAGTCTAGCAACACAGTTGATAATGACAAATTGCAAATCCTCATGTTAATTATCCTTGCTTTTTTCTGAAATACGAAGTGGCTACAAGGAAAATAATTTATCCCCAGCAGCTCATTCCTTCCTTCCTCTCACATCTAAAAAGACTGAAAAAACCCCAAAATCATCAGCTCTTGTTCTAAACTTAGCCCCTGTTCTCAAACATTCTGTAGCTTGTTAAGTATCTTGGGTGCATCTTACTTTCTCTTTAACCTCAAGCATGAGGGGACTCTGAAGAGTGAGAGGACTACGTTTGGCTTGTAACACATTTCTTAGATTAACACAGTAAAAATCTTTTTGTCTTGCTGAGGGCTGGGAGTTTACAATCACCTCAGGAAATGAGCTTGTACATTTTGTTTTATAAAATGTCAGAAGCCAAGCACTGGACAATTCAGCATTAGATGGTTAAGAGTGTTAACAGAAGAGTACAGAACCATAGACTGTATTTGGTTTTATCATCGCCATCACTTGAACTACACTGGCTGCCATACTACTCATTTGGCTGAATCACAGACTTTCTTGTCTAAAGGGACACTGGATATTTGTGAGAAAGATAACGAAAGGATTTTTGGCTGTCAGTGTACAACCTGTATGTTAGAACTGATAAAATTGCTCTAATACTTTGCAGGTTCAACAAAACAAATTAGAAAAACTGTTTAGAATACTTTACATGAAGTACGCAATCTCTCTTTTTTCACTTGACTGTCATTTCTTTTTAGAAAAACTGCCTCTTACTGCAGATTGTTCCCCAATCTGTAAGTACAGCTGTGCTTTTTGTTATGAGATGTTTGACTGCTCTTGACCACGGCAACATTTCTTGACATACATATATGATGATCATTAATGTTTTGAAAAGGCTTTTCTCCTATTGTCTCACGATACCCCACAACTTCCTTCCTCAAAGTCAAATGATTATTCACTTTCTATCTACATCTTTTCAAGTCAACTATCGGTAGAAGCCCCTGACTTCCTCCTGAGGACCATTTATTTTTCTAATGAATAGGGGTAGCATATTCTATTGTTCTTATGAATGGCTCTTTCAAATAGCCTTGCTGTCCTTTCTCAGACCAAGCACTTTTCTAAAACAAAAATAATTAAGGACACATACAACATTGGTTTTTTGATGTCAGTGACTACATACTTAAGTTATCACTGTGACTTTTAAACAGAATTTCCTAGGGAAATAAAGAGTTTTTAAAAATTATTTTAACCTTCTTTCTGTGGAATTATTTGTAATATTCAGTGCTTATTTTGATCCAGAAAAAAAAAAAACGGTGCTGCTTCAGGAAAAGCTGTGCAAATAAAAGTTTTTCTATTTTGACCAAAATCCAATTCCATCAGGTTTCAGAAAAAAACAAGCAGCAATAACAGGGGAACTTCCTTCAAAAAGGGGGAAGCAGTGACAAGAGAACTTCATGACAAATGACAACATTCATGACAAATCTTATGTTTAAATAGACACACACTATTTTTAACTCCTTACTCATCTGCATTTCATTGACCCTTACAACATGAAAAACTTTTCAAATCGCTGAGGTTTCACTGAGGACAAAAGCCTCAAAACATGAAGTCTGTCTCTCCCTGAAAACCTCTCGTAATGTTCCAGCTCAGATGGAACTGCTTCGCTCCAAGAAATAGCAGCATGCATCATACTAACAGAACAAATACAGAGAATTTCACTTGAAGTCACTGTGTACTTAAACAACTGGCTGAATTAGTGTATGAGCTTTGGGTGTGCACGCAAATAATCTAGTATATTGAAGTGAACTGGTATGTCAGAGCAAAGGTAGACTTGAGCTATTACAAAGAATGTAAGCTAGCCTTAAAAACTGGAGGACTGCTGCAGAACTGTGCCACGATTCACTGAAAATCAAAATTAATGGTATGAGAACTTACCAGAAAGAAACCTAAAAAAATCTTAGATATGAGTTACCTGGTCTTTGTGCTATAAAAAGTGATGCTAGCTCTTGTAATTAATGTTGGTGGACTGGAATGGAAAATAATACTGCAACACTGATACAGGTTGGGTTATTTCCAAACAGAGCAGCAATAGCTACTGAACATTTCTACCCACACAGGATTATTCCTGTCAATTCTACCACCTCTGCCTAACAAGAGACCAGCTTCCCATTAGCAACTTGTGTAATTTTGATGAGAATAATTTCTTTTTTTTTCCATTTATTATTCCATACTGATTTTTCTTTGCCTCTTTTTACCTCCTGAACCAACTTTTACCATTTCCTGAACTCTCAGTGATACTTTCTGGTATTAGCTGTCCTCCACATTTTTTTTCTGTATTTGTTATAACTAGATATTTATATCTGTTTTACTGCTATGTGACTAAGCAGTAAACTGACAATTTACATTTGGATATGTAGCAAAATTTTGTCTCACACTTCCTATCATTGATTTTCTTATTAAAAATTTTTTTAGCTGATTTATTTATCATTTTTTTCCATATAACTGAAGATGGCAAAAATATTGCATGTAAATATTACAGAAAACATTTTCTGTCTCTAGATAGCAAAAATAATCACAAAATGATGAGCTGTATTCCACAATCCCTCATAATTAATTTCATGCTCATTTTGATTTTTAATTCTCAAATTTTAATATAAACTCCTTAGTTTAGCTAAGGGTCATCAGTAACATTTAGGAATTTGAAGGATGCATTAGGAGTGGCACCATCAGCCTTCAGCTTACTTTTACTTAGGTTTCTTTTAACATCTTTTTTTTCCTCTTGCACATTACAGGAGTTGTCTTTATGTTCTCTGTTTCAATTTAATACTGTGTTTGAATCACACTATTTGGACCTCATCTATAAAAATAATCATCCAAGATCTACTGTGAGACAACTGTCTTATTTGTCACCTAGATTTTGTAGTCTCTCCTTTTGTGTCAGTGTCCTGTTCTGATTCCTGAGTGCATCCATGTGTGTGAAACATCTGTTTGAGATGAGAGATTATGCCTTCTAAACCTCTCAGACTCATCTGGAATTTATTATTATTGTCTCTTAAAACAGACACTGATCTTTCAACACTAAAACAGAAAAAAAATCAGAGGCTTCAGAAAGTATAAAGCTTCATACACACAGCTTTACTGCTGGACAAACCTTGAATTTGTATCTTCCTTTAGCAGAAGTGAAGAGTTCACTACCAAGTTATTCCTTAACATCCTGTCCTAAGCTGTACTGTTAACATCTGCTCCTTCTCTCATCCAGCGTGGTAAACCCAAGCTACACGCACTGCCTTTTACCATAGATTCAAACAGTCTTACAGCAGCTCTGAACTATACACAGACCGAAAAAAAACTCATCTCAGAATGAGTCAGAACAAACTTCTCTGCAGATGTGTCCAGTGAATGCTGGATGATGCTAAGAATCAGGGCATTTTTCTCTATTCAAAGTAACCATTAAAACAGAGAATTAAAATCCACAAGCCCTGAAAACAGTAAGTAGGGGAAACCTGTATGTTTAACACAAAGTGGTTTATTCAGACCTGTGATCCCTCCAAATTGAATGTCTGAGCATTGTGACACAGCAACATGACATCCTTCTCCAGGTCTCCAAGACTCCGATACTTATGGTTGCGAATTCTTTCCTGTTGCATTTGTGGAGGAAATGAAGAGAAGTATGGATGGGCAGTGGTGCAGAAAGAAAAACAGCAGACAGGACACTGAATTGGTATTTCATTTCAACATATTAAAAGCTTTCTCTTTAAAAATCTTACCTAAGCATCAAGACAAGTATCTGTTTAAAACAAAGAAAGTCTTAAAACATATTGTTAACATATTACTCAAAAAAATACACCAGGGTAATAGCATAAAAGCAATTGCTGTGTTAACTGGAAGGCACAAAAGCAACAGAAACGGAGCTCTTTTGGTAAAAGGAGTTTCAGTTTCTCCTTTCTAGCACAGAAACAAAATAAGCTATGACATGACATCACCTGACATGTAACAAGCTGCCTAAACCCCACCTGGCAAACTGTGTTTGGATCTGATCTGGCTATTCCAAGATGCGATGCTAGTTTAGGGATGACTGTATTCTCCTAGAACCATTAAGCCTTCACAAACACTGTGTTTTTACCAAAGATGTGCTGACAGATTCACAATTAGGTCTTTGCAAAAAAGACACTGAGATGTTATCTCTGAAAGTGTCATTTATGTCACACTGCTACATTTTGATTTGACTTTGAAATTACACTATATACTGCAATACACATTAAAAAAAATTCCTAACAAGATGTGTAACAACATTTAAAATCTAAGTCAAAAATACAGGTACATGCAATATTAACCTTGTTTTATTTTAACGACAACTTCAATCTCACATTTCTATATAACAATCTCACATTTCTATATAACAAAAAGAAAAGGAGGAATCTCCACTTTCAAAAAAGGTTTTTACCTTTATCTTTTTGAAGTCCACCGGTTTCCTAATCAATTCATAATACTCTGGTAATTCTTTCCTAGATGGAAGCTGAATGAACACTTCACTAAGCTGCCGTCCTGAGCTGTTGAGAAAAACAAACCCATAATACAAACAATGACTCCCACAAAACTTTCTCACAAAAAGCACACACACACAATCTAAGCATAAGAAAAAAAAACCCTGTATTTTTTTCTTTCAAAGAATTAGAAATTGAAGTCTGCTCTGATTTTTGAATTTCGTACAGATAATTAATTTACAATTTAAAACATATCCTTTGTGCTGCTGTCCTAACATATCACCATCATTATAGGATCATTGTGTAGGAAGCTTCATGGAATTGGGATGAGGATTTGAATCTGAATTCCATAGTGGTTTGCTGAGTACCTCTTATCCTTTTCTCAGTTTTGTTCTACAATTTTTAGGAAGTGTCTCTTCTATCACTGTAAGCTTATCTTCTTCTTGGTCATTTTATAGTTGTTTTGTACCTCCTTGTCATAGCAAACCATTTGTTCATACTGATTTCCAGTATACCAGATGCTGATTGCTATCAGACTTAGTAGATGTTACAACAAAAAAAAATTATTAACTTCCATTAATGACTGTTAGATTTCTGGGAAGATCTTTGTAACTGTACTGAAAATCACTACTGCCATCTATACTTCTTCAGTCATCTGAAACAAAGTGATGAGTTATTTAAAAACCTTTCATACTCCAGAAACATTGCCTATCTCTTAACAGGTGTTCAGAATTTCTAAGATTTCCATATTTCCCATTGTTCATCCTTTATTAATAGCTATTTTAACACTTCCAAATTGAGGGGTTTTTTAGATTTTCTTATGTGTGACTGTCCAAATAATACATGGCTACAAGCCACCTGGGGAGCAAGGAAATGTGTTGATAGCACTTATGAGGTTAGTCTCCTCTTTCCAGCCCCCCCCCCCCATGTGCATGTCATTTTTCTCACAGGCAAAGCAGCAGAAAAAAGCTTTGCTGAGAGAGACTATAATTGACTTCACATAGCATGCACAAGCATTTCCCAGCCTGCATTTACATGCTTCCTTCTCTCACAGCTACTCCGAAAAGGCCCTGTTTTCTCATTTGCATTTTTGGATGGTAACTCAGGGATACCAAACCTTCACAGCAGCTGGGCAAGAAGTTTGCAAAGTCCTAGTCTCTACCTCAGCTTCCCTCTTGTAATCACCCTCCACAGTGATGTGGGATCTTGATACATTAAACTAATACCAAATCGAAGGTTAACTGAGGCAATTCTGCCATGGAGGACAAGGACGATAAAAAGCACAGAAAAGCTCTGCCCTTTATGAAAGCCATGAATGCCTACTATATCTTAAGCATTTCTTAATGCCTGAAATAGCATCAGAATTTGAGGAGATAAGTGTTTTTCTTGTGGACCTCACAGACCAAGGAACAAGTAGGGATAAACAGAACTTCCTCATTTCCTAAGTAGCTGTCGCTCACCTAATCCAAGATTTCTTATTGTTCTCAGTTTAGTCGTAGGACACTACTGCTCCTTATATTACATCAGAGAGGACAATAATCACAGAATCCCAGGATGGTAGGGGTTGGAAGGGCCCTCTGGAGGCCATCCAGTCAAACCCCCCTGCTAAAGAAAGTGCCCCCACAGCAGGTTGCACAGGAACGTGTCCAGGCGGGTTTTGAATATCTCCAGAGAAGGAGATTCCACAGCCTCCCTGGGCAGCCTGTGTAAGTGTTCTAACTGCAGCTTGCTAAGTTTGTTCAACCAATACCCTGGGCACCAACTGGCAGCTAGATATTTTTGCATCCAATGCAAACCTAGAAACCAAAAGCCTCTCTCTCATCCTGACTTTTGTCTGACTTGCAGCAGCAGAAGCCGTTCCCCTTGCCTGCTCAGCAGTAAGTGCCAGGCTGCCTTCTAGATTAGAGCAAGATTATGGCACACGCATGAATGCACTTGTGAGTGCTGCTGCTGCACGGTGAGACAAGACTGTGTACTCTGCATCTCTGTCAGGGAAGGTGAGAGCGAAGTCTATCTACCCCACGCAGCTGTCAGGGTAGATACCCCGACAGACCACCTGCACCTCACGCTCCAGGCAGTTACTAGCAATTTCACCCAACAGATCTAATTTATTTGGGAAATGCCCTGTTACTGAAATAGAGAAGATCATAAAATGACCAGATAACTGTCATCCCAAGTCCTACCATTTCTCTCCTGCCAGCAAATAATTGTGGCTACTGCACCTCCCATCATCTTTGGTACTCATTAACATCAAAGATACAAACTCACTACTTTCATACTTCCCCTGTCAAAGTGGGAGGTGTTTATAGTATGGACTTAAAGGCACCAATCTTGTTACAGCCACAACAGAACTTGCCTTCATCTCAGACCGCTCTCTCAAAGAGAAACCGGAAGCAATACAAGGAAAAGCAATGCATTAAGTGCACACTACACAACTAACTAAATTAACATGTGTTTCTACCTAAATTAACATGTTTTTCTACTTCTTTGCAAACTGAGGAGTGTATTATTTTTTTGTTAATAAAGAGAAGTGTTGAGCACTCACAGCTGCAACACAGATCGATGAAATTTGTTCTGAGCCTACAGAACACTTACGTTCTCTGAGAATCAATCAGATCTCTGGTGCCCAAAAGGTGTCTTCAAATTTCAGTTTCTATTCCTCACTTGTAAAATGAGAATAAAATGTTGTGAAAAAAGTTCTGTATCTGCAAAACATTCAGACTCCTTATGAACACTATAAAGAAGCCTAGTGGGAATTCAGCCATTCATTAAATGATCAGTGCCCACCTTGTATATGCAAGGCACTGGTCTTGTGGAAAAGCAAAGCAAAGCAAAGCAGTACACTGTCGCACCATTAAACAGCATACTGTAACCTACCTTCCTCAGGGAATCACGTTAGGTTTCCATCTTTTTTATGTTACATCCTATTTTTCTGTGTGCTTGATTTAACAAACTTTAATAAAGTTATTTTAATAAATCTGTGCAATATACTGACATATGATACAGATGTTAGCTAATCCTTTAAAAAGCATGAAAAGTTGCTTTCAAAACTTCGTGCAATATGAATATGGATTTGCTATGCAGAAAGACTGAGTTATCATTGCTTTGTTTTAAACTTCAGCAGCTTTCTTTTAACAGAAATATCTATTTGAGAAAAATTACGAAACCATTGATGCTGGTGTTGCTTTAACTACACTTCAGAGTCTAACAACAAATAGAATGATTTAAGTAGAAAGGAGGTAAGTACTAATAATCTAATTTTGATCAAATTTAAAAAAATGTTTAGTATATTTGTCCTATTAAAAAGCTGATGATTACAGAGCTTTTTATCAAATGGCTTTATATTTTTTCTCTTTTTGCATATATATATCCACCCTTACATTTTATTTTCTATTAAAAATATAATAGTAGTGAATTATTAAACAGCAATACCCTATTCTGAAGATATAAATCTAGCCAACTGTGATTTGTTCACACATTCTATTAAACCAAGAATGCCACAGAAAACCTTCAAGCTTTTGCTTGGTATAATTAATTACTGAGAATCATTTAAGGCTGGGAAAGAAAAAGCATTAAGGTCATGAAATATGCAACAGACAGAAGACAAGTGTGACTTTGTCTACTCAGATCAATACAGCTTATTCTGTTCTATCATTTTTATAGAACCTCCTCTTACAAAGAAATACTATCTTCTGCTCCTTTTGCATATGTGCCTCTATACCGTAAATTAATGTGATCTTTTCATACATAAACTCAAATGGCTGTGTTGTGGATACAACAGGAGAAAATTAGTAATTATTAATGCAACTCTGATTTTAAACCCTGTCCCCACTTTTGTAATTAGAAAATAATAACCACAACAACTACCACATAAAAATCATGTGCAGTAAAAATCACTTATGGTTGCCTAGCAACTAGCAGGATACATGCTGAAGGGAAGAAGGACCAGAATAAATTAAAAGACCTGACTGCAAAAAGAACTGTGACAGTTCTTCCTGCTGCATCAGCTCAACATGCTAGTCCCATGCATGCTCACATGAAAAATACTTGCATGCTGTGTGAGTTAAAAATCACTAAGAAATAATGGTAATTTAAAAATATTTTTGCTTAGAAAAATATTTGTGCTGAATATGTCTGCTTTTCTCTGATTTTTGTCAAAACGCTTACAAGGTGCACACAAGCATGTATTTCCACCCATTTAGTTAGTATTATCCTCAGTGGAATTAAATGCCAGAACAATTAGGTCTCATTTGTACAAGGCTCCTTCTATATTTGTTTTCCCTGGCAATATGTGGCCAGAAGCAAGCTGCCACTGACCAGTCAAAAGTACTACTATCTTTTGTCCTTTGGAATCAAAAGGAGAGACAACTATGAACCTGAAAATCAAGATGTTCTTGTATCTCTAGCAGATTTCACACTTTTAACAAATACTGAAATTCAATTCAGAGAGGGTAGAATGAAGAGTCCTACATTCTTGCCCTAGTCAGAGTGGTCACAACCAGAACCATGGTGTGCAAATTACAACTCCTAATAAAATGGAACTCGCAAGGAGGCTCTTTAAAAAAAGCAGTGTGTGGGAGAAGAATTAAAAGAGCTTACACAGCGAGGTAGCTCCTCTGTATTTAACAACTTCCAGCAGTAACCCTGCTATGTAGGGAGATGATTGATTTTCGTTAAATGTATTTAAAGGCTCTTCCTTTTTTGGAACTGACTGCACTAATATATGGTGGACCTGTCCTCAGCATTGAAATGCAAGTGGGTAAAAGTAATTAAAAATATAATTCCTAGTTTTGATATATGGCTATGAATTCCATAATTTTGGCTTGGCTATAAATAAGAATTATTTGCTTTGTGTGTTCAAATACTCAAGAGTACTTGTAGGCATAATTAATTACTAGTTAATTAGCAATGGCTAATTACATTACCATTTTACAATGGTTAAAAACTGGTAACTTGAAAAAACAGCTGGAAATAGTCTGAATAAAATCCCATTTCACATACAGAGAAAAATACTCTCTCCTTGAGCTATGTCTGTCAAAATTCAAATACTATGGGCATGAATTTAACCTTTTTGCCTTTAATGATGTAGTGATTAAACTGCTAAGCACCACAGACAGGGGAAGCCTCTTGCCAAGCAGGAAACACGGACAGGGCACAACTGCCCCACCCTCTCATTTTCCCTCAGCTTTATTAAAATGTGGTCAACAGCCACCTGCTGTGGGGAGGAGGTTTTCTGAAGTTAACATGGGTACACCATTCAAGTCCTTACTCCAAGTCTCATGAACAGAGACCAGGTAGATCACAAATGAAAATCCCTGTATGTAATAGAGCTATCAGTGTCCTGGGACTCTTAAAGTCAGCTGTTGCTATCCAAACAAAGCTAACACAAACTAGCAGCATCAAAATGGCACCTAGACAGGAAACATCAAATGCTGATGCATGGCAGAAGAGGCCAGTGGATCTGTAGGGAAACTGAGGGATTACAAGGTACAAATTACCATTCTTTTTCTCCACTTAACTTTAACAATCAGGAAAGGGAAGCTATACTTACATCTTGTCTTCCTCTGAAACAAAAAAGAAAGGAAAAACTTCAAAAGCAGAAATAGTTTGGGGGACTAACCCTGCATGTGCATGATACAAAATTAGCAGCTGGGGCTCAAATCTGGCATACAAATTCCTTGTTCTGAAAAGAGCATCTACCTCCAGTAAAATTGTCCCTGCTTTCAAAAGAAGCATTTAAACTGGACATACAAACTAATTTTGCTTTCTGAAAACATGACACGTATTACACATATGAGTCTAACATTACCCATTTCTAGGGGCATTCCTAATTTTAGAGGGAAGGAAGGACAGGCTAAAAGCACTGGAACTGGAAAAAAGTGTGATAATAATGCTGGACTGATGCATTTCACCCTGCTCTCTTCTAAACATGTGATTTACACTGGAAGAGTAAAACAACGTACAAGGCTGCAAAGGCACCTAAATCTTAGTTTAAGAAATAATTCCAACAAAATCCCAGATTAAAATGTATTATTGCAAATGGAGTCTGCAAAGCCAATGCATATACTTTACATTGGAGAATCAGGATCAACTGTGTAACCGGAAATGTGTTTCCAGGTCCTTGAATCTGGGGCCTTGGTATTGTAAATAATCATACAAAAGTTTTTTAATCAAGGAACAAAGCCCAAATCTATCTAGGTATTTCTGCCCCACTATTCAACATGGAAAGGTTACAGAACTCTTTACTTCACAGCTTGAATGTATTCATAAACGTTTACACATACATAACTTTGTGATCACCACCCTGTATTTTACGTATTTCTACACTTGCCCTGTGTTTATGCTTCCCTTCTTTCCCAGGTGAATTTACTGAGAGCAACCATCCTCCCCTCTCAGATTGTGCTGTTGTTCAATAAACAAACCAACCTGTTTCCTATTGCGAGACTCTCCCGTGCTACTTATCACTGCAATAATTATTTACACTTGTCTCAGTGTAAACTAATTTTTCTGGAATGGAAAAGTATTCAAGTACTACATACAGCAATTCAGAAGCATTAATGGTGTCACATATAATGGCATATACATGTAATGAGTATTTCCTCATCCACACAGGCAACAGGGTAAGGGCCAGGCTCCTGTTTTCTTATGACTAGACAATACTGAAGGCTTGTAGTTGGCTTTGATAATTTCTTTGCCCAGGTCATCCTTTTTCTGTCACTTCCACATGATAAGCTTCCAACTCAAAGAAAAATCTCCTATTTTTAGTCTGTAAGTGCCTTATAACGCACTCTGAGGTACGGTATTTCATGCTAGTTCTTTTATTCTGGACTTAACCGCATTCAGTCCTCCATGAATACCATACCAACACTGATTTCAAAACTTGAGATTCTGGCTAGAACGCTCCTCATTTTTTAAGATGTACCAAATACATTATGATCAATACTAACATGAATTCTTCCAGAACTTTTATGGTATCTTCTTTCCAGTTGAATAGTTCCTTTTTTATACTGCCTTCATTAGATCTCTTTCTTTCACATTACCTTATAGTTTTGCTGTGGTACTGTAACAAATGCTTTACCAAAATAACAAAATCATAGAATGGTTTGGGTTGGAAGTGACCTTTGAAGATAATCTAGTCCAATTTCCCTGCCGTGGGTGGACAGAGACATCTTCCACTATGTAGAGTGCACAGAAGTCAGAGGATTCTGATAACCTTTCCTACCTTACTTTTGCTTCATTACAGATTTACTTACGGTTTGCTACTTGAAGCTGAGTAATAACTGCACAGGTGCAGTTTAACAAGGTAGCAGTGAATTCAACAAGTATTTTTACTTATTAACAATTACAAGTGCTTACCCCACAGTTCTTCAAATTGAGGTACAACTATTTGTTTCAAGATTAATGAAGATAAATACAAAGATATGATAAAGAAATGCCTATCAACACAAAGAAAAGCTTAAAGCACATCACCCAATACTGGAATCCAAAGTACATCAGCCTGCAAGCAAAACTTGACAAGGACCTCAACAGCTCTCACACCAAAGGAGTCCAAACAGTCTAAGTGAAACATTTTCACAGTGCCTCACATTTCTGTCCTTTTTCTCCTGCGTTACTACTTCCTTTTTATTACATGGGAGACATCCCAGGTACCAGAATTCAAGGAAACTAATGCAGTTAGGCTGCCAGTCAAGTCAAATCTCTTTTGAGCGTGAACACTGACATTTTCTCTCCTTCACTGTGTTCCTAGTTCTCTAGAAAGATCCAAAGAAACTCAGCTTGTAGCTATAAATTGCTCTGTAAGAACTATTAAACTTATCGTTAATGGAATGCTTCATTAAAATCAGTATCACGTCAGGATGTGGGATGGGAATAAAAGGAAATATGAGAGTTGCTATACGGTACTGCATGAAAGAGGAAAATTTAAAGAAAAAGCTTGAATTTGCACTGCGGACATGACAGGGATAAACAGTAATTTGACCTCAGTGCGAACTTCCACTGTCTTGCATGGAGTTCTTTAACTGGAGTTTGCAAGTAGCTGGATATCCACCTCTGAATTTCCTTTTCAAAGAATGATGTGCTGCATTTCTCTACACTGAACATTTACCTCAAATGTTGCTAATTTGTCTGTTTAATCTTATTTTGATGTTTATATAATAATTGTGTAGCTCAAACTTCAGTTTACTAGAACTTACTGCTTGTATTATTGTAGCCTCTAGCTTTTCTAGATATAGGCAACCCAGCCTATTTTGTTGGATGCTTTTTAAATGAGGAAGTAGAGGATTTTACTTGTCCTCAAATGCCTGCAACAGAACTCAAATACAAGACAGTACGCAAAGTATTTGGAGACTCCTTCCCTGCATCAACATTATACAGAATCGCCACACAAATGCTGTCAACTGGTACTCCAGATTCCTGTGGGCCCCATGAAAAAATGCTTTTCTAAAAAGAAGTATTTTAACAAGAACAGAGAAGTCATTCTGTAATTACAAGGAGTTCTTAAAAGCAAGGGGAAACATGAAATAAAGCACACAGAGATTTATTAGTTTAGCAATGCACTCTCTTGGTTTTTCTGTCTGCTGGCTTATTAACTGCAACAAAACTTACTGAAGATTCTAGCATTAGTTTTGACAACATAACTCAGGCCAAAGCCAGTAAGATTTTGGATGGGTATCACCTGACCACCCTTTGGGACACAATAAGCTCTCCGCGGCCCAGATCAGCCCTCTGGACTTTTACAAAGCAGAGATGAAACATCTATTAGCACTGAAAATTTAAGCTAAAGACAAAGATTATTTCAACCATTCAAATACTAAATACACGAAAACCCTTTTTTTTTCCCCAGATGAAGCTCATGGCCTAGTTTTCTTCCAATTAACCTGTCCCTCTGTACTTGCCCCAATTGCCTTCACACACGCAAAAGCCCAGAGCTGAACAAACATGAACCGCCAACAAAGCCGAAGGGTTCCAACGTGTAAAACCCACTTAATTCTAAAGCTGCAAATCCTGAAAATATTCATTGAACTCTAGAACAACCTTAACTCCAAAGAGTTTAATATATCGAAGTTTCCTGACACCTGAAGTTGCAATTCTGTTCTGTCCCAGCTTTCATAGGATTGGGTGGTTTAATGCACAAAAAAATCAGAACACAGGAGCTTGGAACTCTTCTGTACAGCTCATTGCACTGAAGAGCTCAGTTTAACACGCATTTTTAATTCCTCACAGAATAGAGCTCCGTATGGTTTTTGAACAGGGAATCAATTCTGTCTTGCACAAACGTGGACTCCTGGAAGAGGTAACAGTATGCCTTGTCACTACATAACAGCATAGTGATTAATTTGTGTGACAGAGTTCAGATACAAACTTCCTGGGGCACAAGCAACAGGCAAAAGTCTTTAACTTCCCCAGTAACTATCAGTTATTATTAGTAGCTATCCCCTGCTGGAGGCTAGTGGAATTAACTTTGCTTGCCATTTTAAAAACGAGAAGTAGGTGCCCTGATGAGAAGTGCTTGGCTTCAGGAGAAGGCTCAAGCCAGGGATCCAAAATGAAGAGATGGTTCCTTGCAGCCCTGACTGGATTACCTGTACATTAAACATTCCTCCCTTCCCAGCTATTCTGTTAGTTGAGAGTCATGGCAAGCTGAAGGCACGGAGTTTGTCGTCAGCCTCCTGCTCATCATGTTCATTGCTCTGAATCCTGTTCCAATGCAGCAAACTTTTCAACTACTTTAGAAAGAGCCCACAGAGAGATCACAGAATATGTGATCACAGAATCACAAAGTCATTTCAACAGTCACGTACCAAAAAGGCAAGCCCTAAGTGGAATTACTTTTCAGAAATGCTGTGTCAGCAAATCCATCTAACAATTGAAAAATGAAGCTGTTAAAAAACATAGCAAGATGTATCAACAGAGAGGGAGAAAACACATGCAACAGAGATAGACCGTCTCCAATCTCACCTGTCCTTGTAGTTTATCACAGTATCAATGATAGCATTCATTTGTTTTGTCAGTTTGGGTGGGTTGGGTGACAGCTTCTCTGCAGGAGGTCTACCTCTTCTTTTCTTTGCTTTCTCCCCATCCTCCTTCCCAGAATCTTTATCCACGTTTCTTCGTCTCTTCCGTTTTTTAAGTCGAACTTCCTCTTCCATTTCTTCCAAATTTCCGTCTTCAATTGCCTGATAATCATGGATTCAAAAAGTATGTTTTTTTAGAAAAAGAGATATTTCAAAGGGAAACAACAAACTGTATTTAAAAATAAAAACGCAACCCCACAGGATGCAGATAATTACACTCAAAATGTTCAGCTTATTTATAAACAAGAGTAGAACAAGAAGTTGAGCTACTGGCAGTCAAAGAGAAACTAAACATTAATTTGTTAATAGAATCCCACTATCATCTAAACAGATGCACGTTTATCTGAATCTTAAATTCTACACCAGTTCTCAGTTTCACACACAATAATGGCCTGTGGTACTGTGGCAATAAGTGTACAACGAACATTCATGTGCTCACATCAGTGGCAGTTCTGGCTTGTCTAGTTCCATGCAAAACAGGCTTTGATACCACATGTTTCCAAACAGGGCAGTCTAAGCTGCACTCGGCTCCCAAAGCCAGATCACACACAAGTAACACAGATGCTTTATGTAGTAATGGTGCAACTTCTCTTCCAAATAGTTTAATCAACTTCCAAATCACGTAAGTGTTTAAACTATCTCTAAAATGTATAGTTTTCTTCTAGAATAGTAACAAACAGATAGGCAGAAGCACTGACACTAGTGTTTTACTGTAAAAAGCACTGATAACATGGGATGCAAAAAAAAGACAACAAACCCAAACCCCACATAGAGTCACAAACAATGAACACTAGTTTCAATTACCTTGATGTATGCTTTTAACCAGACCCAGCAGCACTATGCAGAGGGATAAAAAAATCGCTACAGAAAACCAGACTAGGAATAAAGGGAACCTATTCACACAACCGACTATCAGATCCATGTGATAAAGCAAGAAGTTGAACTTTCTTGATTCAGGAAAGCCAAGAAAACAAAAGAAATAAAAATACCGAGTCATAAGAAACGGAAATTAAAAATAATTCAAACCCCCCCCCCCCAAAATCTTAAAACTAGGCTTTCTGATTAATGCTTTCTCAGAACATAACTGATGTTGGCATTTGTCCCTTTTGCCTCTTAATACTGCCTTGAGTACATGCAAATGCTAATCAATCCTTTCTCGTAGCTGAAAGAGCTCTAATCATAAGGCAATTACCTTCATTTCTCCACAGCACCAAACATGGCTAATATTTATGATCATGTGAGCATAACAATCAATACAAAAAGAGTGATTACAGCCCAGACATAATTTTTCTCAATTGTGTACAATGTCTCTTGAAAAACATTTTGTGAACCAAACCTCATGCACAACACAAAACAACCTGGCATGTTAAAAACACCAGTGGGATTTCGAAATCTGTTTCTTATGCATCCTCCGATGTGCAAATCCACAGAACAAACATGAACGCAGAATCCTGAGGGACATCCTGAAACTAGGCCTTAATAATCAAAAGACAATTTACATCATGCTTCCACAGCGTTCTGATAACCACTATGAAGGGGGCTTGAGATCTGATGAGTTAGGAAGAAAAAAGAAGGAAAAAAAAAAGTAATCTGCACACAAATTCATTAATATTCATTCGGCTAAAGCAGGACACCCACTATAAACCACTGCAGCTAACAAAGATTAAAAAAAGGAAATTTCTCTGCATATCTTCGAAGCTAAAAAAGCTAATAATAAATACAGCATGCAAGGCTGTCAACAGCTAATGTCATTGCTCTCCTTAAGCACTCAGTTGTACACTGAAATACGGAGAACACCGACTTTTGATGTGTTACACACCTACACATGCCTGTGATGTAGTTCTACTGAATCTTCAAGACGGCAATGAAAAAGGATATTTACCTTACCACTATCAGCAGGCCGGCTATCGGAAATCACAGTTAGTGGGGATAAAATTAACAAGCCAGCAAAGCAGCGAGCTGCTAGTCTCTTCATCAGCTGATCAGGAAAAAAAAAGAGAGCTGGGGAAAGGCTATGTTTTCATATACAAGTAATTTTATTTTACTGAAAATTTAATACTGAAAGGATTGTGGATACTCAAATCTGCTGTTTCATTCTACCTACTAGAAGGCCCGAAGCCTCCTTCAGCCTGCTTTAATATTGACAACTACTTATCATATTTCTCCCCTTATTATTCTAGGCATCCAAATTAGATTTTCAGCTGGGCAGGTACTGATTCTTTTTAGCTTTTTAATTACAATAGCACAATTAGACAATTTCATGTATGATTTTAAAACTGAAATGGGTTGCATGCATTTTAAGGATGCATTTATTACAGAAAATGTATTCCTACTGCTCCACAGTGAATAGATCAGGTTTTGGTTATTGAAACTAATAAAAACATCTACTCTCATTTACAAGAAATTAAAAAACAAAATCAAACCAACTTATCATTTTGTTAACTTTGGTAACATTCTGTCCTTCGAGAAACTGGCATTCAGTTAACTAAAATATATTTATTTTTTCGTTTGCTTGACAGATTTTCTACCACCAAAAAATAACAGTGGTGCTGTCATCACAGAGTTTACTAATATCTCATTTTAGAATTCTGCATAAAATTCTTGCTTGGAGCAGGTAATATTTGGAAAAAAAGTATCAGGACAAAGAGAAAACATTAAAGTAAAAAGATTTGTTTCATATTATAGTAATGCAAGTAAAGACAAAAAATGAAACCGAAGTAAACTAACATATATTCTTGCACTCTTAAAATTAGTGACTAGCAGATAGCAAAGTACTTCTTAGCATACTACAGATCTGCAAACAAATATTAAACTGTCTACTTAGCTAGTAATACATCAATCGATTACTATACTCAGCTTTCAAAATTTATACGCATGAATGTAAACTCGGACAGTTTTCTTTAATCTAAGACTTCAGTGACACCACTTGAAAATAAGTGTGACAATACTAGCAGTCCAAAAACGTTGTTATTGTGACTCCTAACATTAGTTCTCAAGTGGCAAATTTATATTTTGTATATAAACCGTAATATTTCAAAATACATGATTTATGCTGCCTCAAAAGACAGATTAAAACTGTATCACATAAATCAATTATCAGCAGAGATATTAATGCTCTCTGCATGTGCCTACACATATGATCCATGCATGTGTATACAAGCAACAAAATATTTATTAAACTAATTCATCTGACTGAGCTCTTTGTTAGAAAAGCTTACTATTTTAGGGCTGAAGTGCCACACTGAAGAGAATGCCCTTCCAAACCTTTACCAGTACAATAATGACACAAATCCCAGACACAAATCTCCAGTTCCTGACAGATGATGTGCGACAGTGCAAGATAGCACAGACATCTCCCATGCTCTAATGCCTCTGGATTGGTGAGGTGAAGAGCAAGGGAGTCAAGGAAAATAGTACACAAATCAAAATTTAACACTTCCCTTCCCTTAAGGAAACAGGTCAAGAGAGTACAATAAAGTTTAGAGACTTCATTTTTTGAAAGAAAGCTGTGGAAACTTAGTGCCAAATTTTGCAAAGGTTGGGCAGCTCACGAAAGGCAGAGATACCAGTATAACTGTGAGGACCTAATCTTAAATCTGGTACTGAGAAAATCTTCCTGCTTTTCTGAATATTACTGCTGTATCCTGGTCCGTGTACACAAAACAATTTCCTTGCTACAGAGGTAAGAGCAGGCAGGATTTGCAGGGCACCAGAATGTTAAGAAAGAGCACACTGACCATGAATAAAGAAACCAAACTGCCTTTCTCCAAAAAGAAGTGCCAACGCCCCCTGCAAAAAAACCCCAAAAGTGGATTTTTCAGAAGGCAAGTATAAGTTACTTCTGAGACAGCTGGCCTTCCTATTGCTGCTTGCAATTACATTTTCCTCTTCATAAAAGAATAAAGCTGTTTTGAGGTGGAAGTTGGAAGAAGTGAACCCATGTTCAGCTACAGGATACAGCTACAGGAGCACAACAGAAACAAAGTAAAGATCAAATGGAAACTGTTTTGTTGCTCCATTTGAAGAGCAGGACATTATGGATGCATTCTGAACTTCTTGAGACCATGACACAGCATCACGACTGAACACCTTTCCAATTGAGAATTATGGACCCAAATAAGCACTAAGAGCTACAGGTCTGAGTTTTGTTTCACAACTGCTTTCTGCAAGTCAACAATCGTGTTAGTTTTAACATTAATTTTACAGGAATTGGGTAACTCAAGTGTGGTCACACAGTGAATGAATGGAAATCCTCAGCATAAAAGCAGTTTTGTTGTCCAAGGCCTGTCTAATATTTAAATGACACAACACTGTAAGACTAAGCTTAAGGGCTGTTAAGCACTTAAAACAAAAAAACCACATCAGTAATGCAGAAATGTACAACAGATGAATGCTCTGCAAACTGAAGTTCCCATTTATCAACTTGGAAGAGAAGAAAGAAGTAAAAGAGCCTTACAGCAGGCTAATAACAAACACTGAAAGCACTAAAATGTCGCGTACCTACCCCTACCAATTTCTCTCTTCAACATAATCCTTCAAGTCCTATACTAATATTCCAAGAGAAATTCAACTTTTTTCCCCTCACCTTGCTCTATTTGAAATTTTACCCCTCTTTATTTCACATTTTTGTTCCCAGATTATACCTGACAACTGATGAAGACTTCAACTTTCCAGCTTGAAGTTCATCTTCTCCAAAAGATCTCTTCAAACTCCAGTTCTGCTTAGTCTCTCCACAGTAACATTCCTAATGTCTGGGACTGTTTCTAATTTCCACACATTGGAATTATTTCTTGGCTCTCTAGAGCAAGTTCCCTTACATGTAACTAATTATCTCTTGCTATGCTACAGCACAGAGGTCAGTATACTACAGACAAAGACTCTGAAGAACGCCATAATACTTGGCAATTAAAATTAAAGGGCATAAGATACTCCATCAACAGTGCAATAACTAAATACCTGAAGATAATGATAAGGATTGATGAAGGATAATTTTAACTGAATTTCCTCTCCTTGCTGGATAGTGTTGCACAATAGATTTACCAGATCAGTTTTGGTGGGATTAAACTGAAACAGAGCATAGATTAAAATCTGCTAACAGCAAAGAATTAGTGAATAGATTCAGTTCTTCCTTGCTTTCACTGCTGAATCATTCTCCTCCACATAAGAAATATTCCAAAAAGTGTCCATCTAGCACTTAAGTAGGAAAGAAAGCATTCTTTTAAAAATGCAAACAAAATACAATTATTGCAAAACCACACAAAGTTGTAATAAATGCTCAGATATGCTGAACTTCCACTAAATAAGGAAACCGAGACCTTCAGCCATATGTTCATCAGTTAGGGTTTGCATCTTCACATGGCTGAAACTTACTTCTTTTTGAGAAGTAGGAGAAGATAGTGTGTTTTCTGTTTTGCACCTGAAAACTATTAATAGTTGCTTAACTATTTGCACAGAAACTCCAGGTGCCTATTTTTAATTAGACAGTAAGGAAAACAATAATGCAAAGTATAAATACTTTTTCCTTGCATTTTAATTTAAAGACTGATGCCAAAAAGACCTCACAGAACCATACTAACTTTTAAAGAGAAATGGTCTCAACCAAAGTAACAGACCATAGTATTAAAAAAAAAAAAAAGGTACGTATTAAAAACATTTAAAGGATCAAAGCTTTTATCTTCAGTGTTTTATTTCTGATCTGAGAAAAATATTTCAGATAAAATATCCTAATATTTCATCTTAATGTGAAATATCTTAATGTTTAACCTTAATATTTAATGTGATGATTCCTAAGTAAAGCAACATGCACAGCCAGCATCGATAAAGTTGATCCAAATTATGGCAAACTACATTGGCAAGCACGTAAATTTTCTTCTGTTCAAAGGTGAAACCTGGTTAAAATAAAATCAGTAATTAGTCTCATTCCTCCCTCCCCCAAAAGGCAAACAATGATTTTAAATGGAACCTCTCAAACTGATTTTGCACCCATAAGCTTTTCATAAACCTTGGAGACAGAGAGACTGAAGACCACAATAATTACCAATGACATCAGAACCCACAGCCTGCTCAGGGAGCACAAGGAAAGTGCTCCATTAGGGAGAAGGAACCAGGTGACAAAAAGAACCCACTGCGTCTTGCTGGCTATAAAGATGCTTTGCTTAAACAAGCAGAGTATTGAGAAAATACATACTGTATTAAGACACTGAATGTGGAACTACCAAAAATCATCACTATTCTGTGGTCTACAGCTACTCAGCGACACTTACAAAATATCTACAGAACTATCTTTCATTGTCTTCTGTAGTTTTTAAAGTACGTGTGATTTACACTCCCGTTTGACATACATACTTTATGTCCTGTTAACAAGATTTAATTTGAACAGCCTCTTGTCTTGACCAAGCCAACCTAACCTAGGAGGAGCAGAAAGAGGAAAAAATTCCAAAAAAACTCTATACCAGAAACTATTGATATCAACCTCTTATTCTTTATCACTGAACTGTTTTGTTGCAGTGGGTTTTTTTTGTTCATTTGTTTGCTTTTTTCCCAAATCTTCTCCCCTTCTTTTCAGAAAGCTAGATAACATGCTGAACAACTCTTGTCACTTGGAATAATAGTCTGTTTCTAAACACAGTTAAAACACTCTCTCATTCAGGACTGGAGGACAATATCTAACAGGCTTATGAAATATTGCACATGAAAGTTGCAAACATAAGCAAACATATTCTGAAAGGGATATTATAATAGCAGTTCTGAACTAGATGGTATCCTGCGTATTTCAGATTGCCAACCTCATAGTTTACTGATGCCTCAAAGAGTAAACAGTGTTAAGACACTGGCATTGGAAATAGTTGCAGGTATCTTTGCAAGTATAATTAGAAGCAACATTTCCAGACTGAATGAGATGTAACCAACCAAAAGACATTGCAAGACTACGACTTACGAAAATACTGCCGGCAAATTTTTTTTGAAAAAAATAATAATCTTTATAATAGACTCACAGCTGTAAAAGAATACACTTAAAGTGACCAAAGCTATCCTTCAAGACTGATTTAGCTGAATCAATTTTAGTTTGCAATTGTAACTTCAAATAACTAAATTGCAACAAAACAGGAAATAACTATGATTAAGCTACGGTGTGTGGTTTTTTAAAAAGATAATATGATATAAATTTTCCTATAAATACTTGCTTTTTAAATAGTTTGGAGAAAATCATCAACTATTTAACACACATACATGAAGATAAAATTCAGTTGATATAATTGAGATGCATAAAAATGGCAATTTACTTTTGTATATTCACTTTTGTCTACAAGATTTATACATAGCACTATCAAGACATGAGTGGCTACACTTTTCCTGCTGTACACAGGGTCCTGATTTCTTCAAGTCTCCGTTGCCAAAAGTGAATCAGATAAAAAAACAAAGATGAAGAATAGTAAGAATCTCTCAACAAGCTTGATAAGGATAGGAAACGTCTGGGGTTATTTGATGACTGCAGGTGCCAAAGGCTTGCTGAAGTAAAATGGATGAGCAGGACATCCAAGAGAACTTCTAACAGAAACTCAAGTAGTAAGCATTTTATTTCACAATCAGCACAGAAAGGTCTTGTTTACGAAAGAGGGCTCTGACTGCCAACAAGTCTTCCTTGGTACCTGCTGCAGTCTTTCCGTTTGCGAATGATCTATTACTTCCAATTTTCACCAGCACAGAAAAACAGCTGATGGAAGACGCATGTTTCCTGGCTTCAGATTCATAAGCAATCAATCTTGAAGTAAACTCTAACATGACAGAGATGCCTCATTTTTTCCCCTTCATCTTGTTCAGTATGACAGAGATGCATATGTTTGTTGCATAGACAGGATGCTGGAGCATTTAGTGTCTGGTTTTTTCACTGATGAAGAGTGGAAGAGGAACATTTTCTTCTTCTGTTGGGGAAAAAGGTTGGAAACCTTTACTTTGTAATGTTACATGTCCTGGCAGACAGGCAGTGTGGCCAATGTTTCACAGCTCATAATGTCGAGAACTAAAGACAGACCCCTCACGTTTGATTTTGTTCCTTATGAAAAAATTCTCAAAATTCAATCCTTCTGAATAGGAATTAATGGATTATTTTAAAATTGATTTTGAAAAACTTTCCAGGGCTTAGCCTTTCGTCATTCAAAGAGCATTGCCTCCCCTTTCTTTTGAGACCCTACTAATTAAATCAGAAAGATACCTACTATAAAGACAGGGTTTATACCGTCACCAGATCAGTCCTTTGGAAAGAATCTGCAGTCTAGGCTCCTTCCAGGACCACATTTGCTTCCAATGAACCTTGCTAACATTCCCAGTGACAGGTATCTCTTCTATGGTAAAAATGAATTTGACAATTCTAAGCACTGGATAAAGGTAAGTCGACAGGACAAACTCTCGTTCTGCAGCATACCCAACAGCAGGATACCATATCCTAGTAGAAAGTTTTGTATAAAGAACAAGCCACTCTTTCTTGTACTACAAAAACAACACAGCTGAGGACTATACCAGAAAGGGATGATCAGCAGATTTCCAGTGTGAAATCACCCATTTTGAGCCATATCTCTAGCCTTAGAATAAGTTAATTATTTGGCTCTCAAGTGAACAGATATCCAGTGATGCCTTCTAATTGCTCACAAAAATATGACACGTGTTTTCCCTCCTTTTGGTCAACAGACTAACAAAAGGCTTCTATTTTACAAGTAAGCATAAATTTCATATGTGCCCTGAAACATTAATGTTCTTAATGATGCAACATAAGAAACTTATACTACAAAGCTTAAACTGGCACTTTTATGCATGTCAAAGTAAACTCCTCTTAAGTACTATCTCTCACATGTTCTACTTCTTCCTGGTATTTAAGAATATTCACACAGTCTCAAACAGGCATCTTTTATTCCCAGTTTAAAATGCGGAAGATACCCAAGTGAGAGCAAAATGAAGACAATAAATTCAAAACAAAACAGATAAAATATCTTGCATAAAACAGATACAATGGGGAAAAAAAGAACAATTTTCAGAAACCATTACTATTTCATTATTTTTCAATGACTGTTCATAGGATCTCTCATACCTACTTATTCACAGAAAACGGCTTAAGGATTTTTCCCAATAGCATGGTAAGTTGGTTATAGAGATCTAACACTATTAATGCAGGTACTCTGACGCAATTAAGAATGGGAATCATGCAACGTTAAGAGAGTATGATATGATAAAATGCATGGCAAGAGATTAGACTACTCACTCCCTATGCCGACAGAGACAAAAATTTTAATCATAGAAATAGACCGTGTTTAAAGAATAAACAGTAGGAGGTAACACTTTAAGACAATTCCAATACAGTTTTTTAATAACTTTGCAGAATTTGGAAGAAGATAGCATGAAATGAAACTAAGTCAACCTCTGGATAACTTGCTGAGAAAAGCTAAGTTATATGTATATTCTATGTATTTTATACCAAAGCAGTATTTTGTGAGACTAACTTCTAGCAGTGAGACAGTGAGTTCCATGTTAAAGCTGCAGTTATCAGAGTGTGGCAGGGCTTACGAGTAGAGCTTGACCCTTTAATACGCACATCACAGCCTACAAGTAAAAATCTAAGATGAACAGTATCTGTCTAGAACGCCCTTTTCGTCTTCTGGGATAAATTGCAATGAAAATCATAGTCAGACAAGCAAAAACTACTACCTAAGCAAAGGCTAACTGAAGAATACAAGGAAGATTCCTGGAACGACAATGAGGCTTAAAAGGAAGTGAAGTTTCTCAACAGAATAATGTATAGTATATTATAGTATATTATAGATTAGTATAGGTACACGTATCAAAAACTAAAGCGAAGCCTGTAAGCAGCAATGAAGTTCTACGGTTCTGAGTTTGAAATCCAGCTAAAAATATTTTATTACACTGTCAGATGCAACTGAAAAGAATACATAATAGATATCCATTAAACTGTAATTGTAACACTCTAAATTCAACAATTTCAGAGTACAGTATGAAATTACAGGGTTACGATTTCTAGAAAACTTTTGTAAGATTTTCCTTTTTTAAAGTTAGAAGTCCACTGCTAGAGTCATAAAGCTGAGTACTTCAAGATCACCCAGAAAGCTAACTAGGGCTTTCCACTAATGACAAGTCTCATGATAGGCTGAGCAATTTCTGAGAGGTTCAGTCTGAAACTTTCCTCTTCTTCCATATTTGCTAAGTTAGTACTTCCATACTTTACATACACAAAGAGACAAATTGCTTTCATGTTAAGTAGTGGTTTTCTATAGAAGCAGCAGAGCTATACGTATGTACACTGATCCACCAAAAGGATTACTTTTGCCAGTCATGCCTGCTGCATGGAAAACATCAGTGTGAAGGTTCCCATCACACGCTCATGCCTGCTTTCAAAAGATAGCACTTTACCATAATGGTCTCTCAATTTGCTCCCGATGACAAGGCAAAATACTAAATGCTTCCCTTTTCGCAAAGTGAATAAATACTTTGGCCACAATATATGCTTGGAAAGGTATTGGTAACTTCTCGCTTATGTCGTAAATGCAAATCAACATAGGAAAATTTATTGCCTCTATTCAAAAGTTTGACAGGTGACAAAAGGTCACGTACTGCGTATGACCTACCATCATTACTGTCAAGGCATGTCAGAGAACGTAACACTGCAATGGACCTAAGTATTAAAATGTTTGCTGCTTCTCTTTCCACTGCCAAATGCCCTAGCAACAGTAATGTTTTAAACTTTTAATGCAGACTTCCTTTTTTTGTGGATTTTCTGAAGTATTTAATAGCTGTTGGTGTTTCGGTTTTGGAAGTTGATTTGAATTTTGATCTTCCACATGAAAAGTATTTCAGGCATCTTAACCACCGCACCTATTTTTTTCATGCAAAATTTCGCCCTTGAAACAATAATAATATAACAAAGCATGAAACCTAACTCTTTTTCAACTAATGATTGCCAGGTTATACAAACTTGGTATGTCAGAAAAGCACAGCTATTTCAAAGAAAATGCAGTTTATTTTAGTCTAATGTTAACAGTACCACTCATGTTTTTTAAAAATACAGAAAGGTGTTTATATGACACTATTAGTCTAATGTTTTCTAGGGTAGAATATATGTATAACTCCAATTGAAACTGTCTTAATATTTGTTACGCTACTTTACATTTCACATCATACATGCAAAATCACATGCTAAAAAAGAACCCTATGAAAATATGGCAAGATGTTTTACTGACACATATTCCTCTGAAACAGCTGTTCAGATTTCCTGACTTGAGATCTTTCTCACACAAAAACTGGTCTTGGAACACTAAAAATTGCCTTACTGAGATTATCTCTCAAATATTGAAGAAGTACTTTGTTTCCAAAATGAATATGCTCAATCCTGCTTCCAGATTCTGAGAAAGATACTCGGAATGTGAATCAGGTTCTTTTCTTTATAAACTAACAAACTCATCTTGCCAAAACAGAGAATCAAAGCTATAAGGTACATGCCTTTAAATTCCCTCTCATACACCAGAAGCCAAGAGAAGGCCCTTTCATCTAAACTGCTTCAGTGGTTTTAATTTCACTGCAACTTAAAAGTAGACCTTTTTTTCCTTTTCTTAAATAGATTCTGAACTGAATTTCCTGAAAAGGGCATGAAAGATAGATAGTAATACTCAGAACATAAGAATGGCTTGGCTTTGTGAGGTCTTAAAGCCATGTCCAACTTCTAATCCTTCAAGAAATCAACCTCCACATGCATAAAACTTACGAGCCTCACCTTACACATTAAAAAATAGTACCTGGAGCATCCTGATGATTGCTGGTCACAAAACAGAAAACATCGTGGGATGGTGGACTTTTTAGGCCTCCAGTGACAAAGTCTTGTTTTCCCCTACAGCTTAACAAACTCAATTGGATCTGCAATTCAATACTACAGAGCAGAGTTTAGATCAGAATGCAATTTTCTTCAAATGCCCTGGGCAAATCCTCACTTACTCGACTGCTAAACAGGTTTAGCAGCAAGTCACGAAACTTTGCAATTGTAACCAGAAATATTATAGAGGAGTAAGGCAGAGAGAAAACCAGGGGTGGAGGGGTATCATGTACATGAACTATGCAAGGCAAGCTATGCACTGGGTAAAAGGTTATTTCTTTTCTCCTCCTTCACAGATCTCAGCCTTCAATATACACTACGTGAAAAACCTCCACTATAATTAAAAATAACAACCAGTAGATGAAAAGTGAAGCTAAAACAATTATTGAACGTAATGCTGATTTTCCACACAGCTATTTCAGTAACTAACAAAGACTACTGTTATGATCAAATTTCACCATCACAGTTTACAAAACCAGGTCTTAAATTATCTTCTCAGTATTGATTCTAAAGTTGTATATATAAAAGTGAAGGTTTCTCAGAAAACACAAACGTAACTGAAAAACTTTTAGAAAGTCACGTCAAGTTGCAGTAACAAGCTGGCCCACCTTTATTACCTCTGATGCCAGACCTAACTTTCAACTGACTATTGCAGAATGTGTAAAATCAAAAAGCTATGTAAAGTTCCAGCTGAGGGGAAAACAGGTGAAAACATGCCCAACATTTTCCTGCTAGGTAGTCTAATTTATTATACAACATACTTACCTTAGTAAACATAAATAAATAAGCTAATAAAATTTATGTCACAATTACGTTAAACAGTATTCACCATACGTCCTCTGTATGTATGAAAGCCAGCACTCGTATCCTTTAAATTTAAGTAAGATTGCCTAATTACAGACCAAATGTTTGAACTGCACTTACAATTTTTGGATTCACAAAACTAGCAGTCCACAATAGTTGATTTTTGCATGCCTGCATGAGGTAATGAGACACTGCTCATTTCAGACTCAAATATGTTTCCCTGGCCAACATGCAAAGCTATTTCAAACAAACTGCACAACTAGGGAATAAAACTTCATTCATGTCACCCAGCCAGCATTTAAATTGAACAATAAGCTGAATTCAGGTGCAACTATCTTTAAAGTCTTCTAACTACTCAAACAAATGGTCTGATTTTTGAAGCCTGCCCTAAGCAATGGAGTCCTTAGTAGGTGACCCCTCCAAAAAATAATCTGCCATGGGATCTAGCGAAGTATTCTGCAGTCTGTTAGAAGTGGTGCAGGGACAGAATCTGCTAGACCAGGAAGTACTTCTAGAATATAAACACTTCGCAGGATCAGCAAGCGAACTCCTCCTTCCTGGTTTTTTTTTTGGTCTGGGGTTTTTTTTTTTTAGGAAATACGGTTGTCATGCCAACAGTTACAGAACAGCAGGCTGCAGCGACAGCTAGTGATGAAGCCCGTTTGTGTCTTACAGCTTCCCTGTGAGGCTGTTATTGAATTGCGTTATTCAATTAAATTGTTCAGAGCAGCAGCACAATCTCACAGAGCACTGTGTGTGTCCACTGGCTTGGTTTCTGTAATTATTTTGTCTGCTGCTTCCAAACTCAGGTACCTGACCTCCTAGCAAGGTGGGAGTGGACATACTTGGTCAGTATACGTGCACGCATGCAGACCTTTAGGTGTTACGGCAGATCCTGTGGGAATCTGCCAGGACCTTGACTAGACTCTTCAATGTTGTGTGCATCAGCAGAGGGGTCAGGGTCTTACTGAAAGAAGCAGGCAGCAGATCTCCACAGTCCCAGTTGTGGCTGCTACAGAAGTATCTATAGTTACGTTTGGAGATTGGCATGATATAGAACATGGGTAAAAAGGTGTCTTATGACTTTAAGTACCACTCTTAATTAAGAACTTACTGGCTCTTCTATTTTTTACAGTTTCGCTGATTTAAGTAGTCCACTGCATTCAAGTTAACAAGAAATTATGAATTCAAAGTCTTCGTGCACTATGCACAGTACTGTTAGAAGTTACAGTAACAAAGCCACGAGACAGAAATGCTTATAAACTATCTACAACAATTTTTGTATGTTTATATAGTTAAAGATTTCCTTGAAAATGTACAAGATTATTATTGTTTTTTCTACAATCTTGCAGACGTCATTACAGGAAAAGACAAACAGTTAAATTCTCAAAGACATAAAAGTGATGCTGGTGGGAGGCCAATGGGTATGACAAAGAACTGTTTTAAACACACACACATGGAAAATAAAATCACAAAAAAACTCAGAAAACTTGACTTAGATTTTAGTATCCACCAAATGGAGAGGAGTTTTTAGTCTGAAAGTGCATAAGCAGTGTTACACTATAAATACAATTCCTCTGGATAAAGGGTCTAAAAAGCACTAGTAGTTCCTATACTTGCATTTGTTTCAACACACTCTCAAGTCTACCTGAAAGCCTAAGTTAAAACATGTATACAATAGAGTCACAGTAGAGACTGCAACGCACTGTGAAGCAAGCTGGCTTAGCTTTAACTTAGCTAATCTGAGAACACGCTTAACAACTCAACAGGGAGGAGAGGGAGGACTAATTTTTCTCAAGAGTAACAAGTCACGTTGAAAAACGGGTAGCGTATGTACCATCTTGAGGAGCAAGGTTTCTTACCTGGCCTCACACAACAGTCTCAGAAGGAAACAATGCAAACAATAACTACAAAGTAAATGGAGAACTGGTAAGATTGTTTTCAGAATAGTTCTTAATAGCTCTTTATCAAACGGTCCAGTGCTTTTCACTGTTTTTAGTGTCTTTGGGAAGACAGAATAGAAAGTATGCCTACTAAATCTCTGAAGAACACCAAGTTGACCAGAAGTTCACCTGATAACAGGCCTAAAATTCAGAAAAATTTTGGTGAAGAAAACCTGGATATCATTCAACAATAGTGTATGCTATATCCTTGTACTAGGAAGGAAAGATCAACTATATAAAGTATGATTCTGAGAAAAACTGGCCAGGAAGTAGATCCACAGAAAAGGATTACGGGCTTATACTGGATCAAAAATTTAACCCGAGTCAATACCTTTAAGAAAATGAAATACTGGATCGTGAGGTGTAATTATCCTAGAAGTTATGCTAAAGAACTCCTCCTCCTTATTCAAATGAGGCTGTGCCTGGAATTTTGATGTCTACCTTTTGATCAACTTGCAGAAAGACAACAGTCACATGCAGAACAGCTAGGGCAAATCAGTGAAAACTACCAAGAGATCTAGAAAATAGGCACTATGGGAAAAGACTGAACGAGCAGTGGTTGTTAACCTTAAGAATTGAATGAATAGGGAAACAACTCTTCTATAACATAAAGAATGTTAAAAAAAGAAACATAGCAGACTGTTCTGCATGACCACAGTGATTAGAACAAGAAGCAAGCAGCTTGAAATCCAACAAGAAAATTCAGATAAAATATAAGGCAAAGTTAAACAGCTAAATACATTCCCCCGTGGACTTCTAAATTCACTCAGAGGGAAGGACTTGAAGAACACGTCAGCTGAATGCCTCTAATAAATGACACAGAACTGGCTGATTTCATTCTGATGGATCAGACAGAAGATCATCTTCCATAGGAAGACAGATTAATGATTTTTTAGGGCTGCCATTTTTGACACTAAAGTGCTTAACGCAAGTATCAAAGCCTACTCAAGACACAAAACACAGAAGCTTCTAACTTCTATGTTGCCATAGCCAGAGTATTCCAGCATTAAAAATTAGTTTAAAATTACCTTGAATAGATGTACACTATATTGCAAGCACTTGCACTGTAGGGAAGGGTAAATGTTCAAGAATCCGGACAGGAGGTTATGTTTCTAGGTCTTTCTTCTCCACTGACTACTTGAAAATGTCAAGTATCAAACTCCTGTGGTTTCATAAACTTGCTTAGATTTACAGATGATGTACAATTCAAACCTTTTCTTGCCTAAGCTTTACACCCAGCAGCTGCATCTGGATTAGCATAGTATTTACACATATTTATACAATATACATATATTTAGCACAGTATTACACAATGCAGTCTCACAAACATCATGTTTGTAACTGAAGTAAGTAAGATTTCTACCTATCTTTAGCAGATTATGCACAAAACCTACACAGTATATTCATGTTGGCATTAAGTCTGTAATTATTCTATGACAAAACTTACTCTGTCAAACCACGTAAACTACCTTTGCCCATACAATACTTTATCTACATGTTTTGGAAATCATAACATTATCACATTTCCTGGTTTTGAAAAGACTTTCTAACAATCAGTCCTCACCTCCTTACCACTCTTGTTACTACCATTCTGAAAAGGCACATGCATTAGAATTCATTAGATGTTTATTTCGCAGAAGAACACCAAGAATCCTCGAGTACAACAAAACCACAGATTTGGTGTGAGTTAAGTTTAGAATCTTTACTTTCAGGCCTTAAATTCTTGTATCACTTATCAAGGGTATTGATCTCAGTAGAGCCAAGAAACGCTAAGGATTTGGAAATGAAACAGCACAACAAAAAGAAGAGTTATGTGAAAGTTTCCAAACTCTTAGAAGAGTTAAATTCAAGTATTCAAAACCAGAATAAATTAAGCTTCTGCAGCACAGAAAGCTGTAATACACACTGATTACTGGTCTTCTCCACCCTAAAAAAATTCTTAATGTATCTTAAAGAAGATACTTCTGAAAGTGTCTGAACAGGTAAGAAATACGTTAAGATCCACCTCAACAGAATAGTTAAAATAGAAATTATCATAGTCCTGATTCACCATTTAGTAACACTGACCAAAGTTTCAGTAGTGCAGCTTAAAACTTACTTACGCCTTCAACACAGCAGCAAAGTCAGATAATAAGGATATTTAGGGCTTAACTACCACATTGTGCTCTCCCTGGTGCAACTGTGCAGTCTTCAAAAAGACAAAAAAACACCACAAATGAATAAATTTCAATTGTAAAAAAACCAACAAAGAAAAAGACAACCTACCCGCAGCCATTGTTTCTCTGTGAGAGCATCACTGTAGTCCACGTCCCTGCGCTGACGGGATCCTCTTCCAAATATTTTCTCTTCTTCTTCTTCACACGTAAGTCTTTCAACTTCAGCATCATCCTTAATAATCCAGGATGGTAATTCATCCTCCTCCATCAAGCGGGGCTTACGCTTGGGGTTTCTGGCATCCTCCCTGCGACGGTCCATGTCCATGCGCTGCCATGGCAGTCGGGAAAGAATAAAACAGGGCAAATATTAAGTGAACCACGGAAATTTCTGGCTATCTAATGATACTTGAAACTTTAAACAAAGTACTTCACAGGTATTTCCCTTCCATTATACTTCTAAATACTTCTAAAATGCAACAATAAAAAGAAGCAGCTATACTTGATGGTTGATTTTCAGTCAAATTCACTACTCCATGAACAGCTTTTATTGAAGTAACTGAGACAACAGAGCAGCTAAGTGATACAAAGCAGATCACAAGAACACTGTTGTGTTGTGTTAATTCAACAATTTTCTTCCTTTTTTGCATTAAGTTTTATGGTTTCTTTGTATTCATAAATATGATCTGCAAATATGAATCATTCCTTGACAATACCCCCATAAGGTGTTATTATTATGTAATTAAAAAGAAAAACTGAAAACACACTCATTCTGTCAGCTGAGTATCACAAGAAAATGTAAAAGCTGGTATTAGAAAAAAGGGAATCAAGAGAGAGAATCAAGAAATTTAGAAAAAAGCTTGCCTATACAGTGCCAGAAAGCCAACATACTTAAACCACTGCATTTTTCCTGATCTTACTGCTGTACTAGGCAAAAATCAAAACACATACAAAAATATCAGATACTATTAGGTAAAGTGTTAAGAATACTAGAAGGTAATGTTAAGACTTTAAGCTGAAATTGAAATAATCACATAAATTAATTTCAAGTGTGGTGAGCAATTACCTCAGAAAACAGAAACGGATACTCAGGATATATTCCCACAACCTACTGTAGACTCATCATTGAGGTACTTTATAATCATCCTGGGGAAGCATCCACCTCTATCTATTGACCTATGCTGACCTGGGCTCCTATAGTCCTGTGAATCTCATTAATATTTTTTTAAGTAGCCCAAATCAGATAATATGAATAGCCTTTTCAAATAGGCCTTTTGAAGAGTCATATAGTATTTAAACACACAGTAATCAGTTGCTAAGCAGTGAAAAGGAACACCGAACGTTTAATTTTTATATTTAAAAACCTAACATAAACAGACTGGCACCGGAATTGGCTGTAGCATCAGAACAGGCTACTGCTTTGGTCAGTAAACATTTGTAAAAAGCACTCTCAATTACGCAGAAACGCCTCCCTTGTGTGCATGATGCTGCACTTGAACACGATGTGACCTAGACGTATCATCCTTTTACACCCCTAGCCAAGACATAGAAATGCATAAATTCAGCAGTGTTATCTATCTATAGGGGCCGTTCAGATCCAGTCAGATTTACTAACTGAGGCTTAATTATGTCACTGCTGCATATGCTAAATCTTCTCTCATCTTGGCACTTCTCAAATACAAGTATTCCCAAAATACTACCTCAGGCACAGCATCTTACAAGTGGTCTTCCCCATCTTGTCTGGTGCCCTATCTGATTTCTAAACTCAGTGAAAAGCAGAACGTAAGATGTGTCTTCATTCTGTAGGTCCAATTACATTCAACAAGCAACTGTAAATACATGTGGGTTTTCCCCATCCTTCCTTACCTCAGACAATGATAACAGGCATTTAGATTTTATAACAGACTTCCATATTTCACCTTTTAAAGAACATCTCACTCAATTTGAACTAATTTCAAAAAATGTCTCATTCCAGGCAGACATGTGGCTTGGTTCATTGCTAATTTGACAACCAGAAAGCTGCACTGAGAGAAGGCCTAAATGGGATACATGCGATAGATTTCTCTATTATTTAGCAGATGACTTCAGTGAAGTCAGGGACATCACAGTATAATAACATTACATATATGAAGGGAATGCTGAAACTTCGTATTTTCCCCGATTACCATGTTTTTATCTCTAAGACAAAGACTGAAAACTAAGTTAGCATATTTTAATAGCTGTTTTCTGAAATAAAGTGCTTAGGAAGGAAAATTAAAGATACTCAGTTAACCTGAGATGTAACAGACACAAACTGTCATTTGTTTTTTCTTACGATACTGCTCAAACTACTTTCATCTCTGGAAACCTCTGGTCCTATCTTCGCATGTCTTATCAAAACATGTATTTCCAAATCAGATCTACCTTATTTTATTGTAACTAATAAAGTAATTGTATTTACACTGTCCTCAGTGAGGCCTAAACACTGGAAATAAAAAAGTCCTATGCTACCTATGCTTACACCTAAGTGAAGAACTTAAGAGTTAGCACACTCAAGGCTGAAAACTACCAACTTACAAAAAATACAGAGCACTGCTGTCCTGTGAAGTGTGAATGGTTATCCTAAACTTTCCAAATTATAACTAGAATAGTCCTTAAAAAAACCACCCACGCCACTCAGTGGAAAACCACTAATTTACACACTCAGTCACTGCTATATTGCCAATTTGGATTCAAGGAGATAAACTGTATTAGCACAACTGACACCCATTTTGGCAAGAGGCCTTCCTTGAAAGGCCTCTCTTCCACTTGAAAGGCAGTTTTTACATCAGGGATCTTTATTTAAGTAAACATAACATTAAAAATAACTTAAATTTTGTTTTCCAAGAGGAGTAACACTTGTCGAAGCATGCTATTATTGACAGGCTGAGAGAGCTGGGGTTCTTCAGCCTGGAGAAGAGCAGGCTCCTGTGAGACCTTATAGCAGGCTTCCAGTACCTGAAGGGGGCCTACAAGAGAGCTGGAGAGGGGCTTTTTACAAGGGCATGTAAGTGATTAGACAAGAAGTAACGGTTTTAAGAGAGGGTAGATTTAGATTAGATATTAGGAAGAAATTCTTTACTGTGAGAGTGGTGAAACACTGGAACAGATTCCCCAGAGCAGCTGTGGATGCCCCCTCCTGGAAGTGTTCAAGGCCAGGCTGGATGGGGCTTTAAGCAACCTGGTCTAGTGGGAGGTGTCCCTGCCCATGGCAAGGCGATAGGAACTAGATGATCTTTAAGGTCCCTTCCAACCCAAACTACCTATGATTATGAAAGGACAAGAGTTGTCATTTGAGATCACACTAAACACTGACTTTTCTCTATAAATATTTTCTAAACTTTTTTATTTTTACTATGTGATGAAGTGACACCATTTGCAATGAATGCAAAAGTAGCACAGTGCAAGGTTAGATGCTATCTAGAGTTTTTAGCTATATATGTGGAGTCTATAAAGTCAGGGGAACAAAGCCCACTTGTATGTGTCCTCTTTCTGAACAGTGTACTTAGCTCTACAGCTACATCTCAGGATCTATGCCAAAGAATACCTAACCTGGCAAGTGACCACAAAACAGCTTCTCAAGGAACCTATCTGCTCTCTTGCCTATTGCTTTGGAAGTACTCACTGTAAATAAGCAAAACACAAGCTTTTACACCTCTATGTCTAGTTAAATGAACAAACCAAAACACCTTTTTCTTGGATATTGGACTTTGCTGAATTTTGATTACATCTGCACAACCTTAACAGAGGTAACAAAGTGGCACAGGAATCACTGAGGTAAGGAGAATACAAACCTATCCTTGCGCTCTTTATCTGACTATGCAACACCTAAAATACTGATAAAAAGAAGACACACAACCCTGACTGCCAAACTTGTTTTTCAGACTTTTCTTCTATAATTAAGCAGTTTACTAAAATGAAAAACAAATACTTTATTAACAATTAAAATTATTTCTTAGCCATTAAAATTTAACTTCAGTAGATAGAAATCTTAAGTACTTTCTAATCCCTAGCTTTCAAAGCATGTTAGCTTTGCATCTTCAAATTTTTATTACCTACTACCAACTCTGCTCTCCCTTAGAAACTTTCATGTAAATTAGTATGAAAAATTAGTAAAAATTAATAAAATAAAAATTATGTAAATTAGTATGAAAACAGCCCACAAGTGCTAAAACCATCTTCATTCCAGGCCCCTCAACTGTTTTACTAATGGCTGGTACTTGTCATTAAACTTAATCCAAAAAGATGAAGTTGTAGAAATTTCCTGCAAACAGACATGAGTTAATCATCTACGTTCAATCCATGGATTAGTTCTTTCCTTCTGGATCTGAAGAAGTACTGAGAAGCTCCTTCCAGCAGCAAATTTGCTTTCACAAAACTCAGGGTACTTTCAATCAACAGTTTGGCTGAAATTATTCCTTTTGAGTTTTATCAAATGGCTACCTCTTGGTTTCTGTCATGTAAACCACCTTACACTTGAATCACTGAAGGAAAATTTAAAAAGACGAGTGGCTGTAAGCACTCATTTTCTGTGCAGCCTAGTTTTAGGACTTTCAGTTCTTCTGAGATAACATTAAATGAAACTTAGCGCAAAAGGACTAAATTGGCAAGTCTGCAATGACAAAAGGCATGACCATGTGGGGAATACAGCCTTTGCCCACTGTATATCTGAACAACTGTCACTTACGTAAAAAGGGCCCCTGCACAGTTGTGTAACTGAGGCTTTACACACAAATCCTTGAGCAGAAGATGGTTAGGGATTAAAAACCTGTGGTCCTATCAATGGTTGTTTCTGTGGATACCACCTGATCCACTTTCATTCATCCACTTAGGAGTGTCTGTCTTGTTCCACCTTGCGCAACAAGGCAGCCTCTGTAGAACTACAGGGGATGGTGCTTTATCTTCAGTAGTTAAGTATTCTCTTGTTGCTGTGTAACTGACTCTCAAAGGTCCTCCAGCAATCCTCACACTGTACACACACCAAAAGGCAAAAGCCATGCCTACACTGACATTTTAGTAATTATTTCATCAGTGTTGTAGCAGCACTAACAAAAAGAGAAGTACTAACAAAAATTATTTGCTTGCATTTGAACCACTATCACTAGGTCTAGTTCAGTAACTGTTCAACAGTGCCGTCAGTCTACTAATTTACTATGTTGTTAAGTTCCTGTAGTTGTCCTTAACAATATCATAGCTCAAGAGTTGGAAGAAATGTTGAAAAATAAAAGTATGTTGTAGAATTAGCAAGCCACGCTATGACTATTAGTTTTGCACTGTAAATTTCTCAGGTTGTGCCGAACTCTTCCACCAGATTAGCACTGTTCCAATATACTGTCCACAAGGATCTCTGAAGTCTTCCTGTCATGTGAGGAACTCTGTATTTGAGTAGACTACCCTTCCTTCCTCAGATAAACAATACAAGTGAATCAAGCCTATTCCTCCAACAATGTTTTCCAAAATTTGAATAACAAAAGGTTAAGGCCTTTGTTAAAAACAATAGAGAATATATTCTACTTATGATTACATCATCCTTACCATAAAGAGATCAAACTCCTCCTCACGTCGAGCAATCATCTGATTCAGAGTCTCATCATCAGGAACTTCATCTTCCTCCTGGTCACACAGATGAACAAAGCTATTAGAAAGAACCTACATGCAACTTGAATTAACAGCCTCCATCAGGTCAGTGTCGCACTGACCCTCCTTCTGTCATGACACGTGTGAAACACTCAAAATGAAACTAAAACTTTTGAAGTCTTCAGCGATTCAGAAGTAATGCAAAATAGACATAATTAGAGAGATGATTGGGACTTATTACCACGTTCATATATTGAGAATGAGGAAATGAGCAAATACGCAACCAGGAAATTCTGAGTTGTGGTTTTCCTGGGTCAGAAGCACAGTTAGTGCTTCAGTTAAAATATATGCATTTCCGTTCTGCTGTTCTACAGTACTCCCTCAGAAATACCATTCTGCATTATGAGGTCTTTGCTGTTAAAGCAAGGAGAATGAAAAAGTCCTGGTCAAATGAAAAAAAAGAAACATGTCATTACACTGGAAAAAATATCCTGCTGAATCTCTCTTTCTCTCGGTCATTACCTGCTTACAAATTGAGATGTGAACCTCTGACTTCAGATGAAATGAATTATTTCACAAAAACAGAAACAGTCCTTGAAAAAATAATTTAGAATCGCAGAATTCAACTAAAGATGTTAAAGCTGAACAGCTACAATACCCATTTTAACATAATCAGAGCCCACCATGTTCAGTTTCAGTTTTCAGTACATGGCATTTCAAATCTAACAGGTCAATTGAAGCAGTAAAACTACACACTAGTTTCTACATACGGCTTACTTAACCTATGCTACAGTATGCTGCAGACCTAGAAGTTTTCACGAAAACTCATGTCTTGTATTCAGTGAAATGGGCGTACAGAACGCTGCATTTAGCACGCAAAAAACTAACACTCTGTAGCTTTCTTTTTTCCAGAAATAAACAGAAAAGGCCTTCGTCTATATCCATGCTTTTTATTTTCCCTCCACTGGCAAGATTCCTACATCTGAGCAAAAAATACAGTTCTTATTGATGCAATTCCCAATGAATACCTCTGTACCTTAATGTACGTACAATTTGAATTTTAACATGAAAAAAGCAACTGGGAAAATTAGAGAGCTCGTTGTTCTCACTTCTAGTCAGTACTCCTTCAATATTCAAGAAAAGGAAGTTAGATAGTTACACGCACAGAGAAAAAAAGAGTACAGATCCCTTCTTTTATGACCAGTGAAGAATGTGACCCTCAGGAAAGTTTCTCATGCTTCCTATAATGTCAAATAGAGCAATTTGTGACCTGAAAAAAGTAAGGGATGCCACAGCAGAAGCTAACAACAGTGTCCGCATCATCTTGGTTAGTCTGAATAATCCTGTTGCCAACCAGGATACAGGATAGGCTTGGCAGAAAAAAAAATTGTAAATACTAGAGCCAAGAAAAGATGCCTCCATGAACAAGTTACTTCCCACCACCTATCCTGCATTCCTGTTATTCTAATGTATCTTTCTAAATACAAAGAAGTTACCTCTTTGCTTTATCTAGTACTGCTAAAAGAAAAAAGAACAAAAAGGAGAATAAAGAAGTAAAATGAGGAGAGTTTTGAATTTACAAGAACTACTGAGAAGGTACAAATTGAATATGGTGCTCTACATACAAGTTTGAAAAGCTTTGATATGCAAGTTTAAGGTATGCCTAGCTTGGGAATACTGAACTAGGTGGTCACTAAACAATCTCTTTATTAGATGTGCTAGTCCATATTTGCAAGTCAAAGTTGTTTTGGTATTAATAACTTTTAACAGAGAGATTTACTTTTTCTTGTTAATCTCTCATTTGATATTGCAATTTTGTTTCCAGTGCTGTTGCAGTAATAAGCAATGGCTGACCAGTGCAGGATGGTGCAAACTCAAATACTTTTCTGGGGCGTGCCCCGCAGTGCCCCTGGGACATGATCGTCATCATGGGGAGCTCAATTTTGGTTTTGTATATACTTGTATATATTTCTTTTTTTTCTATTATTATTATACCTTATTATTGTAGTTAGATTAAAGCTGTTTTAACTTTTCCAACCCATATGTCTCTTTCCCTTTTCTCTTTCCCTCTTGCTTTTGGGGAGGGATGGGGTTAACAAAGAGCATCTGTCATCCATTTAAGAGCCAGCCCAGCTTTAAACTATGACAGATTTATATCAAGTGACCTGAAAGAGAAATGACTTTCAGTGGGGCCCTGAACAGCAACAGGCCTTTGAACAAAACCAAAATCGAGCTCGCCCCAATGATGATCACATCACATGGACACTGTGGGGCATGTGCTGACTGGTCTCTGCAGTACGCAGCCACCGGATTCAGGAATGCACAGATTGGGATCAATGGCAAAAGAATCGGACGGAGTCCTCCTCGGACACCAGCCATAGAAGAAGAGAATGTGACCCTCATGATTCCTCAGCTTTATACCCAGTATGATGCGTATGGGATGGAACACTGTGTTTGGTCAGGTTTGGGTCACCTGTCTGGCCCACTCCTCCCCACCGCAGGGTCCCAGGTGTGACCACTTTTCCTGCTCTCTCATTTCCAGCACATAAGAAAGTCAGCAGAAGCAAGCATCAACCTTGGTCTCCATAGGAATAACTGTAAGCAAGAGCCTTTCCGCATACCATTCATACTGATAGTCCAGCACTAACTGTAAACATCAAACCTTATCACTGCTAGAAGCAGCTACTGTCTGAAGAACATGCAGTTAATTTCAGAGATGGCAGCTGCTCAGAAGAGACTTAACTAAAAGGTAAAGTTATTAAAAGGAAATTGGTTCTGTCCTAGCCCAAACCAGGACAATAATGAAGGATGCCTGTTCAACAGACTACACAATCTTCCTTTCAGTGTGCACCACAACCAGACATACAAGATACACCCAAGAGGCAAAATCAGGCTTGAAATCTCTGAGTCTTTGACAAGTACAGAATATCTTCAAGTTGGGAAAAAGTCATTGCAGAAAGTGATTTGTGTGTCTCCAGTATAATTGATACATTTATACATTCTCTCCTAAATGCAGCTTTCACCCAAACATTGAATTTTGTTCACATTAAGAATCTGTAGTTACAGGCAAAAGAAGAGGTTCACCATTCCAGTCACAGCTCCAGAGAAGAACACAGTGAAAAGACAGGGACATATAGTCAATGATTCTATAACCTCACTTTCCACCATTATAAGGAAAGACTTCATAGCTGTTTTTAAACACATAATTATTTCTTGAACAGGAAGTGGTAACTAGATGTCCAGGCTGGACACAGCACCAGAAAGAAACAGTTATTTTGCTGCTTGCCCTAAGCCCAAAGCACATCAAAGCAGATCTTAACTCTCACCCAGAATCCAAACAAAGCACAGTAAGCAGGGCCTTTCATGATTGAACCTAGGCAGTGCTAGTTGCTCAGCATGTCTGAAAATTAGATTACCTAGTTTAACATATAAACTGGATTTATGAACTGTTTTACAATCTGTTTTGGCAAAAATCTTTGTTTGAATACAACTTTTTGCCAAAATTATGAAAGGGTGGAATGGGTTTAAGTTACAATGCCTAATTCTATGCTAAGATCTAATCATAACCAGTACATTATAACCTATTACTGTGACCAAAAAAAAAAGAAAGAAAAATTAAGTTGTTTCTTCAATAGGATGGTAAAAATATGACATTTCTAATTTCAAAGGAGATTACAATCTTTGTAACTGATGAAAAAAATTACTCAGTACTTCCTGAAAGATCCTCTTGCTGATTATTTCTAAATACCTCATTTTCTTCTTCATGCTCCAATATAGCCTGGAGGAAGGCTCTCCTTTCATGGCTTGAAGATTTCTGATCAAACATTCCAGCCTGAATAACTTTTTGATCTACGTTCAGCTTATATTTTGCAGCAGCAAGTATTTTCTCTTCCACACTGTTCACAGTGCACAGTCGCAGGACTCGAACTTCATTCTGCTGACCAATTCGGTGAGCTCTATCTTGGGCTTGCAAATCCTATCAGGCAAAGAACACAGAGAGTGATTTATACTCCAAGTGTGCTACAGTAACCGTTCTCTGCTTAAATGACATTATAATGCTGAATTCTTTTTGGTATAAAAAGGAAGTACTCAAACGATAGTCCACCACAATTCACAGAGTTCATTCCTCATTGTTTTCTTGCCTAAAACCTCATCATACCCAGGTAGAGGGAAAACTGAAAGCAAAAAACACAGATATGCTCCATACAGTGTCAATGAAATAAGCCAAAAACTTCCTGAAAGTCTGTCCAGTGACTGAGAAGGGCTGATGTATTTATTTTTTCCTTTCTATTCAAAGCTCATGACCTTCCAGGACAGAACGAACTCTCGAGTAAAACATCTCTTGACAGCAGGAAAAGAAAGCAACAAAATTACTATGAAAAAACCCATACATAAACTTATCTACTAAAGGCTGTTGCCAATTCTTAAATTTAACTAAAAATTATTTGATCTGTTGAATCAGCTTTTAACTTGGAATATTTGTGTTAGAACAGCTTAAATACGATCTTCTTGAATGAAAGTTTATATATACAAGACTGTGAATCAATGTAACTATTTTTTGGTGAGGTGACTGCACTTCGAAATGGCGGAAGTAAAAAGTACACTGCAGGTCATGGGTAAAGAATTTATTTTATTATTTCAAAATCTTACCTACTTTCTTTGGGAAAAAGAGATATCCATAAACTCATACAGATGATGTGTTTCTGCTTTGGCACAGTGAGATAATGAAGGGTACCTAACCTCAAAATGCTATCACAGTTCTGTGCTACCTCACAACACAGAGATTTCTTAATGTAGATTAAAAAAAACAGGCAATGAGTTTCCCTGTTTTAGTCCAGCATCTTACTTTTGTTACCATTGCTAGCTCTTCCCTCCTACAATTCCCTTCCCAAACACTACATACGATGCAGCTGCTGCAACCTAAAGGTGTATTTGAAGTTTGCATTAACACTGAAGATGAAGCCACAATATGAACTTGTTTATATAATCATTCTCAGAAGCACAGGAAAATGATAAAGTGAGGAAAGAGAAGTTTTTGTTTCTGGTAATCAGCCGTTTAAGTGTTACACTCCTTCCCCAGCTATCCCTTTTTAGCACACTGCTCATTAAAATGAACAAATCACTCCGATCTGCAGAACAGAAACTGCATACATTAAAAAGCAGGCTGAAGGGAGACCTTGCTGCTCTCTGCAACTACCTGAAAGGAGGCTGTAGTGAGGTGGGTGTCGGTCTCCTCTCCCAAGTAACAAGTAATAGGACAAAAGGAGACAGCCTCAAGCTGTACCACGTTTAGGGAGGTTTAGATTGGATATTAAGAAAAATTTCTTCAGCGAAAGGGTTATCCAGCATAGGAACAGGCTGCCCAGGGAAGTGGCTGAATCACCACTCTGAAGGGATTTAAAAGATCTGCAGGTGTGGTGCTTAGGCACACAGTTTAGTGGTGTTACCTGGCAGTGTTAGATTAATGGTTGGACTCTATGATCTTAACAGTCTTTTCCAACCTAAATGATTCTATGATTCTATGATTTTGTAATTTAGCAATCTGCCCATTGAATAATCCAGAAAATATTCTGTAATTTTTACTACACTGCAAGGATTTATTGCTATCCAACTGTTGAAATCTACAGTAGTCTGCATTAAACTTGTCTGTGAAAGTGACCTAAAGACAACCAAAACCACAAAGAATGAAGTGCTTGCTGAGCTGCTTTTAAAACCTCTAAGTATAATTGCTCTGAATTTCTTAAGCTTTGCTTTGAAATGGTCACCACGACATCTATCGAAGTGCTACCTTGAAAGTTCCGTATCAAACTCTTTTTAGCCTCCCTTCCCTTATTTTTACATGTGGCCATTGACTAATATGTGATTCGCACGTATTTGCACAATAGCTGAAAACACACATACAGCTGTGTACTTCCAGAGATACCTAACTTAAGTTCTTAAGAAAAAATAAAAGGCACTAAGTGACAAAGACAGACTTCAGTTACCTCTTCTGGCTTTTTTAAGTAAGCCAAAGTGGTTTGATAGCCTCTCTTCCTGGTGGTCTGTACTCACTACCACCCACCCACACCAACATTCCAAGTTCAGTGTCTGTCTTTGTCCAGCCAGCTGCTCTATCACCCAATGACCCCTCCCCACCTGGGAAGGAGTAATTGGGACAAGGAAAGGAGACCCACGGGTTGAAATGGAAACAGATTTAATAAAATAAGTAATTAATATTAATGTCAATATTAATACAAAACACACAAAGTTATACTCAGCCTATGCAGCGGTGGCGAGCTGCACGCTCCAAGCAGTGAGTGCCAGATGTCGAACCCTGCAAGCACCACAGCTCCAGCGACAGTGCAACGGTCACAGCACAGGGGAGAGCCGGCCTCAGGAGCAGAAGGGCAGGAGAGACCCTCCAAGGACAACGGCCATTGAGGAAGGAGGGCTGTCCCCAGCAAACTTTCCAATTTATAGTGAGAGTGATGATTATGGTATGGAATACTGCTGTTGGACAGCCTGGGTCAGCTGCCCTGGCTTTCGCTCCTCCCAGCTTTTGCACCTGGCTTACTCAAAGCTGCTAGAGACCTTGATCGCTATGGAAACCCGCATACCATGGCCGGCCACGAACTAAAACAAAGTGTCTTATCAACTTTGTTCCCACCGAATAGGGTGCTGCAGCCTTCTCAAAAATACAGCTTGCCTGAACAGAAAAATGATTCTACGATTCTGTCCCAGCGAAACCAGGACACTAGGCTATGGCCAAAACTGCTGCACTCATACAGCCTGAGACTAATTTCCTGAGACAGCCAGCGCTCTGCGCAGCCTGTACTAAAATATTGCCACCTACATACTGAAGACTCAAAATCTGGAGTTAGTTATTAATGTCCTAAGGGCTGAAGAATGAGTACAGTTATACAAATGAAGTAGGTCTATAAGGCCCCTAGCTCTGGATTCCCTGAGATTCAGATGAAATATATACACAGACACAGAATTACTTCACTGATTCAAACCAAAACATTTCCTGATTGTAGCAGTTTGCCTCACTAATTTATCTCAAAGCAGCATTTTATGACTTACCTGGATCTATTCCGTTCACCCTGGGCTATATCCCCAATTTAAAAAAGCAACCCAAAAATCATCATTAATTCTTTGCACGCTTTATGAAGATAACTAAATAAAAATAACCTGGTGAGGATTCCAGTCACTATCAAAGATTATAACAGTGTCAGCAGCCTGGAGATTTAAGCCTAGCCCTCCAGCTCTCGTACTCAGCAAGAAGATAAAGTATTGTGACCCAGGTTCATTGAACTTCTTCAGTAGAGCAGCTCGATCCTCTGATTTTGTTGTGCCTGAAAAGAAATTAAAAAAAAACCCCATATAATAAAGATGTAAACTGAAATAATATAAATACGTCAGTTGCTGAAGGTACATGCGGAAGGAGAATTCTAGCTCACTTGCTCATTGCCAATGCTGCCACACTTCCCATAATACAGAATAAACACTGGCCATGAATGCTTTGGTCAACTGCCTATCGTATCTAAGAGGCAGACTGCTAAATACCTCTTTTAAGTATTTCTTTTGACATTTCAGAAGTAGACTTCAGAATGGTGCCCAAAATTGTTACACCTTTTTACAACTCTCATAAATTTCAATTGAAGTTACCATACACAAACAGAAGAGAGCTCCAGTTTTGATTAATGCCTCTGGCAACAACTGCATCTAAATACTTTTTGAAGTTACTTACATAAAGATTTATCAAAATGTCAGTGTTGGCCTTCAGAGTCATAATTAATATTAAAGGATTGAAAATTACTAAAATGTCCTATCTTGATGGTGAGAGTGTACAATGGCTGAGGAACAGCAGGCAAGGAATTCAATCATGGTGAAAATACAGACAAAGTTCGAAGTAAAAACCAAGCCCTGGGCACTATGGTGACTGGATGAATTTAATGTACTTTGACAACAGTCCCTATGGATCACCTTAAGCCTACTCCAGTATTTGCCTTACCTTTTTTACATTTCTGTCTGTAACTGAAAGCCAAAGAAAGTCTGCTATTTTTATTCAGGTATTGATACGTGTACAGAAGATGAAGTTTTTCTGCTGCTGCAGTGGGTTGACCCCAGCTGGCTGCCAGACAACTGCCTTTCCCACCTCTCTCACTCCCCCTCCTCAACTGCACAGGGGGAGAAAGTAAGATGGAAAAACTCCTGGGCTGATGTAAAGGCAGTTTAATAAAAGCAAAAGCTGTGCATGCAAGCAAATCAAAACCAGGCATTTATTTACTACTTCCCGTGAGCAAGCAGATGTCCAGCCACATCCTGGAAAGCAGGGTCTCAGCACCCGTAATAGTTACTTGGAAAGACAAATGCTGTAATGAGGCATGTTCCTGTCTTCTCTTACTTTCCCTCAGCTTTTATTGTTGAGAACATCCTTTTCATCATTTTGGGTTAGCTGTCCTGGCTGGGTTCTGGCTCACCCTCAACCTCCCGGCCTTGGGGGTGGAGGGGTGGTTTGGAGAGAAAGCCTTGACACTGTGCAAGCACCGCTAGGCAATAGGCAAAACACCAGTGTTAGCACTGCTGTGTTATCAACCCTGCCTTGCCACAAATGCAAAGCACAGCACTATGTGGGATACTGGGAGGAAAGTTAACTTTATCTCGGCCAGATCCAGTTCAATCACACAGCCAAACTGCTGGCCCACAGAAACCCATTCCCTTAAGACGCACATGACTTGGGTAGAAAACACTGTGTGAGAAGACAGCTGGATAGAATCTACATATGTATTACATTCCAGCATGGAAGGTATCTGTTATCACAAAACTGCAAAAGAAGAAAAAAGAGCTCATCTCACTAATTTAATGAATTACCTGCAAAACCTTAAAGAAAACAAGGAGCTTTATTTACCATGCTGCCATAGACATTTTAGCATGAAAAATAAGTAATTTCAAAAGACATGGTGTAAAGTAATTTAAAACATTTTAAATGTAATATAATTATCTTTCTTGAATGGAAGCATTAAAACACCTGCAGGCCAGAGGTACAAAGGAGGGTTTTGCTAGCATGGTGGTATGTTCTTCAGCCAGTTTTGACAAAGACATCCTATGGCACAGTGAGACAGTTCATAGTGTCTCAGTTTCATTACTCCATTTTACATTTGAGGAATACAGCGTTTCAAGTTTATGTTCATTCATATTTGTAAAGGACGAGAATACTTCTCAGCATTACTTTTTCTTCCCAATAAAGTATGAAGTAAAGAGTCAGCTTAAAATGCTGTAAAAAGAACATTCAAAAGGACCCTAAACTCTCACTTTATTCATGCTGTTCTTCACGTTTTTCTTAAACCATTGCTTTTCTCCTGAAAGGGTATTCTGATAAATGCCGCTGGCCCTGTGTAATACTATAATGTGTCAGACAAATACATTAAATAAAAATAATCAATATTTAAGAAGGTCTGTATGAGGCAGACATCACCATGGAAGAAGGCCAAAATGGAAACTTGTTTCCAAGAGGTTAAAGCCTCAGATGGAATTCAGTATTTTTACTTATTTTCCTTTCAGTATTACTCTACTATGCTTCTAAACCATCTTTTCATTCAAAGGTAACAAAGCACATCTACACGTAAGTAATTGAAAATGCTGACCTTCCTGTAAAAATCAGGAAAAAACCCTACAGGTACTACTTTCCCTGTCACTGGAATTCAGCTGTCCTGTGGAGAACAGCAGTCAAACTTTCAACAGATACAAATTAATTAACTCCACCAGAATCTAGGCAAAGCACTGTCATTTTCATCTCTCATCATAAGAATACTATCAGGCAACTTAGATAGTGACACATGATTGGGATCTTGGGTTTTAAACCTTGTTTGAAAAAGAGATCAACGCCTAAGCATCAAATCTCTACACAATCTGCATTCCACGAATAGACCTCAGTGTTCATCAAAACAATCCCTCAACCAAATGCTTTGCAGGTTAAACAGATGAAAGAAATTAGTCAAACAGCCAGGGAGACAAAGAATTACTTAAGATCAACTGAGAGAGGCAAAAGTACACCATCTCAGTATCTCACTGTAAGAACAGGGAAAATTCTAGTAAGCCGCAGCTTAAGGGTCTACTGCCATAACTACATAATAAATACCCTTGCAGACTCTTCCTCCATTAATTTGTTAAAAACATTTTTTGAACCTGTTTACACTTTTGTGTAGTCACATCACAGCACTGGTGTGCTAGCAAGACACTAGGAATAGAACCCGAGCCTTGCATGCCCAAACTAATGAAGCATGCTACCTCCTAACTTACTATTTATCCTTTTTTTTCATTCAGCTTACCATCCAGACGCAGGTACAGGAAATTTCGAAAGGCAAAGTAGTCTTCCATAATGGTCATGAGTGATGTCATTTGACAGAAAAGAAGCACGCGATGGTTAGTAGCTCTTAACTTTGGCAGAATACGATCGAGTAGCTCAAACTTCCCTGAGGCCCGGTAAAGTTCAGCTCTGTTGATGAGAAAAAGCACAGTAAATGCCAGAATAAACCTGCATTTGGGAAAGTTTTTAGTGATTATAATGTCAGAGTATAAAAGAAAGATTAATTTACTTAAGATAAAAACACTAAAAGCACTTATCTCTCTTAAAATTGTTTATGTTGATTAAAATATAAACACCCATGTGAATTCCTGTTTGGAAAGGATTTTTCTTCAATTGCAAAAACTGCGTGGACTTTCAACCACACAGAGTATCTTCCTTTACGAACTCAATTTGGTTGAATTATTTATCGAAATAAACATTATTTCTCAGCTAGATAAGCATTTTATCAGTTAAGACATTCACCTCCTCGTTTTGCTTTCAACTGGCATTTACTGCAGCGGTAAGTTATATTCATCAGGCGCATCAGAAACAATTCCCTTTCCACTCAACTACTATGCACGTGAAAGTGAAATATTCCAATTTCAACCACTATACAGAGATAACTGGAGGAATCTGACCGAGGGTATACTCTTTAGCCGTATAACCCTACTAGTCTTGAACAATGTTTAGTTGTTTTGATTAGCTGCTCTTCTGTCTCCTATACTATGAATTGCACACCGACTCAGCACTGAAATTCAAGTCGTAACTGAGAAAATGAGTAAAAGTAAACAGGACGTCTAAATCAGTATCACAGTCATATGCTTTACAAAAATAAATTTCACATAACTTTTTTCTGACCCTGAGTCTGAAAACTCTCAAAACACAATTTCTCATTAGCAACAGTATACTTGAGTCGACAAGATACATGGCCTTCTGATATGTGTACACACATAATCAGCAAAAGACTGAATTGTTTACGAGACAAGTAGTCTGGTATACTAGTTTCAGAGACAAATACTCTGGTGTATTAGTTAAGGAAAACAAAAGAAATGTCTTTAACACCTGAACAGGAAGAGGGTCAGCTGGAAGATGAACACCTTTCCTTTACTAAGCATCCATTTCTTCGCAGTTGCACAAAGAAGTGCCAGGAACAAAATTTAAATTTATTTCATTTCAAATAATGGAAGAAATGCTACTTTAATTTGGAATAAAGATCATAAAAGAGGGAAAAGCAGAAGGCAAAAGTAACAGCAAAAAGAGGAAAATCCCAGCTGATATCTCTGAAGTCATTCCAATGAATTTCAGATGGTATCTATGCTATTTCAAAATAAGGACAAAGGAAGACATCAGTTTACAGTCTTCTCTGCCAGTCCTCGTGAGAGAGATCAAGAGTCATAAAAAGCTCATGTAACGCTCCTAGTACTGTTATCTTTCGCTTTAGATACGTGCCCTGTGCCTTCTCTGCCTTCCTATAAACTGCTTGAGTTTGTTAACATGTACCTTCTAGAAAGAGTGTGTGATACATCAGTTCCAATACAACATTATGAATAGGAAGAAAAACTGAAAGTTACCCGTTGATGACACCATTTGAATAGCCTAAATGTTCAGCGAAGGACTCCTGCAGAGTTACAAACAATAACCAGATTATTACAAACTACACAGTGAGCTAAAATTATGCATTCTTATATCAATTAAATTAAACACATAAGCGTTGGGGTTTGAGTTCTACCATGGAATCCACTTTGCAGCAACAGTGCTCTGCTTAATGTTTTCCTGTACTACTATTACTTTAAATTCATGGTTTGCAGAAGTAACGTCTGTCAGCATGCATTTTACCAGATTACAAATACAGTAGAACCTAATTAATTTATACTAAAGGAAGATACATTTGCAAATTACTCTAACTAATCAGCCTACAAGTGAACAAAGAGTAAAAATTACAATGATAGCACATCACAGTAAGTACTTAATTATTCATTCATAAATGTAGCTACATTCCAGATATTTATGACACTTTGTTTCTTTCCAGACATACTATTACACTTATGTACTTTGGGTCCTAATGAGAGGTGCTATACGGGTAGTACATTTTTGCTGTAAAAAACAGGTGGATAGAATAGGACAATTTTGGTTGATATTGTAAAAGGTTAGCAGTCTGCTAGTTATAAAGATCCTACACATGGCATTTTGAATTAGTGTCTCTGTATCATAAATTAGGTCTAAGTAGAGATTAAGTTGCTCTGGAATGTCTTAAACAGAAAAAAAGCTCCAGTTTTTAAAGACAGTGTCTCCACAAGATTAAATGCTTTAAAACTAGACTTCAGGTTTTCAATAAAAAGCTGGCAGTTGGTCCATTTGTTTCTAAAAATAAGGGACCACAATGATCACATTTTTCAAATGTATCCTTTTCAGCATAAATGATGTGGACAAAGAAATCCTCTTCCCACACACGTAAGCTTCAACAGCAGTTTTCTATTATGTTAGCCATTTGAATAAAATAACTCCCAAAATCAAACTTGTAAGTCTTACCTCAATGTGTTGAAACATGTACGGGTGATTGCATATCTTTCTCAATTGCATGATAGTGTTCATTAGAGTTTTTGCCCCACCTTTTCCCTATGGGTACAAACAATGCATATCAAATGATGAAGCTTTTGAAAGATTTTTTTAAATGCAGGCATAAAAATTCTTCTACTCCAAACCCGAGCACTGCATCACTAATAAAAAACCCAAAACAAACAAACAAAAACAAAAAAAAGAAGTAACAAAAAAACAAGCTACTGTGAAGTTGTCTTCCTGTATAAATTCACCTATCATAAGGTTGCTCTGGAACGGAAAATGAAGCCCTGGAAGCAATGCCTGAAATGCGTTATGTATCTACCTGCAGTATTCACAGTGGGAATCAGAGCATCTACTGTCCTGCATACTGCTTATTTATACTGTTTATTATGAAACCACACAAATTCCATCAGGTCTGAGCTCTCTAACAGGAAACAATTCTAGCCCAATGCTTTTAAATTCTACAATATCTCCTCCTGCCAGTTAACTGCATATATGTGTTTCTCTTTCCAGGCCAAGTAAAATACAGGGCCACAGGCAGCTAAAAACTAGAGAGGACCAACTCTCGTAAATCATCTTAATATTTAACAAAGAATATTCTCAAAACCTACCCTACAGAGAATCTTTTTTAGAACCAGGATAGACTTCAGTCAGTTGTACTAGACTAAACCGCATGGTTAAAATGTAGTTGCAACAGGTGGATACAATTTTGGAAGTATCATACCATGTTAACATTCCCACTTTCAGATGTCACTTTGCTTTGTTGTAATTTTATGAATATGTAATCAGAGTGGCTGCAATATTCCAAGCTTACTATATGACTAACTCAGATTTATTTTAAAAAACTCCGCCAAAACAATTGAGCAATTTCCAATAGTAAAACTATTTGATCATACAATATACTAGTAGTATTCTCTTTCCTGGAAAGTACAGTGAAATGATAACTTCCATCTACAGCAGAAAGTTTATGTTTGAAGGGAGTACTCCACACATCTTAAACTTGGTTTTGTTCTTTTGAAAGTACTCTTAAATTTGCTCCAAAATGCAGCTCGTATTTGTTCTAAGAATAATTTCCTAGAGTTTTCCAGCTTAAAGAATTCTCTGTAGTCTGAGCCGGTTCCACACTAGTTTGATCACTGAAGCCTATCATTCTCAAAAACCACTGAAGTCGAGCATTCTCAACAACCACCTTCCACTACTGGCAACAGGTAGCATGGATAAGAGAGCCTGATGAAGCAGGAAAAAAAAAAAAAAAAAGAATTAAGAGAGGATGGCAAGAAAGTAAAAATTTTAGACCCTTGAAAGAGTGGAAGGTGAGGGAGGTGTTCAGAAAACAGCAAAGGCAATTTGAACTGGTTAAGCAAAAAGCTGGGTGGAGAAGCAAGTAGGGGAAAATCAACAGAAGCTTCTGAGCTGGTGAAAGAGAGGAAAGAGACCAGAAAGGGAAGGAAGTAGAAGACTGTCATACAAAATGGAAATTTGTAGGACAAAAGTAAAGACACCCACCTACAGAATTACATTAAAAATACAACAGAGGAGCATAAATTAATGTTTACAAAGTGCTCAAACTATAAAGATGAGTATTGATACCCAATGAGAAGAACCATCTTTGTCTGGAGTTTGAATAAGCACCAGCAAAGAAAACAATGTGACTGCACAAACCAAGGAGGGTAAAACAAGATGCTGAATAAAAAGTCACCCATTGTACCAATGCAACCTGCAAAAGAACAGTGGAAAGACAGTATAGGATTGCACTGCATCAGTAATATATACATAACAGGGTGCAAACAGAAACTGTTACACACCAGCTGTTCTGCAGTGCCCATTCAAGGTATTTCACATTTATTAGAATGTGAAAAGCATACAGACAAATAAGCTGATGAATGGCAACTTGTTTATAGTAACTAGATCAAGTCCCATGATGGCATAATCAGCATTTACTAATAGATAGTCTAAATCTGACTACATGACTTTGAATCCTAGTGTTTACTCTTAAAGAACTTTGTTATTAACAGGTCTTGTAAGTATGAATGCAAGCATACAGCCCTAGCTGGCTGAAACAAGACTTAACTAACAGCTCTGAAAGACAAGATGAATAACCTTACGCAGCCAGTGCTGCCACGCTCACAATTATTCCCGTACATTATTGGATTAAACTCAGCCAAGGGAAATGCTGGATTTTTTCAAACACTGCCTGTTAGCAGAAAGGCACTGTAACTACATTGAATACAAGTAGTATCTTTTCTCTGTGAATAGAGAGCACAAGCTGCAGTCTTGTAAAATAAAAGCATGTCTAAGAGATATTTCTTTTCCCATGACAGATGGGAAGAGCCTACATACTCATTTTATAAAACAGAAAGCATACTGTTGACATGTTTAACCAGGATACATTGTTTCCTACGTGTTTTAGTGTTTCTTTTGTACCTTCTTGTCTTTTTCAGAACCATCTGTGAGAAGGATTCCTTTGGCTTGCATGTGACGGTACAGGATCTTCTGAAGAGCTGACATATCACATTTGATCACATATTCCACCTAGTGTTAAAAAAAACCCCAACCATAAACACGCTGACATAATAATATTAGTAGGACCTAACTGCAGGTTCTTGTCATCCTAAAACACAAACCAAAAACCTACTCTTTTATCCATACCTAATCCCCCATACTATTTCAGTAAGTAGTAATCCAACTGCAAGTACAGCAATGAGTATCTCAAAAGATTATCTGAGAGTCACAACTACTATAAGACAGTTGGATCCTAAGAATATAACTGCAGAATTGCCAAACATATTTTTTCCTCATTCTGTAATTTTGACAATTTTTAGAAAATAATTAAAAATTCATTTTGTTTTTTAATGTTAACATGTAACTTAAAAAAATTATGTTTAATAACCTGTGGACTTTATTATGTCTGTAAAGCATTATCAAAATATCAAGCAAAGCATCATAAAAATATCACCATTCCCTACCTAGCAAGTACGCATCCCTTACAGTGTCTAACTAGCATTATGCTTACCTAGGTTGGCATAGAAATATGCAGTTTTCTTAATATCAACTAAAATTAGAGGAAATTAATCAAGTACTGCATGATCCTCGCATTGTTTGACTCTTGTTCAGCTTTGTAAAACCATATTTATTAAAGATGTTTTTGACTGCACACTCTTTAAATCCAGTAATACAAAGACTTCATATCCCAATTTAACCATTTTTTTCTACTATCCAATCTCCAGACTACAGTCACCATGTTGTTAGTAAATTCTGTAAAATAATAAATAATTTTAAAAAATAATTAAAAAAATTAAAAAGCCACAGTAGTGGCTAGAAATCTTTCAAGTGATGACTAGAAGTGTAAGCTTACTTTTTCTCAGGAAGACAGGAGGATGAAATCATTAAAGACAAGTGGCTATTTCTTCACCAAGTTCTTTACCAAGATTTATAAGATCAAATGAAACTGATTAACAGGCTTGGGTCAACAAGCTCAGTCCTCCTAGTAATTGCTTTTTTCGTAAACAAGATAATGGAAACAAAAAGACACATGGTCCTCTGAGCACCAGTGTTTATGCAACTTCCAAATCTGCCTCCTCCAATGTCTATTAATGGATTTACCAAATACAGTGGCTCTAACTGGCAGAAATTTTAGTAAAGATTTTTAAATGTAAATATGTTTCATTCTCGAATAAAGGCTTTGGAGGATACTGAGAATCTGACATTTGAAGGAACACAAAGTCACAACAGTAATAGTGTTCACAACATCATAAAGATGACGAAAATCTTTAAAAAGCCTTTCCTTTGAGTACTGTCACTAAGCATTTGTACAGAGGTCTTTGTTCATTCAGCCAGTGTTAGTCAGCTCTAACACAACTCAGAAAAATTTAATTTTGGTATGTTTTTAACCCAGTTGAACTTAGCACCAAATTTTACCTAGCACATCTTCAAATTTATTTTACTTAGTTGCTGTTGTTATTATGGAAAGGGTGAATCAGAAAAGTGATGCAGGATTGCAGAGGAGGACACTGGGTGGCAAGATGAGCTGCCTGAATGACTTTTCAGATCAAAAGAGAATTTTATGTTCTGAATTAAAAAGCCACTAGTTAAAAAAAAACTTGTGCGATTTCAACAAGATACTTCACACAACTCCTGGAATACTAACGCAAGACCAAATTCTGCCTGCTTTATAAAGTCCAGTAGTCCTTTAGGAATTTCAATGAATTAGCTAAGGAAGTGAGTTTTACCCAGTGCAGGGACAGGACAGAATCTAATCCTCAGTGTATGGCCGACTCACAACTTGAAACCAGGTATTATGGAAACAAGTTGCATGTCTTATACAGATGACTACAAACAGAATTAAAGCTGTAAGACTGGTGGGGAATCCCAAAAATGCAGGAACTTTAGATAGTTAGGCTTCCTCAGCAGCCAACTTTCTTTGCAGAGTTACAAACAAACAAAACACAGCAACAACAGATGCTAAAGAAGTCCTCTTTTGTAAAATACATCTAAAAAGACACATTACATAATGCTTTAAAAAAGTATTAAACCCCTTCTACAACTCCTCTCATTGCAAACCTTTTCTGGCAGTTGAGATTCAACCTCTTTCTTCAGTCTTCTCAGCAAGAAGGGTCGGAGCACTTTATGGAGGCGACGGATGATCAGAATAGTTTCTTCCTCATTTAAGTCCACCTACAGAAGTTTATAAAAGTCACTATAGGGCAACTCAGTATATTAGGAATTGTCTTCTCTGTGTATATGAAAGGTTAACTATGTACAATAATTACTTGCATGTAACAAACTGAGTCTAAGTCAAAAAAGACACTGATAGTAAAACTTTCTGGCATTATAGAAACCATGGCTTTTAGTTAGATTAATTCCCTGAGTACCAGGGAGAGTTCAAACACTAATCCTGTATAAGCTCCTTTCTGTTTTCATCAAAGTGGTTTGTTTCTGATTTTTTAAAAAAACCTGCCACAGTACCCTTTCTCCAGTCATGGCAAATGGAGCGTTGAACCACTGTTCAAAGGTGCTACAGCTCTTGAAAATGGTTGGGAGGAGGAAATTGAGAAGAGCCCAAAGTTCAGGCAATTTGTTCTGCAATGGAGTCCCAGTCAGCAGTATTCGCCTAGGGGCCACATAGTGAGTATTCAAGACCTGAGTCAGCTTGCAGTGATGGTTCTTCATTCGATGGCCTTCATCTACTATCATGTATTTCCATCGAATCTACAAGAAAAAGAAGAAAAGTTGGCAAAGTTAGAGCAAGTCACACTTAGTCAAATTCCTCCCAACAGATGTAGAACAAAAATATTTCAAGCTTGAGACTACAGTCATTCTCATCTATGAGAAAAGCCAAATCAAGCACAAGTATTCATGAGCTTGAAAGCAGCAAAAATAGAAATAAACACTAGGTATGCTGAATCTGATGAATTCTGACTTGAATTGCCACAGCAAACAGTGGATTCCTCCAATTTCGGGAAAGAGATTAGGGTGACTGGTTCTTCAAGGTCAGAGTAAGTTTCACAGGAGAAGAAAGAGACCACATAAACTACAAATAAACTTGTCTGCAACAAAAACCTTGACTGGAGACAACAGCATTTTCAGACAAAATAACTATGCTTACAAACCACACCAACCCTGAACTGTTTTGTTTCAGGTAATCTTATGTTTCAGAACAAAGCAGTATAATTACGATTCTCTCACCTCAGTTACTGTATCTTCAAATAAAGTTTCTACTTCTTTATGTGAAAGCCTAAATACAGTCACAGCAGATGTGGAAAGTAAGTGGCTCAAGCTCTCTGTTACGAACTGTACAACATGGGCAGTCAACCAATGTGCCACACTGACCTTATGACTAGGAAGGCCTCGGTTTGTACCTTCATAGGTACTAACTAATTCCATTTCCCAGGATAAGTTCAATGGCATAGTGCTGTCTTTCCTATATTTTAGTAAGGTCGGGCAAAAGCAAGAGGGGAAGGAAAATGCACTCTCAAACTGTTCTCAAATGTTCAGAATTATGCTAAGAAAATTCACTGCCTTTGTATCAAAGAGGAAACATGAATAATCTAAATATGCAGTATGTACTAGAATGAAATAAAGTGAAAATGAACAAAAAGAAAGACAGTAGGACTGTATGGTTTCTCCATATAGCAAAATACTTCCTTAGTCTGCTTTGTGTGTACATGAAATAGTCTTACAGTACATAGCTTTCAAATTACATTTAAGGCAAACCTCTTGACAGTTAGTGCACTTTTAAGAACTGGGCCACGTGTAATAGAGAATCCGAATATCAAATTCATGATACAGGTAACTATTTAGTCATTTGGGGAAAAGTGACCACACAGCCGGAAAGGCTTTTATTACGAGTGAGCTTTAGGCCAGAAACAACTGAAAAAAATTGAAGTCAGGACTGCAGATTAGGTTAAATGCTATTAAGCAGTGAGGAGAAAAGTCATGTTTTTCCAAGGACGGGAAAGTTAACAGTACTGACAAAACTGCACAAAGGAATTGGTCTCCTGGCCACATTCAGGCAAATCCCAGGAAGAAAAACTGTGACTGAGAAGTCCAATGATAAACAGAGGAATAGAAAAGGAAATGAAAGGTATAATGTTTATTGAAAGACAGAACAACTCAGTACTTTCATATAAAACAAAAATGTGTTTTGTGCTATGCACCATTTGAAGGTGCCTTAGAGGTCTTGCTGTTAAGAGATGACAGTCATTATTACCTTAGCAAGGATATGTTTGTCCTTTATTATGTACTCATAAGTAGTTAAAAGAACATTAAATTTTCCACTTCGAAGCTGAGGAACGAGTGAGCGGCGCATTGCAGGTGTACCCTAAAAGAGAGAGAGAGAAATGAGCAGTTGAACTCTTTCTTCTGAGGAAGAAAATACATAGTCTTTTACGAATTAGCAGACAAGAACAACCACATGAACTTGTAATCCTACAGTGCTGCAAACAATGTATCAATGCATTCCAGACTTCTTCAGCCTGCTTTCCCTAAGTGGTTGCTAGACTGTAAAGCTCTCTTTATGGGGCACTGGAAACATGCAGCTAGTGGTCTGGTCTCCTTACAAATTGCTTGGCCATATCACTACTACGTTAGCCAAACAGCAAAGTATTCAGTTATGTACAAAATGTGAAGCAGCTATCATTTGTATTACTCTCATCAGAAGCCTTGCAACGTAACAATGATTTTATTCTGCATTTCACTATGTGAAAGTAATTACAATTTATTGCAGTCTTAGTAGGATTAACTCTTACGGCTTAGTACCTGATATACATGACAAAACTTCACGAGCAAACAGTTTAGAAATGCACCCAGAAGCAGAAAAACTGGCTCTATTCTCATTCCTTCAACTCTATAATTATATAAAAACCAAATCAAACCTTGTAAGATATCTTCACCACAGAAGGAGCCCATTTGTCAAATTCATATGTCCAATTCGATAAAGTCCTAAAATAGAGATTATGAAGAAAAGGTAATATCATGCAGGTCAAAATTTATAAAAGTTTCCAAGTGGTTGCCAACTTTTCAAAACATTTCATGTAATGAACCCCCATAATTAACAGTGTATTTTTGTATTTTGTAATGAGCTTTATATACTGTAATAAAATACAAGCGTCTCAGAGGGGAGGAAACAGAAATAAAGTGTGAAATTCTCTTTCAGCTTATATTCAGGCACCTCTCTGAAACCAATTCAGAGTAGTATTTTACACGGATCTTTGTATTATGGAGCACATTAAGGGTAAGAAAGATAACTGTGAACAAAAAATTGAATTTCTAAGTTCTTTTATACTACTTATCATCCAAAACCTGACATTACAACTTTTCAAATACAGCCTCATGAAGTTGATAATAGAATTCATCTGTGTCCTACTCGAGTGGAACTACTCATAGTGCCATGCAGTGCTACTATGCCGGTCCATTTTTACACTGTGTTTCTGCTGTTTGATCACAACAAACAGGTTTTTATGGCTAAGCTAGTTGCTATCACGATACAGCAGCAAAAAATAAGCTTGAGGTTTTTGGTTACTTGTTTATTTTTTCTCCCCTTACTGGACCTGTGATGGCAGCAGGGCTAGCTATTAAGAAAAGGCAGGGAAAAGTGGCTTTTAAAATGTATATGAGAAATTTCAGTTTCTCTCTTTTAGAAACATAAGAAAAAAATCAGAGATCTTAAAAGAAAACCGATCTTTTTACTGTGCCCATGTGAAATCTTACATTAATAACATTCTCTATTTCTAACTTTGTTTTACTTTACAGATCTTCTCTCAGCCATTTCTTTTCACACTAGATCTCAACATTTGTATTTATACAATAAAGCACAGCTGTGGTATTTATGTTAGTCCATCAGTTCCTACTGCTGCACAGTCACAAGACAAGATACCTCAAAAGAAATCAGAACAGATGGTCACAAATAAAATTTACCCCAACCCTGCAACACATGTGCACACTCAGCACAAATGATGGACAATTTTTCTAATTAAAAGGCCAGGGAATTTCTGCACATTGATCAAGTCACTTGGACACAAAAATAAGCAAACAATCCCTCAATATCCTATCTGAGTTTTACAATGCCTGACAGTTTTTATTTAAAAAACAGCACTTCAAATCACTAAAACCCACACCTCACCTTTGGAGCAAGGAAAACGGATTAAAACACATGTGTAAAACAAGCAACATCTTGAAAAGCAAAGGAAAAAAAGCAAAAGGGGCAGAGCACAATAAACAATGATAATCCTGGCACCTGACTGAAGTGTGCCTATCACTCATCAAGGCTACATCCAGGGGTAGTCACATAGTACTTATATGAAGATCCAACCTCATTAAAGCATGACGTACTTGGTATCAGATGGGGCGCCAGTTGTTTGAAGAATTAAGCAATAGATTTTTAATATCATGGCTAGAAGTTGAATGCGTAAGTGCAGGCATGTAACACGAAAGAAATATCATCCCCCTCGTGTGGCTTAAGACTGAATTACAGTAAATTCACCATGTTTGCCAAGAGAGTGGACAGTGAAACTAACAGAATCAAGTGCTTTATCAGCCTTCTAGTCACCCTTCCAATGCCAGACAATTACCTGGAAAGAAATCATCAAAGAAAACACTGAACACATGCCCAGTGTAATCCCACTGTGCACCTCATCTTGTCATTACATGAAAAATAAGTGTATGTTCCGAATAAAACAAACTGTAATGCTTAGAATGATAGTATCAGAAATAGATTCTTTACTTACGAAAGGGGAACAATGATGAGATAGGGGCCATTGAGTCTTTTGTGCTCCATCAGGTAAGTGATGAGTGCAATAGTCTGTATTGTCTTTCCTAGTCCCATTTCATCAGCTAAAATTCCATTCAGATTGTTATTATACAGTGAAACCATCCATTCCAGCCCCTGGAGCTGAAATGAAGAATAATAGTTTCAGTTACTTAAAACTCACGTAAATTAGTAATACCAGTACTAAAGAACAAAGGTTCTGGTGTCCCTGCCTACTTAGAAGTTGCGTTTCCTTTAATAATACTACATGCACGGGGATCCCCGGCTATCTTAACACCTTCCTCCCACAAAAAAAACCCCAACAGAACAAGGTAAATTTCTGGTAACAGCTACATGGAAATGATCACTCCTGTTTAGCAGAGCCCATGATATGAAATCAGATTTCATACATAGAGTTTTTTTGTATTGGAGACAAAGCAATACAGGCAATCACATGTAAGGTTTATAAATACTTAATATCAGAAGAGCTCGTTCTTCAATTTCAATGCTGTCAAATGTTAAATTTTCTGCATATATTTCATGCCATTTGCCTGTGTCAGCTAAAATCTTTCAAAACTAAACCCATCAAGTCTGTGCAAAACATGTAAGCCTCACACTTGCCAACTGCATTGCATCGCTGGTACGCTAAAGCTCTTCTAATGCATGTCCATTCAGCGTCTGCTGTCCATACCTCCTCATGTCAGAGGAGGCCCCCTTTGCCCAGTTATGCCTTGTTTATAAAATCCCAGAGCTGGAAGAAAGTCAGAGTACTGCAGCTAAGAAATGTCTACGTAACAGTGTTTCACACTCCAAGGAGTACTGCTAGAAAGCACTGACTCAGATTTCCAGAGCCAGATTTTTCCACACAGACTTCCACATATGCGTGTATCACATTACTCATGCAAATGCAGAGTAAGTTTTTGCTTCTAATATCCTAACTTTTGGTGTGTCTCATGCATGGAGAGAAAAGTAAATTAAGAGGCCTGAGAAAGTTCAGAGAGAAAACACCACGCGCCTGAAGTAATCTTCAGTTGTCTCTGCAAGAGAGTAACCAAAATAATGTTGCCAATTTACTGGCTTTATGTACATGCTGACAGATCTGTATTTAGGTATTAAATACTCAGCCACCAAGAGTTGATCAGAATTTGTTCTGCAACCGTATGTCTCAGTTACAAAGTAGCTTCAGAATTGAGAATAGGAAAACTGTCTTTTTTACGTGACTGAACTTTCTCCACCGCTGTACACCCATACGAAGGAAGAGACAATCTGACCAAACTTGACAGTAGGAAACGTGGAAAACAAGAAAAAAGCTGAGAAGGAAAAAGCATGTAAAAGCTAGAGGATGGGGAAATACAGGGAGTGAAGGGGAGAGCCACAAGCAGTCTGCTTCAGAACATTCTTACTAGAACCAAAGGCAAGCCTCAACACTCCTGACATAAAGCTCCTTAGAAAAGTGTGCCTCTTACCTCTGGTTCAACTACTATACAGAACAGACACCACAAAGAATAAATCTACTTATTTAATCACTAGATATCACATTGAGCAGCTCTAATTGGAAATCCCTGTGAGTGTCTGTGTAACTCCACAGACTGAATTATTTTATGTTGTGGCACGCAGTGAAATTGCACTGCAAAACATAAACCTACATAATTTAAGAATATTTCTATGTTCTGTAAGTAATTACAATTCAGGAAGTAAAGGAATTATCACACTCTTAACTTCCCATCCATGAGCACCTTAAGCCAATATGGCCATCAAATTAGTACTGCTATACACTCTTCCTTTAGTACATCGGGTAAACCTTGGGAGACGATCAGGATTACACAGTGAAGAAGGCTGCTGACTGTATCTGTTGGCTCCCTGCTTCATTGGGTGCACAAGCTGGGCAACATATTGACAATGATGCAGCAAAAATAAGAGTGTCGTAGCTGAGAAAGTGGCATATTTCTCTGTATGGTTGGATTCTATCTTTTCTTAGTCACAGCCTTCCTCAATGGTGCCAGAAAAGTTATTTAACCTGTCATGTTCAAAATCAGTCCCTGAAAGACATGTTCCTCTTTTTGGTGGGGTCTCACAGTAAGACACCTAGAAGTGCTAAAAATCCACAACAGAATTGAAATTCAGGTGGAGTTTTGCTATGGGATTATTCAGTTTGAACAGATCTCAGGCAGTCTCTAGGTCAATCACCTGCCAAAGCAGGCCCAGTCTTGGGGCAAGGTTGCCCAAGGCTTTACATGGTCAGTGACTGAAAACCTCCTAGGTAAAACCTCCCTGAGCCCCTGCTCCACAGCAGCACTGCCCTCTTCTGTACACCCAGTCTGAACTCCCTTGTTTCAGTTTCTGTTCATTGTCTCTTGTTTTCCTATTGCGTCCCACAGTGAGGACCCCAATATAAAAATACTAACATTCTTTGAAAAGAGAAATCAGCTTATCTCTTGAATTGTAAATTATTTAAATATTTAGATAAGCTACTGTAACAGATAGCAGTGCTGAGGAGCACAAGGAGCAGGGGCTATAATCACAATCCTTCACACACTTAGGAAACAGTCTTCCTCTTAGTTCTCTGCAAGTAGAAATAGATATACATCTTTAGGGCATCTTGGTGAGTAAGTATTATTCTTTATTTTATATTAATGTAGACATAACGTTCTAACTGCAGAAAAGATGCAGGTTCTTGGAGTTTCCTAAAAAACTGTACAACGGGAAGGGTTGAAAACATGTACCTAGGACATTTTCAATCACACACGAATCTAGCTTATGTCAAAATACAGAAATTCCTAGTTAACTAAATCCACTGAATGTCTGTAAAGAATATGAGACATCAAACTCCACGGTAAAACATTTTTCTTGTTTCCAAATTTTATCTATCACTGCACTGAAATATTAAGATCTTAATTACAAAATACAATCCTAGACTTCTAAATATTGGAAGAAGAAAAATATTGTTAACCCATCACAAATTAAACCAATCAGCAGAACAGAAATTCCACATCAACAGAAGGATAACAAAACCAAAATATTATTGGTCTGCAATAAAAAAGAGAAAGTTACAGTTATATGCAGAAAGTTAGTATTATTATTCAAGTAGTTATGTATTAAATGTTATCTGTAACAGATAACTGTCATTGCTTTGTCCATATAACTCCCAAATTCTAACATACTAAAGATCTTCTATTTCTTAACAAATTTTCAGTTCGCCACTTGAAAAATTGCATTGAAATGTCAAGCATTATTTCAATTTTTAAATATCTTAAATGCATTAATGATTTCTCACCTGATAATGTTTTAATGTGCCATTAATAAGAAGAGAAGACTGCTTTTCCACCCTTTCTGTGATGGCATGAGCCACAGTATAGTAGGACTGAGACCCTCTAGCACTATACTGCATGCTATATTCATCATCCACATCTTGTTTGGCTGTCCTGGAAAGCAGAAAAAGAACCAAAGTGAACTCCCACAAACAAACAGGTTTTTTTGACCACTGCTCACATATGTCTATCTAAAGAAACAGTGCAAACTCTCAGCTGTGGCAAGGACACCACAGGGTGCAAGCTATTTCATAAACAGTACACAATTAATACCAAATAATCATGTTCCTTCTCCTGCAGATGTTCATGTCAGAGAAGGAACTGGCTGTAATCTAAAGCAAGCTACTCTTGGGAAACGCCACTGTAAGAAATCAGTATTTCTAACAAAAACTAGCACCTAAAGAACACTCACTCAATGATTTGCTTTGCATCTTTCTCAGAAACTTCCTCGCTGTTTGGATCCAGGAGTATCTTCTCATCTGCTTCTAACCTGCTTGATTCTTCTTCATCATCCTACAGAATACAGAAATAGAACAGAACTGTTGGGAAGTGCAACATCTTCCTAAGTTGTATTTTCAGCTGCCATTCATATATTGGTAGCTTTCATTGGTCAATCCTTTATGACAGAAACCTGAATCACAAAGTTCAACTTACTCCTATTCTGCAACAGAATTGCACTGCATTCCTAACAAGAGAATTTTTGACATATAGTAACCAACAGGAATTCATGATACTTTGAAATGAAGAGTATTTTCCCCCTTAATGATCTTACTTTTAAAAGCCCTAGTCTGTCTACCATGTTCATGGAGAGGATTCCAATACCACATGTATGTTTATATCAAATTCCAGAGGTGTAGTAATTTAATAAAGCTTAAAAACTGCCAAGAACTGGTGTTTTAAGCTTCTACTTGCTTAACTTTTTAAAAACAGCCACATTTTTATTCTTTTTAAAATTAATTAATTTGTTTCCAGGCTACAGTTGCAATGGACAACCCACAACTTAGAATCTCACTAATGAAGCTGAACAAAACACTGCTCTGAGTTCTGCAAGTGTATTCTCCTAAGATTGATTTCCCCAGCTCTAAACAACACTGTGGCTAAAGAGTCTGTGCTAAAGATGTGGGCACATCTCTCTTAACATTCCTCCTAGAATCTGACAAGTAACAGGTTCCCTCCCATCTTAATACTGAGAGTTTTGCAGAATTACATTAGCAGTAATTAGTCATATGAAGGCATGTACTTTAACACTGTACAGTCCAGTCAGTTTCAGAGGTCATTTGGTCTATTATTCTAAAGACTGCTAGACTTTGGAGATCCGAATTCTATGCCGAGTTCTGCTACTAGCTCGTTGACTGAACACGGTCCTTCTCTACTCCTCAGTTCTCCTTTCCTTTAGAACATACTTGTCTGAAAATGCTATGCAAGTATTGCTATTGATTATTCACAGTATCTAATACTATGACTGTGCAGGGCTAGGATCTTCGTGTGCCTTAATTTTACGTTTAGGGTTTTTTTAATAATCTTTGTAATAATAGCACTTAAATCATTACTAAAGTACTGAATCATATAAGCCTGTCCTGAACAGTCTGAACGTAAACCCCTCACATAATACCTAACTTTTCAATAAACATAACATATAAATAGCAACTGCGTTATTCAGAATTGCCAATAAAATCTCCAATGCATAAACACTAACAATGTTAACTTTGTTCAGCACAAAGCCACAATACAGCTTTTTCTGACATACATTTTAAGACAGGAACCTCCTCATATTCTGTGGCTCATGATTATTAATAGTTAGAGTAAAATACTTACTTTTTCTAACCTCAATTACCAGTTAGGCATTTACGGCACATATAAAGGGCAATTGCTATGAACTGAAAAGAATTACAAAACCCGTTACTTTTCCTGTTTGTGTTATTCTTAAAACACCTACACACCTGCTATCGCTTTCCCTTCCCTCCTTATGAAAAAGAGGAAAACATGACATTTTTTTTAAGACACATACCTCCTCCTCATATTCAGAGCCACTTTCATCTTCACTGTCTGACCTGGGAGCAACTTCATAGCTGTACAAAGACAACAGAATGATTATGAATCACAGATAAAAAGGGGAGGACTTAGGTTCTATACATCTGCTGGCAGGGCAGGGGGAAAGGGGGGGGGGAAAGGGGAAGAGAATGAAACAAGAATACCTAAGAGAAGCCTATTAAAATGCAAATAGAAAAAGCAGCCTACTTGTATGCTAACTACTTACCCAGGGTTCATTTCCAGCCAAGCATCCAGCTGACTTGCTTTTGGTGCTTCTGGTCCAAGAAGAACTTTGCCTGTTTCAGTGTGAGTCACTTTGACTGGGAGGTCACTCATCTGACTGCTCTCATCTATGGGCTAAAAAATGCAAAATGAAATTTTACACTGCAACCCAACTGAATTTCATGCTTGTCATACCTAACAGAAAGAATTAATAGCACCTTCAAAATTCCAGATCTGAACAGCATCTCAGTTTTATTATTAGAAGCCACACAGCTATCAAGCAAACACCGAGTCACAGTATTCCCACGTGTAATATATTCTATGTGACATCCACAAATATATCACTGTACTCCAAATAAATGAACAAGAGCAGGATGCAAAATAATACACTGTTGCCTTCTGTGAAATAAGACACAAGGTACGTATGCTTAGAGGCATTTAATCCTGTTACTTATGCCAATGGACGTCTGTAACAAAAAACATACACTGACCTTAGGACATGTCCTCTTATATGGAGAAACAAGGATGTAACAATTTATCGAACTTTTTAAGTAAAGAAGGCCTATTTTAAAGATTCCCTGTTCTGACTTCCTCAATTAAGCTGATAAAACACCTACAATAACAAAATCTTTTACTTACTCTGGTGCTTTAACAAAACCAGAGAGTATAATTATTTTTTCTGTTATTTCTTAGCCCTGTTTAATCACAGATTTTCTACTTTAAAAACTTTTTGCCTTCTGTTATCACTTCTACTGAAGAATCTTTTCCTATCATATAAATATATATGAACAAGAAAAAATAAATCTTAACAGTTGTAAATACAGTGACAGTATAAAACTTACGCGATTTCCATAAATACTGAAATTACAGGAATGTTATGTGCATTTTCCTTGTGCAACTGTAACTATATTAAATTATTCTGCTGTAACTCTTCAACTACATCAGCAAAAGTATCACTTGCAAGTCCAAAATAGCCCAAATAAAGCAATAAATACAACTCTAAAGTCTATATAAAACCAAAATGGAACAGAAAAATGGCATTAACAGAATAGCTTTTAATGAGGCAGCGTATGCTCTGCTACTGAATGAAAAATATTCAAATAAATACATAGAAAAATTACTCATTTCCATTTGCTTCTGAAAAAGAAAGAACTTTCAGATGTCTTAAGCCATCATAATACTACAGCCTCTCCTGTGTCTGTAAGGTAATTACATGCAATGTCAACAACATATTTTATAAAAATGAGAAGCTAGAATATATTGTTTACAACCTCATTTTAGAAAGTAAATTATGTGTACACATGGACTGCAAGAAAACCATTTACTTTTAAGCATATGACAAAGCTGAGAGGGATTCTTCAGCATATTCAGTGATATAATCAATACATTTTTCTTTTTGTCTTTGACGTTCTCAAGAGAAACAGGCTAGCATAAATGTTAATCTAGAAAATTTTTATTCCTAGTTATAAACAACAGCTCTTCTTAGAACATTTGTGGTTATGATTTTTAAAGCTATAGCAATGGCACACAGAACAATCACTGGAAAGTTTACAAAAAACCAAAACCACTTGTAAAATTCATACCTCTCCATCAGGACCAAGACCAGATGCCATTCCTTCTGCATTTTCTTCAGCCTTCTACAACACATGAAGAAGTGAAAAATATCACAGTCACATTACAAGTATAGAAAGAATACTTTAGATGATGTAATAGATGATGTAAGCATATCGGACGATCAATATGTTCCACTGATTTCTGAATAGCCTGGGATGCATGTAATTTAAGGTATGGCTGGATAGAGGCAGAGCTAGGCATAGAGTTACTACCACAACACAAACCATTCACTAGTATGAATAGGGTACCTACACGGCCTCTAGTCACTGCAATAAATCTGTATCTAAGAAGTAGCTGGCCTACTGAATTTTCGGTCCAGACCTAGAGCTCAGTTACTTACAGACTGTGCTAATAGAAATAAAATAGTAATTAATTTTCATATAATTTACTATTTATTTCTTCTAAAGTGCTTTAATCTCTGTTTCAGAGGTGCCACCAGGCACCACAGATTGTATATTCATGCAGGCACTTCTATTTTGGGAATGTACACAATTGTTTTTGGTCTGACACTAACTAGAAGAGATATTTTGGGAGTTCTTTGCACTATATCTCAATTAAGTCCAACCACAATTACTCAAATGACAAACAAAAAGAACCCTGGCGTTCTTAGCTGAAGTAAGCTAGATTTTTTTTTCTCCCCAGGCACTACTCAGAAATAAGCAGTATCTTGGTCAAAGCCTGCCCTAATTTACCCTACTTATTAAAGATGTCAAAAGATCCAAATTGGCCAGTGGACTATTCCATATTGTACAACACTGTGCCCAGTATACAAATGAGAGTTGGGCCAGGAAATGCTCTCTCTCAGTTCTGGGATTGGGGTTTTTGGGATCTCTCCCCCTTCTGAAATTGCTAGCTGGGAACAAGTTGGGCCTTGGTTGGTGGGTGGTGAGCAACTGCACTGTGCATCACTCATTGATATATTCCATTATTACTATTGTCATCATTATAATAATAATAATTATTATTATTCCTATTATTTCATTTATTATCATTACCATTATTATTTTATTTTATTTCAAGTATTACATCCTTTTTATCTCAACCTACAAGTCTCCCTACCTCTACTGCTCCAGCTCTCTTCCCCATCCCCTGGGGAGGTGGAAGGGGAAGGGTGAGCGAGCAGCTGCCTGGTGCTTAGTGGCCTGCTGGGTTAAACCAGGACACACAGTGCTGGGTTTGTAGTACTACAGCACAGTTTTGTTTTGCTTACCAATGTAAACAGATCAAACCAACAACAAGAACAGACCTCTTAAATTGTGTTTTATAGATAAACAACTTCCAAGTATCGCTAATGTGTGTGATAAATTTAGATAATCCAGCTGTTTCTTTTTTTTAAGAAGTATACTTAAGGAATAGCTGCACTTCCTAATGTTGAAATGATATTCAGTATCTGCTTCACATCAAGCCTTGAGCCTCTGTCTTTGCCATTGAAGTCCATTTTCCAACGCATGAACTTCAAATGAACACGCAGCAGCAGACATGCGTCAATTCTACATTTTAAAAAAGTTTATTCTCACTTCTTTTACATAGCTCTCATGCTAACATAAGACACATGCCTTTGTTAACTACCCTTTCACTAGTATTACCACAAATGGAAATCTGGCTAAGCTTAATTCTAGTCTAGAAACCTTTTAAATATTTATGAAGTATAATAACCTTTAATATATAAAAAATAACCTGAAGGAGAGCCTTACAAGTACTTCACTGGGCTACACAAATGTCATTGGTTCTGCTCAATGCAACAATAACTAATGCTCAGTAAGAACTGCATCAACATGAGCTTGACGGCTGCTTGCTTCAGCAATCCTGGGCAGTAGGGTATGTCTGCTGACAAAGGAAGGAACTATATTAGAATTTAAGAGTTTAAACAAAGGGGCAGGGTAAGTTAGGATAGCCCATATCTGGCCTCGGCTGAACAAGCCACAATGACTGGGGATACTGTTTTCCTGGACGAACAAGGGCAGAGGTCCATTCTTTTGCACATGAGACTGCTCTCTAATATACAGGTTGTTAAGGCATAGCTACAGTCAGTGGAAAGAACCTTACAGCTCAAACACACCACCATAAATAAGCAGTAAGCATCAGTGCTGTTAACTGTTCAAAGATCAGAGTCTGCTGTGAGAGCAGAAACATTTACAACCTATAGTTAAAAACGATTTTGGAAAGCAGAAACGTATGTTACAAAGGAGATAAACGTAAATAACAACAGATACCGCACACTTGTATTCTGGTCTACACAAAGATGTCTTTAATCTTGACAATTTAATCCTGGACAAGGAAATAGCAATTTTATAGAAGTAAGAAGCTACACGTTCTTCATTCTCCGTGTGAAAGGAAAAACTACGGAAAAAGGTGAAATGTTGCATAGCAAGTTAAACTTGCCTATCAGATGAAAACTTAATCTGGAGGTCTATTATTTTAATCCATAACTGCAGTGAGGATGTGGGACACTGAACAGGAGGCTGGAGACAAAAGACGCAAATACAGGAATGCGAAAATAGCCAAGAGGGGAAATCTACCATAAAGATTCTCCAAACTGTACCCTAGAGAAAAAATGGACTAATCTGAAATTTTACTCTCATAAGAATACAGGGTTCACTTGGATATCATATAATCTGTGTCTGGCAAAGACGAGAAGTACTTCTTCACCATGTACATCCTCATTGCAGTTTCTAAGAGAAAATCTGAAGAACTCTCTTCTCTCATTTCTCTGTCAGTACAAAACATTTAACTACAGGTGTTAGTAGATTAAACTGTGCATAAAAGAGTAAGCATTAAAAGCGTATGACTCAGAAAAAGACACAGTGCCCACTAACTTCAATGAGTGCTGCATCCAGGCAACAACAAATTCACAGAACTATAAATTAAAACAAACGGTAGTAACAGCTATGTGCACTCCTGTAACCTTGACAGATGAGAAAAAGCTTGGTGGAAAGAACTTAATTACAAACAAAAAGCTGCAGATGATCAAGACAGAGCTGAGATTTTTTTTTGCTAATCTTCCTTTAGGTTTTAGGCTGACATATTTATGAGCACTGAGTATTTATGGGGTGTATTTCCTTTTTAGTTCAGTGACAAAAAATTACGTCTCTATTGACACAGCCAGAAGATACGCTGTTCCTCTTACATACTTCAGCTAAACTGACATAGAAATAGAACCATATCACAGATCTGGATTGTTGAAGGAATCAGTATCTTCATTAGAGCAATGCATTTACTCCGCTCACTGTCTCATCAAGGATTCTCTCTACTGTGAATTCCATGCATTAAATCAAATCTGTCCTCACTAGTAATACAGGTCAAGAACTGCTTTTAAGTTACATCTTAACTTTGTAGGCAGAGGATTGTTCCTATGTTAAGAACATGTTCTCAACAAAAAGTACAGAGACTTTGGAGAGGGACAGGAGAAAACATGGAGCATTTTTTTGGCCATTAATCTCCAAAATTAGATTTTTTTATACACTGGTATTTATTAACATAGAGTGTTGTGTGTAAACCATGCAAATATAATGTTTATATTTGTATTAGTAATTAGCAGGAAACCAGGTGTGAAAATGGTTTACAAAAATCCTCTTAAGCATCCTGCTAGAGATGAAAGGTACTCAGAGGTCACAAAAACTGACAAATCATTACTTAATGATTATTCCACAAATATAATTATTTTTTCAAAAATAGCACTATTCACTTCCCACAAGTCTCTCTCTCAGGGTAAAGTACTTCATATGAAGAAAGGTAATTTTGAAGAGCTTCAACTAAATGTTAAGAACGCACAACAAACAATACTACTGGCAGAATACCCATTTATTATAATAAATCTTTCCAAGTTCTTTCTCTCTAGTCATTTCCAATGGTCACACAAAATGGACTGAGCCAAGTGTAGAAGGTGGAGGTCTAAAAATGTTTCCCTGTATGAAACAGCTACACAAACCAGACCTTTCCCATCATCTTCATACAGTGTATTTTGGATCCACTGGATCCTTTTTGAGTACTTTAATCCTAAGTTACATGTCTGGCTCAATTTTGCCTGTAGAAAGTTTATCAGCAAAACAATGTTAACAGCCTACAATTTTCTAATCCTGCCTACTTCTCATATTCTTTGGAACTGATGATAACAAATTTCTTACATATTTCAGTGGAGAGAGATGAGTTCCCTTAGCTTGAAGAATTTGGCAGTGTAGATTATTTTAGATACTTTGGTATATGCATGACAATTGGGTATCACCACATTCATCAACATTAAAATTGGATTTGAAGAAAAGATGGACTAAAAATACCAGCTCTAAGTACTTGCCTTCTTTCTTCTCCTTCTCTTCTTCTTCTCCTTGGCTGCTTGTGCCTGTTTATGCTCCCATACCAGGTTAGTCAAGTTAGCCACATACTCATCTGTCTGCTGCAATAGGTAGGCCAGGCGTCTGTCTTTCTTTTGGTCAATCAGCTTACGGTAGCCTTCTTCATCTTCAGCCTAACAATAGAAAACAGACATCAGCCATGACAGAAATGCTTCCAAGGAAACACCAATTAACTCCTATGTCAACAATCATCTGTTATCTTAGTTAGGTCATTATGATCAGCAGAGGGGGATAACTAGATGGGTAAAGAACTCACTGGATGATCAGGCCCAGAGGGTCATACAAGTGTGTTAATGGGTCATAGAATTATAGAATCACAGAATGGTTTGTGTTGGAAGGGACCTTAAAGATCATCTAGTTTAACCTCCCTGCCGTGGCAGGGACACCTTCCAGTACATCAGGTTGCTCAAAGTCCCATCCAGCCTGGCCTTGAACACTTGCAGGCAACGGACATCCACAAATTGTCTGGGCAACCTGTTCCAGTGTCTCACCAGCCTAATCATAAAAAATGTTCTTCCTAGTATCCAAACTAAATCTACCCTCTTTCAGTTTAAAATCATTACCTCTCTTCCTATCACTACACTCCCTGATGAATAGTCCTTTCCCCATCTCTGCCGTAGGCCCCCTTCAGGTACTGAAAGGCTGCTGTAAGGTAAGGTCTCCCTAGAGTCTCCCCTTCTCCAGGCTGAACAACCCCAATTCTCTCAGCCTGTACTCATAGCAGTCCAGTCCCCTGATGATTATGATGATTATCGTAGCCGTCCTCTGGACACGCCTCAATAGGTCCACGTCCTTCTTATGCTGGGGGGCCCCAGAACTGAACGCAGTAATCCAGGTGGTGCCTCTCCAGCGCAGAGGAAGAGAATCACCTCCCTGGACCTGCTGCCCACACTGCTTTTGATGCAGCCCAGGACACAGCTGGCCTTCTGGGCTGTAAGCACACATTGCTGGCTCATGATCAGCTCTTCATCCACCCATACCCGCTTCTCCACAGGGCTGTGGAGAGGCATACTCTATCTGGAGACAGTAAAAATAGAGATACCACACGGGTCTGTCCTGGGGCATGTTGTGTTTAAAATCTCAGTGACCCAGAGGAAGGGATGGAGGGCAGTCTAGTCAAGTTTGCAGATGACACAAAGCTGGGGGATACCAGCCAATATACTCGAGGGCTTGCCTGCACTTCAGAAGAACCTGAACAGGCAGAGAAGCTGTGCCATTTCTGACCTTAGAGGTTTTCAAAACATGACTTAAAAAAGCGTTGAGCAACCTGCTTTGAACTTGATGTTGGCATTGCTTTGGGAAGTGGCTGGACTAGAGAGCTTCCCTTCAGCCTGAGTGACTCTGGGATTCAGGGATTCTATGATCCTAAGTACCTCCTACTCTCATGAACTAATGACTGGAAAATCTACAGCAGTTATGATAGGTAAAGGGGAATAAAAAATCACTTAATGTCACATCAAACAGACTGCAACGTCCCAAAACAGAGATGCTTGGTAAGTCTCCTACAAAGACAATTTTTCAAAGACATGAAGTGTAGATAGCCCATACCCAGAGGAAGACCACAGGAGCTGGATGTGAACTTGCATTTAGTTCTTTCTCCAGTATGAATACAAATCTTTTTCTTTCAGGTGTTAGAAGAAAATTTTCTTTTGGGCAGATTATCTGTCATCTTTCTACTCTGGTGTTATTTAATTTTTGATACAGGTCACTATCAGAGACAGATTCACCAGGTAAGACATATCTCTGAGTCATTCTGGCAACTTCTGTATCCTTACGGCACTATGTAACCATGGTGTTAGGGGTAAGACATACCAGGAAATACTATTTTCATGTGCTGTGAAGACATAATGCAGCATTTAAGCATGTCAGAAAAATACAAGGAAAGGAGCAGAGATGCCTGTGTCAATTTTAGCTGAAACAACAAATAAGGAAGTATACAGTATCTTATAAAAACCAAACATGAGTAAGAAACATATTAAAGACCATTACTTTAAAAAACAGTACTCTGGGAGATACAAAAAATCTCATGCCTTTCTAGAAGGACACCAGAACTTCAGAAAGTTGGCAAGAACAGCCGTAATGTTCAAACTGAGCTTGTAAAATTGCTTGTAAAATTCAGCTGTAATGTTCAAGCCATCAGAACTACCACACTCAAACTCTTTAGAATTATTATTAATTATTACTACTAGTACTACTACTACTGAATAGACAGTCATTGTAACCTAGCCGAGGTACTTCCTTTACACATTTAAGCTTGTCTTGACAGTATCTTTTTAAATCATACCAATTCCCATTCCTGCATGTGATATATACTAGTATTAATGAGCTGTGAAACAATCACCATTTCTGATCATAGTCAATGAAGGATTATCTGTGAAATGAATTCAACATTCCTGAAAAGATAGGCAAAGAGTTTTTGACACAGCACATTTTTCTAGACCACAACAAGCATCTGAGCGGAGAAAGTGTTTGTAAAAACGCCTAGTACGTATCTGCAAATTTAAAATTTATCACAACTGGACTAAAACTAAATAGGCAAAATAATAACATACAGTTTGCTTTTGCAGAAGGATTTAATTGAGCAGTAGCGGCAAAGACTTCTGAGTGTAAAGTCCCAAGCTGAAAATGCCTATGAAGTGCTGTACCTATGGCGAGAGCTTAACCACAGCCTTGGGGAAGGAGTCTTAGGAGAAAGCACTGATATTCTGGAAGCATTGGTATCCTATGCCATTTCTGGCCATTCAAATCTACTTCATCTTTTTCAGCAGTGGACATCTTTATTATTTATTGTACTACATGTTAGACTGACATAAGCTCAACCTCACGATGTACAAAAATATTTCTAAAATATGAGGATTACCTTTTTTTAATCAGTTCTTTTTACAAGCTTGGTTAGCTGGCAATTATCTCTATAAATAAGCTCTATAATGCTGATTACTATGTAACTTCAAGAAATGCTCTAGGGCCTAAACATTTGTTATTCTCTCATGCAAGTCCTTCATTTACATTTTACATGTACTTTTATTTCTAAGTTTTTACAACTTTTGTATTTAATTATTTCTACATTTTGTTTTGTGATTTTTTTTTTTAAACTAGACTGTTCAGTCCTTATTCATGCTGGGAACAGGTTCTGGACAGGGACTACAATTTTGCATTACATCTGCACCCATATTAGATTCTTACCGGTTTTCACCACTATGTTTCAAAGTAAGTATGTCAATTCCCATTCAATTCTATGTTGGTAAAGTGTTTTTAATGAAGAGTTAAAAAAAAGCTAATCAATGTCTTGAAGAAATTTTTCCAACCCTAGTTGCTAGCATATTTGTACAAACACATTAATGCATCTATACTTAAAATTCCAGAATTATTTTAAGTCCTGAAATGTAAGCACTCCACTGATACGTTTCACAGCATTCTGAAAAGACATGGTTACACACAAACCCATTCTATTCTGTCCTTGAAATGATACAACTGATACTGTGCATGTGCAAGGAAGAGAAAATTATGAAATAGCAAGTAGTAGTATGGTCCAGGAGCATTCATGGGTAGAACTGACTGCTATTAATTCTCAAGATCAATGCATTACTGCTATTGGTTATGTATTTTCACATGTGAAATCAGCTTCATGTAAAAGTTGCAGAATAATACCATGAACAAGTTAATCACATGGAATCTTCAAAACTATAAACCTAGAAATAAAACACAGTCCGGTATTTATATAAAGGACTGATACTCCTGCAATCATATAACAGTGTAAGTGATGTTATACAGAAGTGGCTGTGCTAAATTTTCATGCTGGTAGAGAAAACCTTAAAAACCTTAAAAAACCAAGTAGCCACAGGTTAAAATGAACAGTGTCACATTCACTACCATCATCAGAAATGCACATACTCAAAGCACAGCAGTTTCAGATGTATACTTTTTGTGTTACAGAGGCTTTATTCTGTGAAGGAAATATATAGGTGTGGCTGAGACTGCATATGAAATATTAAAAGGATATAGTATGCAATTTTAACTAAAATAACCATATTCCTTCCTCTACTCCTTACCATTAGTCTCCTCATTCTTTCTTTCTCAATTCTCTCAGTTTCTTTTTTCTGCTCACGCTCAGTGTTGGCATGCCAAGTTGCCACAGCTTTAGAAAGTTTCTGAATTTTCCCAGCAACTGACCGGTGGTACTCTTTAAAATCTTTAGCATGCTGCAATATGCTATTCAGGTATTCCTAGAAAAAGAAACAAATTAGTACAGACACTTCGACAAAGAACAGGATTCAAAATCAGGAATACAGAAGTTCTAATCTTATCGTTTTCCAATTGCTTATCACATGATTTGGAGTTTTTTAAATCTTAGAAACTCCAAAGGTAAATAAAATATGTAATAGAGAAAATCCACAGAGAAAAGCAAGGTGCATTTCTGTCACAGGGCAAACAGCTAGTAAGTTAAAATACCTGATGCTTCTGCCTACGCTTCCTCTCCTGTTCTATCTTCTGCTGTTTCTCAAGCTTTTCTGTCATACGGGCCTCCCTCAAAGTCTGGCGCTTGCTTCGTTTGTAGGCTTTGGAGTTCAGTGCTGTCTCCAGCGTTGTGTCACGACGCATGCAAGCTACCACCTCTTGCCTTAGCTACCAGTGAGAAAAAACAAACACTTAAAAAAAATTTTTTTTTAATACATGAAGGAACAACTTTAAACACCGGTATGGCAGAATAAAACCGTAACAGTCCAGATGTCCCAGCCTCCTCTTCCCTTTCCATTACAGTTCTGAAAAGATCAAGCATCTATACAGTTGCAGCTGCTACGTCTGTCTCCCTAAACAAATCCTAAGTCTCCACAGGATGGCCAAAATTGTTAATCACTCTTAATCATCATTTCTTCCTTCATTAGATGCTGCAAATAACTATCCTGCTGCAACGAAAGGGGCTAGCCAAGACGTTACATCGAAGGAAAACATGAATGAACAACATCATAATATACTTTCTAGAGCTGGACCTAAACTTTCTAGACCTGGACCTGAACATAGCTGACAACTCATTTCATTGCCAGCTGCACAGGAGACAGCAGGGAGAGGTAAATGTTACGGGCTTGGAACAGTATTGCCTTAGTCTCAGCAATACATCAGTGACAGCCTGCTGCTTTTCCTCTGACTTCTAACAAAACTTCATTACAAAGGACTGCCAAGGGTAGAGGGAAGGAAGACTTGGACGTCATGGTATAACTACTGCCAAGGCTTTTGTCAGAAGTATTTTTGCTTGACCTCCCAAATCATGTCTTTGTTCTTCCAAACTAGCTGGAAACACGAATGGCATGAAGCCCATAAGAGTCTGGCAGTGTGATTCCTTTTCTGAAATTCATTTGCTGATACATGCAGTCAACATCCAACTTATATCTTAGGTATGATCTTACTACCCTTAATTTTCAAAGTCTGTGTGCCACAGTGGAAATCCTGAAAACAGGTCACAGAGGAATACCACACACAACACCAACGTAAGAACTCTTCCCGAAACAAGGGTACCCATGACAAATATGAAGTACGCCCAAAAAGAGAGGTCCATTGGGATTTGTGCTGAAAATCAGCTTACAGCCTGTCCAGCTCTTGCTTTGTCTTCATGCCAATGCCATGTTCATTATGAAAGACATAGTTCTATGGTTACACTTTAGATTGGAAGATAAAGCAGGAAGCAAAAAGAACACTTGCATATTTTCATTAGCAAAACAAAATCTAAGTTAAAACATTTCTGTGACTTGCTCATAGGTCAAGTTTGCTCTTATGTAAAATCTCCTGCTTAGGTTCAGTGCTGCTGCAAAATCTCTTGCCAGTTTACTCTTTGCTACATGAACAAGTTTGGCTGTGACCTCTATGAGAACTCTCCTGAAGCAAAAGGCATTACCTGGCGCTGGAAATTCAGTAACCTAAGTGCCTTCAACTCCACTGTAGCTTTGGTTCGCAGATCAGGTGGTAGAGAACCAGGCAAGTTCTCCAGTTCCTGGATTCTGTGAGCAATTCGAGCCTGAAGCCTAAGTAAATAGAAAATTGGATAAGACACCAGGACAAATCTGTAAGTGGTTATGAAAATTATACAGTAAAAATAGACAATTTATCTCAAGCATTTATTTGCCTTTTACCAATTGTTTCTGAACTAAAAGGCTTTTGCAGAAGTCACATTAGGTATCCTTCTCCGCTTTGAAAATATATTGTCAAATAATGAAAATACCCCTTGGCCCTTCTTTTAATTTTGACTAGAAGTGTATGTGCGCAAAGCAACTAAGGAATTTTGTTTTCCTCATACTATAAAGGATTCTGTTTTTAAGCTTCTTTGATGGGTACTGTTTTATGCACAGTGTAGTCAGTAATGACACAGACAGAACTTTTCTGAATACCTGGAATTCTACTTGCTTAGTTTATTGACAAGTGAAAAGTTCATTAGTAAAGTACTCACACTTACATAGCTGTTACACTGTAAATCAGACTCTATTTCACTCTTCCTTTACAAGCTCCTTTTGCATTCATTTGCAAATTCAAGAGAGAGAGAAAGAGAGAATAATGGACAAGCCAAACAGAACTTTTTTTACACTAAAAACCAAGATCACAGAGCTAACAGTTACAGAGTTTTTGTGGTTTTATTAACAAGGAAGCACTTTTGTGAACTGCAAAATTTTGCCAAGGCACTAAAATGATACATCCCAAAATTTTAAGTTATCCAAAAGTTGCATCTAAGTTCAACTGAATCTGCACCCTCCCTTTCCTACATGCTTTAGGAAAAAAAACCATAACCAAAAAACCCCCAAACAAAACCAAGCCCCCCTACCCCGCAAGCAAAACCAGAGTCCTCTCATTCCCAAAATCAAAGCCCTAAAGGCCCAGGAACACAAAGGTATCTCATCTCCCTGTACTGCACAGGACTCACAACATTTCCCTTTTCTTTACTTTCACAGAGCACAAAATATCAGATCACATCAGGAAAAGGTGTCTGCTGCTGTTTTCCTGCAAGGAGGACTTTGAAACTGCCATGAAGGGAGAAAGAAAACACTTTCTATAGGGCTTCTTTGCATACAGTGATCATGCTTTCCCTGCCCTTTTGCCCCCTCATCACTCCACAGTGACATAAAACTGTCATATACTTGACATGTCAGCCTCACAGCTGGAATGCACACCAGACATCAGGTAAAATGGCCGCACCTGATGTAACGAATCAGAACAAATCAAAATATGAGTATCTCACAGCAACTGCATGGATCATGACTTACATATAATCTCAAAAGCAACTGGATTCACTTGTATAGTTACAGACAGTATCTCTTCTGTAATAGTACTTCTTCCTAAAATTCCTAAATTTCCTAAAACTACGCATTTTTTTATATCATTAAAAGATTTCTGAAGTTCTGGGAACAACAAAAAGGAGGTAATGCTGCATTACTGCTGAAGACTTAAGTGTCCTCAAGAGAGCAAAAATCTGAAGCAAAATTAGGTTAGTTAATTTTGCCACAGACTGAAAAGTAAATCAAAAAGGGTTACTTCCTAATAAGTTGAAATTCCATTAAAAACCACGGATATTTGTTCAGGCCCAGAGAAGTTCGTGATTCCCACAGGAAAAGTATTCATTCAGAAAATGACATTGGCATATTTTGTTCTTTCAAGCATATGTACTACACTAAAAAAAGTCCACATTTTGTACAACTTCACCTGTCAGTGCGCATTCCAGTCATTAAGAATAGATTTAAGTGCACCTAAGGATGCAAAATCTTGAGACTTATGAGATGCACTATTGTACAGCCAAGATGTACAAAGAGAACACTGTTCTAAATCAGTGATGGATCCTCTCTGCCTGTTCCTTATTCACACATGGATGTAATTTGCACCATAACTATGATTTACTACTTTATTTCACTCCCCAAATATCTGCAATGCTTCTCCTGAAACCATCACCTACAAAACAGTGATAGTCAAATCCTAGTTTCACTGACTTTAATGAAATCTCATGGGAGCAGTCACAACCTTTCGAACCTTCTCTTTTGAGCTGTAAAGTTAGTGAGGCAGCTACATACTGCACACATTTTCTTTTTTTTTTTCTTTTTTGTTACCATTGAGTGTTCCTTCCTGTGCTATGCAAGAGCATGAGCACAAAAAGTTAATCTACATTCTTTCCAACATAGCTTATGGTTTTAGATAACTAAATGGATGACTCAGTCTGCAAAACAAACATGAAGTGAAATGTTCACTTATTAATTCTGCCAGAAATGGCTTGTTAATCATAGAATTATAGAATGGTAGGGGTCGGAAGGGACCTCTAGAGATCATCTAGTCCAACGCCCCTGCTAAAGCAGGTTAGCCTAGAGCAGGTTGCACAGGAATGCATCCAGGCGGGTTTTGAATATCTCCAGAGAAGGAGACTCCACAACCTCTCTGGGCAGCCTGTTCCAAGTGCTCTGTTACCCTCACAGTAAAGAAGTTCCTCCTCATGTTCAGGTGGAACTGCCTGTGCTCCAGTTTGTGCCCATTGCCCCTT
>VZSC01003579.1:205175-221097 GCA_013398225.1 Steatornis caripensis
CCAGCACTCCCAGGTCCTTCTCCGCAGAGCTGCTCTCCAGCAAGTCAACCCCCAGCCTGTACTGGCACATGGGGTTGTTCCTCCCCAGGTGCAAGACCCTACACTTGCCCTTGTTGAACTTCATCAGGTTCCTCTCTGCCCAACTCTCCAGCCTGTCCAGGTCACGCTGAATGGCAGCACAGCCTTCCCGTGAGTCAGCCGCTCCGTCCCAGCTTTGTATTGTCAGCAAACTTGCTGAGTGAGATTGAAAAGCAGCACTTTGTTTTGAAGAAAGTGTTAAGGAGAGTTTTATGAAAACATGGTATGAATTTTTCACTCTGGACAGGTTTCAAGGAACACAACCAGTTTAACAGCTCTCCACATATGAATAATTTAAACTTCTTATATTGATAAGAATCTTAAATATCCACGTTTCTTTTTATCCACCTTTAGTCACACGGAGATTAACAACAGTTACCATATAATCTCATCTCAGATCAACATACGCTGCAAACAGCTTCTTGGCACAACCATGTGAATTTGACAGCAACATTAACTCTCCATTTTCCTTCTCTTTGTTAATACACACTGAAGCCTTTTTTTATAATCAGATCAAGGCTTTTCAGAGAGAAAAAGCAGCCTGATGATGTTTCATTAGATTCACAGCTTTTTCAGATCCTGCAATATGTTAATAGGTGCATTACTGTTTCTTCATCTGTACTGGTCTATTTAACATGTGGTTAATGAATAGGAACACTATACTGTACAAGTGCCTGCTTGATGAATTGTCTGTTGAAACAAACTACGCAACTTCCTAGCAACAAGGAAAGGAAAAAAGAATTGCTATCATTGAGGAAAAAAAACTTAGATGTAATTTTTAACAGCAAAACCTGAAGTATTTCAAGTTTACAATACTGTTCCATGTGTAAGACATGCTCTAATACATAAATCATACACATGATGAATTAAGAAACAGAAAGGTGTATGCAGTAGCATACTTCTCCCCCAGAAGCCTGCCGTTACACTCTTGAGAGGTATGTATACAATAAGAGAAATGGCCAAACACTTCAGCAATTAACTTTTTATAATGTAGCTCATGAATTAGCACTAAATTACTGTCTCCCCAGCATCTTCACATCTTCAGTCCAAAAACACCATATTCAAGGGCACTGTCATGGTTTAACCTCGGCCAGCAAACAAGCACCACAAAACTGCTTGATCACTCCCCTCCCAACCTCAGTGGGATGAGAGGAGAATTGGAAGGGTAAAAGTGAGAAAGAAACTCATGAGTTGAGATTAAAACAGTTTTAATAATTAAAAAGAAATAATATATTTTTAAAAAATACAAGGAAAAGAGAGAAAAAATAACAAAAAGAGGAAAATAAAACCAAGAAAGACAAGTGATGCAAATGAAAATAACTGCCCACCACCAACTGACCAACGCCCAGTCAGTCCCTCAGTAGAAGGCCCCTGACAACCTCCCTCCCAGTTTTATTGCTGAACATGATGACGCCATATGGCCTGGGACATCCCTGTGGTCAGCTGGGGTCAGCTGTCCCAGCTGTGTCCCCTCTCAACTTTTCAAGCACCCCCAGCCGCCTTGCTGGATGTTGGTGCAATAAGCAGAAAAGGCCTCGGTGCTGCACAAGCACTGCTCAGCAGTGACTAGAACATCACTGTCTTATCAACATTGTTTTCAGTACAAATCTAAAAGACAGCTCCATACAAGCTACTATGAAGAAATTTAACTGCATCCCAGCCTAAACCAGTACAGTCACTGAGTAAATATAATCTGTAGTTTTCAAGAATTCCTAACTGAATGAGATTCAAAGCTCACACTTCCCCACAATAAGGCAGTCTACCAAGATTTTACCTTTTAGGTCTATCTACATGTTTGAAATATGCATCCCTAAAATGCCTATGTGATAATTTCTTTCATGAAAATGAGTAATTCAAACAGTTTCCTAAGTACTTCAAAGTATAATGCCCCTTTATGAAAAAAGTTAACTACTGAAAGATCTCAAGAGACAACCGTTTCATAAAGCTTTCGCTACCTTCGCTGGTTTCAGGATACAATGTTCGTTGGCTCTCTTCTGCTTCCTTTTCACGAAGAAAGTGGGAATATATCAATTTTCTGTATTAAACTTGCCTACATTAAAGCTAAGTCTAGCACTATCCAAAGCACAAAAGCTGTTAAACTCCTTTTTTCAAAACTTTTGTCTGATGTTAATTATACAGTTTTAAATAATGAAAAGACTTCCACCAGTTCTAAGCGTTCTGGTATGCAAAGCAAAACCAAATTCCAGAAGTGTTCAATATTAAAATAGCTTGGGATCATTATCTATGTGCTAACATTTAAAAAAAAAAAAAAACAAAAAAACCCCTTCTGCTGTACCTATCAAACTTCCACCTCACTCTGCCAAGAAGATTAGGGTATTTAGAACCTATGGATATGCTGTATCTGCAAGTGGTTCTCCACATTAGTAAATGCAACAACACTATTTTCTGTCATTCCTCGCTTTCCTCTGTTTATGCATATCAAGACATGATAGTTTGGCACAGATACTGCCATGGAGCAGGGCTGGAAAGCCATAAGGAATAACAATTTGAGGCTAACTGATGCAGAAAAGGTTACATTATACTAGCCATGTCATTCCTGGCTCAGATTAGTGCTACAACTCTTCACTCAGAGGAACTGTGAAACTGTATAAAAGCTTTCTGAAAAACATGATAGAAAATAGTGATTGTACACACTGAAACAGCTATGGCCATTCAGTCCTAAGGTAAAAAGGGTAAGACTGACAGAACGAATACAACAACATGCCAATAAATCATTTAAGCATTATCTTACGCAAAAAGTAATAGCTTTTCTGCGATCAAGGCCTGTATTCTGAACACAGCACCACATCCTAAAATACTTCATGGTGGTTTACCTTCGTAAAGTGAAAGTCATTAAACCAGTCTTCAGTGACAAACACCATCTCTTTTGGCTACTTTCTCCTACAAACTCATTGTTATAGTAACTGGAAGATGCATCATCAGTCCAAAACAAGCACATATGCTAACTGCAGTTTCTTTTGTCTGACTGATAATGACCAGGAATGTATTTTAGGTACAAGTCAAGATCCTTCTGCCCAGCAGATTCTCAAAGTAAATTGTTTAATAGCCTTGCTGATGGAAGAGGGAAGAAGTCTCTTTCTAACTCCACAATAAATGTTATCCTCTATATTTTGTAATGAATATAATTCACACTTAATTAGGGCACTCAGGAGGCAACTTCTAAAGATCACGCTCCCTGGTAATCTTTGTTTTTAATCTTGCCTGTGACCTCCTTAATATTCTCTCTACTCTTTTCTCTTCCAGCCAACCCCATTACTACTAATAAAACTTGGTTTTGTTGTGGCCACTAACTCATCAGCCTTTTGACCTCCACTGTTCTCTTCTAACTTTCCTTTGGTTTATAATTCTGAGAGCTTTCTGCACTGAACTGGTTTCTCTGTGGACTACAAGGATTTTAATTTCCTAACTTTCAGTTTTTGTAGCATCCAAGTAATACACAAAACCAGCAGAGTCCTTGAATCTCTTTTTTTTGCAATGATTCTGCCAGTATGCTTTGCTAGTTCACAACTTGGGGTAGAACTAAATCATTGTTTTGTTTGACATTTCCATACTTCTCTTCGACGTGGTCTCTCTCCGGAAACTCAGTTTATACTACTGTCACTACAGTAGTTGATTGCAAGGAGTTTCAGTCCAGAAAGTTAAAAACAACAATCTGCATATGCATTTGAATCTTGTAATTCACTTTTACCTATATTCACGTTCTTGGAGTATTTCAACAGGATCCAATCCTTGTGGCTTCTGGATAGGGCTGATGCGATTCTGCTTTTGCTGCAGCTGAACAATGGGTGAAGGCTGTCCCGGTGGTGGCTGTGGTACAGAAGGCCCAGGCATGGTGGCAGCAGGCTGGGCAGCAGCGGGGGCAGGAGAAGGCCTCCCACTAGGGGGTGGCACAGGAAGCTTCTGCTGCGCATTGGGGACGCTCATCTCTGGGGCTTGGCCTGAATCATAAAAACGATTTATTCATAACATGAAATATGGAACACAGGAATAAAATCAAGACCATTTCTGAAGACAGAACATGAAGCTAAGGTAAACATTCAAAATTACCAGAAAAAGCACACTGAGATAGACTACACTCCATGTTCAAAAAAAAGTACTAAACTGCAAGTACACCATACATTGCAGGAAGTGGTCCAAAGAAAAACAAAAAACCTGAAACTTAATGATGAATGCCATTTCTTTTCCCATTCCTGTTGACTTTTACTTCTAGTGTTAGAAGAAGTAAAGCTGTAGTAGTACCTAATTCTGCCTCTTGTTCACCATCCTTGGACCTCTTAGAAGGCCACATCTACACAGCCTGACAACAAGCACAAATAGGTCTGCTTTTAGAGCTCTGTCAGAACTAGATAGCCATATTAAAATTTCTACAACTGTACTTAGAAGTACCTGTCATATATAAATAGCCTTTGCTTCATTACGATCTCCTATAGTTTATTTATTTCAAATACCAAGAATTTGGTTACTGTTTTATCTTACAGTATTCTAATCATCTTGAAAATTAACACCTCAGTTAATATGAAAATAGTACCTGCCATTTATAGACACTAAGGGTCAACAATTTCAGTATGCCATTATGACAACAGGTCACCCATGCATTCAGATGTTCGAAAACTGTCACTGACAACAGACATTGCAACAATAAATATGTCACTTAATTGTCAGAGGAGTCATAGTAATTTCACACTAGGAAAAACAACTATGAAGCCCACGCGCAATCTTGCAATCAATCTTAATTCCAACACAACATCATGAAATCTAGATAAAAAGATTCCTTCAGAGATCACTGTTTATCATTCACACATCTGCATCAAACTCCAGAAAAGGAACTTGAGCACAAGCTGTAGATTCTGTATTTAGCAGCACTGCATTTCAACTTATAAAAAATAAGGAAAGAAAGCAAGCCCATCCAAAGCCTCTGCGTAGTCTCAGTTTTCAGGGAATCATGCAAATTGAACTGTACCACTACCATGAATGACTGAATGAATGCGAAATACATTTAAAGACAGAAGCACAATCTTTAAAATACATCAAATAAAATCTCTAAACAGATACACCAAGGACAGACAAATGTTTTCTTATCAAAACAACAGCAATGAAAAAAGACAAACAGTAAGCACCTTACAGTTAAACAGGACAGATATACGATTATGACATACTGGATTACTTTGATAAAACTATCAATCTAGCAATTCTGCATACCCACCAGCATTTTTTAATAGCAGCATTTGAGCTAGAAGGCACTGTGCCTGGTAAACTCATACATACAACCTCTTAAGAAACACTTCTCCCCCTATTTATTATCCTAGTCAAATTGTAAGTATTTGTTGGGAGTATTCCAAGAAAAGCAATTCTACATCTGATTACATAATAGTATTTAACTTTCTTTTTATGTTGCCCTAAGTAGCTGACTAATGACAAAAGAATTTTTTATGACATTAACTATCACAGAGTCATCACTGTCCCCAGATTTACCCACAATGAAACAACACAGCATAACATCTCTACTGTACAAGAAGCCTGTGCTATTTTGCAAGTCTGTAATATTTTTAAATCTTTCCAAAAAAACCCCCAAACTTCAAACCATATATATTACTAGGGATTTCTAGTTCTTTTCCATACAATATTTCTTCCACTCTGCTTTCCGACTGTAACCCGAAATCTGAATGATGTGGTTCAAAACCTGTTATCACACAGGTGAAAAAAGTTACACTGTCCATTAGAGCTCAGAAACTACACCGAACTTTCAAAGCAATACAACTGGGGAAAAAAAGAAAAGCAGCACAGTTCTACCATGGTTTGAAAACTTTTGTTTTCAGTAGCAAAAACTATAGTTCAAAGACAAGATTGCTGCAATTAAGCATGCTCAGAAGGCAAGTAATTAAATAAATGTTACGGGCGTCCCTCAAGCAGCTTACATATTTCATTCTGATTGTAAAAACATGTTTCATGTTCAGGCTGCCTAACAATTGCAGTAATTTCATGTGGTCAAGTTATTAATGGATGAATAAATGCTTAGACTCTCCTTGATTCAGTAAAACACAGACACAATAGGCACAGGAAAGGTTACACTAATTTTCTGCATGCCTTCCCTTTTCTTTTCCCCCTGCATTTTTTCCTCAAAACCTACCCACACCTTCTAATCATAACTGTACATGACATAAAATTAGCATTATACTCTGCACACCTTCAGTCCAAGTTTTAGGGGTAATGGCAGCTGTATGTCCAGGCATTCCTGGAGCAGGCCCTGGTCCAGTTGCAGCACCACTCATTGTATGTAACCCAATACCTGCAATTTGACAGAGGAAAGAAACTTACTAAGATACAAAGCATTTTGTAAAAAGTATTGTAAATATCATTAAATATGGATTTAAGTAGATTTTATTGTGAAAAAATATATGTAATGAAGCATACTAAAATGTCTCCTAAAAAAACCCTTATTCTGTAGCAAAGCCATATCCACCAAAATGAAGTGACCAATGGTATTATTAAAATCATTACTAAAAAGAAAACAGTGTAATCTTAACCCTTCATTTCTAATGCAAATTCAGTAATGTGTTTGCACATTGACGTGTTCATAAACTAACACACGCAGGGCCTTTAATGTAACACAGTTTTCTTAGGACCAAAATGTGCTTGCTTACTGCATTGCAACATTTATTATCATTAGGAGAAAAAAATAAGAACATTATCTTTTCCTTATGTTTTTCACTTGACAGCACACTATACATGGTTTGTTTTACTTTCAACAACCTAAATAATCAGTCAACTTGCTCCAGATTTTTTTATCTATTTTTCTGCATAGAGACAGGAGACTTAAAATTCACTCTAAGAAAAACAGTAGAATTGTGATCAGTAAAGTATTATTAACATTCAAGCATAATCAGGAGGGACACAGTACCACTTTTATTTCAATTTGACAATATCCTATTAATAATAGATGTGGTTTATGCACTTGCTCAAGCTTAAAACGAAAGGCCGCTGTTCACTTCAGATGCCAGAACACAGTCCCAAATCACAGCCATGCACAACACCTGTTCATTAATTTTCCACAGGTAGACTTCAAAAATTATCCGCGCAATGCCACAAGGTCTAGATTCACTTACCAGTCTGTCTGTTGAAGGCACTGGGAGGCTGCTGCTGTTGGATACCAGGTAAGGTCCTCTTGCCCTGAACAGCAAGCTGGAGGTTTTCTGGCAAAGGCTGACCTCTAGCTAACATTTTGTATGCTAGAATCTGAGCCCGCAGCTGATGCAGCTGTACTGGGCTGAAAGGGGAAGGACCTCTGTTAGGTTGATTCATAACTTGTGGGTCTCCTGGTATAATGGGTCCTGGCTGGCTGGGAGTCATCTGGGGTGGAGTTGGACCTCCTCCAGACATTGGACTGGACACATGCTCTGGTGCTCCTAGTGGAGATGGGTGTGGAGACATGTAACCTAAAATAGGTAAGAGGATCACAAACTTACTTCTCTGGTTAGTCAAATATAAATCCCATCAAATTTCTTTAACAGTATATGGAGCACAAAAATGTCTCTTTCAAGTCAGGATAGCTGTAGTACTTTCTGCAAGAGCAAAAGTGCGATCTGAAGTTCCTGGGATATCATGATAGCCTCATGAGCTATTCTTTGAGAAGAACTATGATTATATAGTCCAGGAACTCCTAAAAACAGCAATTACCCTCACATGTACAGTAAGACAAATAAAACATGAAATACAATACAGAAACATCAGGACACGGTACTGTTTCACTAGAACACTGGACAAATATTTCATTGTGGAATACAAGCAGTGAAGTCTGCCTCTTTTACAGCTTCATATGATAAGTTTATTTTAATGCAAACACATCAAGGAATATCTGTTCACTGATATAGGCCTTCTTTGTTAAAACTCGCCAACATACATAAATAGAAACAGATGGTATTCAATTTCTGTACAACTGCTCTTTAATTTACACAGATTAAAGGTTTGAGTCTTTAAGAACGTTCAATACCTTTTAACATCTGGGTGCTCAAGCACTTGGAACATCAACTGCAAACACAAACATCACCCTCTGCAGAAGCTGCTGAAGACTGTGTTAGTTCCGAGAGTGTAAGCATAGTTCTGAACAGTGCTTGTATCTTATTATAGTACTTACAAATGCAGTGGGTTTAAGTTTGAATTTTAATTACACTTAATATGTATTTCCTTGAGCATCACAATGCATCCATTAAAAAAGATGGCATAGATTTTTGGTAAGATTTCCAAGAGTATGTAGCATGTCAGAGAAAAAATATGAAGAGCAATCCTTCAGGTAAAGCGCAACAGACAGCTACATTTTAAAGATGTCCACCAAGAGTGAAAACCAGGTGATGATATTTACCCACTTCATCTGGTAGTGTGGAACACAAAAAAAGCTCTTATCAATTTGAAAAGCCTAAAAAAACTTGAAAAAAAGATCAAGAAGTCTCCTGGCTGACTTCCATATTCCTTAGCAAATCATGATCACTGTACTTCAAAGTTCATGCCACAGTTCATGGTTCTGTGACACCAAATCTACTCTTCCTCCACTCTTCCTGACGTTTTAAAGTGAAACTACATCAATTTCATCTATACATAGTCCAGATCACAGAATCAAGTAATTTTGCCCTCTCTTTAGCTTCACTTTTCTCACTGGCCCTTTGGTAAGGGAAACATAGGTAAAACCTCAAACTACTCCCAACTTCTCTGATACGACAGCAGCTGTAAGTCACTAGACCTTATGCAAGTGGATAGAATAGTGCTAAAGAATTGAAAGCCCATCAATGCTGAGGTCTGGGAACGAAAATATTCTACAATAAATTAAAGGTTGTAAATGTCTGAGACAAAGGGCAAAGAAGAGAGGATTTCAGATCTTCTAAAAAAGGATAAGTACAGTAAGGAAAAAATGGGTTTGTGATGTGAGAAGACCAGACAAACAAACAGACGAGTTCAATCTCGTAACTAAATCACCTGGTTTGACCAAATGCAGTATTCCATCCCATACATATCTTGCTCAGTATAATGCTGAGGGATCACAAGGGTCACTCTCTCTCCTTTCATGGCCAGGGGCCTGAGGGTACTAATGGGCTTTAACAACCCTAAACAGCCTCACCTGGTGCTTCTGCCCACACCCATGGCGCAGGCACCTATTCAAGCCCAGCATGGGGCTGTTAGTGGGGGTTCCAGTGGTGTTGCAGGATACTGCTCTCCAGCTCTGCCCAGCTACTTCCTCAAGTGTCAGAGGAGGACTCTGTCCACTGCTTCTGCATTTGGTCCTGAATCCAGCTCCTGCCTCTGGCTGCATACAGTCTGGGACTTTCCTGGGGCATGCCCCAAAGCATCTGGGTGATGTATTGTCAGCGGGGAGGGGGGAGCTCGATATCGATTTTGTGCATATTTGCATATTTCATTATTATTCTTTCTATTACTATTATTATTGTAGTCATATTAAAGCTGGTTTAACTTTTCCAACCTGTAAGTCTCTTTCCCTTTTCTCTTTCCTCCTTTTGAGGAGGGAGGGAGTTAACAAAGAGGATCTGTTGTCTGTTTAATAGCCAGTCCAGCTTTAAACTGTGATACTAAAGAAGACAATAACACCAAAGGAAGAGGATTCTAGTGAGAATAAGAAAAATTAAGCACTTCAAGAGAAAAACAGGGAAGTGAAGTGAGGAGTTCAAGGAAATGAGAGAAAGACATCTGAATTTAAAATTACTGACATTATTTACTAGATCAGTATAGAAATCGTTAATACAACCTCTTTTCAGAGGTGCCCAGCGACAGGACAAGGGGCAATGGGCACAAACCGGAGCACAGGCAGTTCCACCTAAACGTGAGGAAGAACTTCTTTACTGTGAGGGTGACAGAGCCCTGGCACAGGCTGCCCAGAGAGGCTGTGGAGTCTCCTTCTCTGGAGATACTCAAAATTTGCTGAGACGTGTTCCTGTGCACCCTGCTCTGGGGGCACCTACTTTAGCGGGGGTGGGGGGGGTGGACTAGATGGTCTCCAGAGGATCCTTTCAACTCCTACCATTCTGTAATCGGTGGTGATAAAAGCTATGATAAATAATCATAAGTTTATGTCACTTATTCAACGCCTTCCACTAATTTGCTTTTGCCTCAACTTTTTATTCATTTTTAAGAAAAGAAAGGAAGCTACAAATCCCTTTTGCTAAGCACACTGCTTTAAAAGACAATCACTATGCCACAACAAAAAAAACCCCATACAACTGCATTCTCGTTTTAACCTATAAAATGGGGTTTATTGCAAAGTTTACCCATTACTACACTTCTAAATATCACTATTTACTTTAAATAGCACCTATTTCAAATTGCATTGTTTTCAAAACTGCTTTTCAAAGGTAGGTTTCTTCCCCCCTCCTCAAGTTATATTGTTCAAGTTACATATTCCCTAACCACTGACAGATTTCAGACCCAGGATCTGAAATCCATCTGGACTATAAAAATCTTAAAAACTGTGGTGCAAGATATTGAGCACTTGTTTTCAGCCCTGACAGTTCCAGCTGCAAGTCTGTGACTATGTTTTGCATAGAGGAGTTTTTAGAAGTAGGCATTTTTTCAGTTTTCTAGATATGTATTACTTAGACTTCCTCTCTCCCTCAAAGTCGTATGCATTAGGATTCTTGGCAACAGGAAACTAGACTTGACAAGAGTAAGAATAAAAAAAAATCCAATAAAATATCTTGGGAAAGAAAAAAAGCCTTCCAGACTTCTTGTAAAGGCTCAAAAATGTGGCATTTACAGAACCTAAATTTTGTGATGCTATACAGAAATTTACCTGTTTAAGTTTTAAAACTTTCAGAAGATTTAGCAGTGACAATACATGCAGTCACAAGCCTGCCTAATGGAGTCGCTGTACCACTTGCTTTTTTCCTATCTTATTACACATACTCTAATACAGGTGAGTATGTGCATATGGGCTCTGAATAAAGACACATGGAAACTCACAAAGATTGAGTTTAACTAGCATATGTCATAAAAGAAAAAAACTGCAGACACAGTCGATAGGATAACATACAGGCAAAGACAGACACCTTTTTCAACTTTGCAAACACACTTCCATCTGCTATGAAGCACTTTAAACACATTTTTCCCATGGCACACGTGAATTTCCAAAATAAGTATTCACTAGGTTTTAAAATACCTAGCTCATTAATTGCTAGTTGCTGAATTGCCAAGTACCTCTTCCTCTAGATTTTCCACAGAAAATGTTGATTCTGCATAAACCATTGTTTAATTTAACCTTCAGAATGGAAGTGGCAAAAGCACCGAATCATAAGGTTGTAGAACACTCACAACAGAAGAGCTCTATGTGTTGGCAAAGGACAACGTATAACCTTTAGTTCTGAAAAATGTACAGAGTAGAAGACACCCCACACCAGGAAAGGAAGGCTGAACAGCCCAATCCATCACTTAAAGCTGTGGTATCTCCAAAGCTTTATCAGATTTCTCCAGGTCCTATTAGGTGAGTTCTGAAAATCTCCAGTGATGGTGATTCTTAATCACTCTCATGATGAATTTTCATTCCCTTAAGTCCCATGAGAATTTCACTTGCATAACTTGTGGCCGTTACTCTTTGTGCTTTTGCTACGCACCTCTTGGGACAGTCTGGTTCTGTCTTCTCCATAATCCTTCAATGGGTTGTACAGAGGCTACATCAGAAATCTTTCTCGAGTTTTCAGCAGTTAAAAAGTATTGCTTTCTTGACTATATTCATAATTAGCAACACTCGTTTCATCTCACTTCGGTATCAACTTGTTCAACAGAAATACATCACAAGTTGTCACAAACAATGTATATTCTTTACAGTACTGACACTGGAAGAAATCCCAGTTCTAACACTTCACCAAACACAAGTATTTATGGGGGGCAGACTGTATAAAAAGTTTTTGCTCTAATTGTTTTTAATTTCTCTTTAGTTAACAGAAATAAATAACATCTTCCTCATCTGCTTTAAAGCTGAAGAACCAGAGAGCTAAACACTGAGAGATCTTTTTTCTCCACTTTTAATGCTATAATTAAACAGAGGAGAACACATATGATTCTAAACTCTGGTAATGAATATTACATAGAAAGAGTCAAGGTTTTACCAGTCCAAACACTGGAATACTCAACAGAGGTCTTGACTTACCACTAAAAATTAAGAATACTTAGATGATGAAAGTGTCTGAGGATAACGTATGTCAAATATTTTCTGCTAAAACTGATAGCAAGGCTGTATTTTTACTCAAAAATGTGACTGTAAAGAGATTTTTTTTTTTAATCAGGGAGATACAGATAGGATTGAAGAAATGTAGTTGCGTATAACTCATTTAGGTTAACTATTATTTCAACCATCAATTAAAGTTAGTTTTAAAAAAAAATAAGGAATCAAATACATGCCCACTATACACAGTAGGATAGCATGCCTTGGAACACTGTGGAAAATATGTTGCTGTTGGACTGAGGCTACAAACTTTTTTCAAGGTAAGCAAAATACAACATTTCCCTGTTAGTAGTCCGGCCAGGGTTAACATCAATTCTTGTGAAACTCTCAAGAGAAAGAGAGGCCACGTGTATAAGTCAATTAAAACTAGGACTGCAGAAATAAACTGTTGACAGGTCTTATGCGGGCAGGCAGATGGATAAGGTGACAGATCTTATCTTTAAAAGGTTGAGAAAAATCAGAAAAGGAAATGCAGCTAACTTAAGAACAGTAGGGACAATGAACGATGTCTCATGATGATGAAGCAGCATTAACTTAGTGAATTCTGTAAGTTAAACTTAATTGGTGTATCTTTGTAAGAAGTTCAACATCTACTGCATGATAATTAAAAATATACACAGATCAGGTCCCAGAACCCTAAATCCCTGCAGCATTTATGTTTCTACTTACAAATAGCAAGCAAATACACCCAAACTGTTCAAATTGGTGTGTATTTCAGTGCTGTATCACAGTAACTGCGTTTAATCTGCTTCAAATTCCAGAAAAAACCCAGAAATCATTTGTTTCAGTCCATTTATATCTTTTTATCAATTCTTTGTAATGAAAAAAAATATTTTATACAAATATTTGACTTGTCTTTGCAATTTCTCCCCATTCCTCTTACAAAGTCAAATTTAAACATAATTTTCATCTTCTGGATAACTCTGTTTAGCAGTTTAAGAATTTATAGTAGATTTTATACTTCCAATATCAATACTGGGTTTTTCAGCACAGGTCATTCACAGAAGCTGAAGGCAGTTTCTAACACAATTCAAATTCAGTTAAGTGTACTAAGATTACTATCTAAACACCTAAAAATGAAGTTGGAGCAATGGATTTTCCTTTCATTTAACATATTAAAAGAAAGGTATTAAAACTGAATAGGGATGTCACTGTGCAGAAGTTCAAGAAAAGAAAATTGATCACCAGAAACAGTCAGGAATGTCACACTTTCTCCAATGTGGCAGCAAAAGTGGAAAGGAGTAACTGTTGAGGACACAGATACCAACTCAGAATATTTTTCACTATAAATTAATGCCAAACTTCTGAAAACCATCCTATTGCAGTATGACTGCAATAAAAATGTGACAATCTCTCTGAGCTAGTAACAGATTCCTTCTGCAGGACTAGCATCCCACTGAGCAACATGAAAAAAAAACCCAAGATCTAAATAACAAGTTGCATACCTTATTTTAGTAATTATTGTTAGTTGAACAAATGCAAAAATCTCAGAACAGTAACTGCCTTTCAAACAGCGAATAGGCATTTATGAGCAAAATGACAAAAGTTCTTGCAGATTTAGCTTACAAACGTTTATGATTTCCTCATTAAAGTAACTCATCTCACCTCAAAAACAGTTAATTATTTCTTAATACAGACTTCAAGAATCCTTATTTGCAAAATTCTGCATCAACTTGCTCTTTATAAGTTCAGCAGTCTTTATTTAGAGATAGTTCACTCACAACCACATGTTCGATTTACATAAATTGTACCTACAACTGCATCTGCAGTTCGCCAATTCGTTTCTAATTTATCACCCACATTTGTGAGCACGTATTTTATAAAAATTCCTGCTTATGTACTTGGAGATACTCCTTTGCAGGATCATCTTCTTTACGAAAATTACTAAAAAGACTGCTTTTGCAACATTTAACATTTAAATGAAATCTCATTTTGTGATCAGTTCCAACTGTAAATTGCATACAGAAGGACTACTGTCTGTGCATTTATGACAACTGTTCTACTCAGAGCTCTAAAACCAACAACGTTTTATGAATACTATCCATCTTCCCATTCTCAAAGAATTAAAAACTCCTCTAGCTTACCAGTTCTTCCCAGAATCTTGCAGCCTGTTTACAGGTTCATGGATTTCTGGCAACAAGGGACCACCATTACGGCTACAACAGTTTACCTAACTTGTTTAAATCAGACCGAAGACTCTTAGCCTCTAAAAGATGTCCTTCCTTTGGTCTATGGAACAGATGAGAAAGACACTCAAGTGCTGACTGAAATTTCATGTGACATAAAACCTACCACAAATACTTTGGTAATCCTTGTCGTCAAGTTTAATTACCTTCATTCAGTAAGATGCAAATATTCAATACGGTCTGAATTCACCTGATTTAAATTTGCAGGTACCAAAATCCACTGCCTTGGGGGTTTTTTTTAAATAAAAGATTCATCTATTACAAGCCTTTCTGCTACATGGGAATGTGCAGTCTAACCAACTTATCTTTCAATTCTCTCTCAGAGAGAATTAAAAATGGAGTTTAGCATTCTCCAGGCAAAAATTGTCTTAATTTGTCTTGTAAATAAGGCACAATTTCACAGAATCACAGAATCGTTAACGTTGGAAGGGGCTTCTCAAGATCATCTAGCCCAACCCCCTGCTCAAACAGGGTCAGCTATGGCAAGCTTCCCAGCAATATGTCCAGTTAAGTTTGGATTATCTCCATGGATGGCAACTAGACAATCTCTCTGGGCAACTTACTGTACTGTCCAGGCAGGTTTACAGTAAAAGTATGCTTTCATATGTTCCAGTGACATGTTATGTGCTTCAGTTTGTGCCAATTATTTACTCTTCTGTGACTGATAATCACTGCAAAGAGTCTGGCTCCCTCTTTGTCACTTTGTCCCATCAGGTATTTCCAAACCTTCTCTTTTTCAGGCTATGCAGTTTCAGCTCACTCAGTCTCTCCTCAATCAAAAGATGCTTCAAATATCTGATGCTATCTTAAACATTTATCAATATGTTTCTGAACTGTAGATACTACAATGGAACACAAAGCTATGATACAGCCTTCAGCTAATTCATTAGAAAAGGCAATACAACTCCTCAATTAATATGCCCCTGCTTCTGCATGCAGGTAGTACATTCCATCTCATGGTTGCAAACACTGTATTAGGCAATACACATTTAAGTCTGCCAGAATAACTGAAGCTCTTTTCAGCCTTTCTGCTTTGTATGATACAGTCTCATACTACCTGCACAATAAACTACTTTGCTGCTATACATACAATGCTGTTGGCTGTGCTAAAATCCATGCTAGAGAAATAAGCACATTCTACTGAGCATCCTGATCAGCCTTTGTATGCAACTTGTTCATTAATTACTGTTAACCCTCTGTGCTATCTGCAAATTCTGTCAGTGCTTTTACACCTTTTTCCAGATCACTGACAAATAGATTGAACAGCACTGAATCCAAATAGGGTCCTACAAGACTAACTCGAAAAATCCACATTTGGATTATCATCTTCAATTTACAGTTAGTTTTATAATCTGTCAATTAACTAGTTTAATATATTTAATCTAAGTTATATTAATTTTACTTAGTGCCATCTTTCTCC
>VZSC01003579.1:221210-239030 GCA_013398225.1 Steatornis caripensis
TACTTAATGCCATCTTTCTCCTAAATCAGAATGTCATACAGTAACAAGTCCAGCATGTTTTATGACTCTATCAGGCAGAAAAAATTGTCTATCATTACTACCGGCCTTAAAGATACTTAGAGAAACCTCATACATGGGCCAGGATCCACTTCCCTGATGATTGTACAAATACTGTACTGCAATAAGTACTGTACCACATCTGTCTACATTTTAATAAACCAATTTAGTTTATAATCTCCACAAAAAGAATGATAAATGTCTTTCACAAGGTTGACTTTATGCCGTTCAGATGGCCCCTGACAAGCTCAAGAAGTGGGCCCATGTAACCCATGAACCTTCATGAGGTTCAAAAACATCAAGTGCAAGGTCCTGCACCTGGTCAGGGCAACCCCTGGTATCAATACAGGCTGGGGGATTAAGGGGTTGAGAGCAGCCCTGTGGAGAAGAACTTGGGGGTACTGATGGATGAAAAGCTGTCCATGAGCTGACAATTTGCGCTCACAGCCCAGAAAGCCAACTGTACCCTGGGCTACATCAAAAGCAGCATGGCCAGCAGGTCAAGGGAGGTGATTGTCCCCCTCTACTCTGCTCTGATGAGACCCCACCTGGAGTGCTGCATCCAGCTCTGGGTTCTCTGCACTGGAAAGACATGGACCTGTTAGAGCAGGTCCAGAGGAGGGCCAGAAAAATGATCAGAGATCGATGAAACACCTCTCCTATGAGCAACGGCGGAGAGAGCTGGGGTTGTGTAGTACAGAGAAGAGAAGAGTCCAGCGAGACCTTACTGCAGCCTTTCAATACTTAAAAGTGGACTTAGAAGAAAGATGGAAAGAGACTTTTTAATAGGGCCTGTAGCAATAGGACAAGTGGTCATGGTTTTAAACTAAAGGGAGTAGATTTAGACTAGGTGTAAGGAAGACATTTTTTACAATGAGAGTCGTGAAACACTAGAACAGGTTGCCCAGAGAAGTCATAGATGCCCCCATGCCTGGAAACATTCAAGGTCAGGTTGGACGGGGCTCTGAGCAACCTGATCTAGTCTAAGATGTCCCTGCTTATTGCAGAGGGGTTGGACAAGATGACCTTTAAGGGTTCCTTCTAACCCAAACCATACTATAGTTTCTCCACAAAACTATTCTCAATGGCCTGAATTATAGACAAGGCCATATGGAATTAAAGACAATTTTCTTTCATTTTACCTAGAACCACTACTACACTAAATGACATTTAACTGATAGATGGCCATTCTGCTTATGCTTTCAAACTAATGGCAGAAGTCTAGGGTCATCCATTCCCTACAGTTTTGAACTTCTTCAGCTACTTTCCACCAAATATCCAGAAACAGTAACATTGATCAGCACATATATTTATCTACTTCAATTTGAGGCCTACAAACAGTAACTCATGAAAAAAACCAGAACTAGAACTAATGAGATGCAATTTCTATTTGGCATGCATATTGTTAAAAATTGTACGTAACTGCAACGTAAGCTCAGCTATCAGACATCCGAGAATCTACAAGGAAGTGAAACTTATAGTAAGTCTTGGTTTCTTACAATGTACCAAACGCAACTGAAGACTTTGGCAGCATTAGAAGATTTACCATGCATCTCTCCACGGATTCTCAGAGAGCTCATACTGCCCTCTCCCCATGAGTGTGGGCATGGGTAAGCTCACTCTTTCACCACATTGCCAATTTCCACAAAACCTGTAGAAACTCAGCTGTGTTGAAAGACTCTAATCCCATGGTAAATCAGACTGAAAATATCCAATAGGTTGAAAGGCTATTAAGAAACCTGGTTTTCTATCTTGGATATGTACACTAACGAGGAGAAAGTACAAGGTTAGCAGAAGGGACTTTCCCCAACATGTATCAGCATCGCCCCAAGTGCCATCACCATTTTTTGTGAAAAGATAATTGTGTAAGATTGAAACAAGGAGACATAGAGGCAAAGAAAGCTAAAACACTCCTCAGTAATGTCGAGTATTTAAAATAGTCGAACGTCAGGGGCTTTTTTAAATCATTTCTTTAAAAAGCCTTATGTTGCAAACTGAAGGACACAAGGCATGTAGCAATGTGGTAAAAAGAGTTTCTATCTCCTGGCATAAAAAATTTCGGAAAGAACTTTGATCAGCTCTTGACCAAACATTATAGATATTAAAGGTCTCTCCAGATTGGCTTGGGTTCTTCTCTCTTATCAGTCCTTCACCACAGGATTAAAATAAATCATATTCTAATGCATTTACATTTACAATAGCCACATAAGATAGGAAAGAATTAGGTGAGGATTTTTCAGAGATGTGAACTGAAATCTGTAGTAGACTTAGTGCAATTACTTGCCCCAGCCACAGACTTGAACCTTAGATTTTTTTCCAATATATGACTGATGGACACTCCAGAAAGCACATCAATTCAGTTATTCACCTTGCCCTGTGATATCACTTTAGCCTTTCCAAACAAAGATGAAAGGAAATAACTGGAAATCTGTTACATGGAATTACTGACTCTTTGTGGAATAAAGGGGCCCCAAAATCATACAGCATGCACAGTACGTATAAACCTTGGCTATGTTGGTCCATTGGACTCTGAGGTGGGCCCATTCCAGGATGAGGAGGTCGCATACTCTTCATGGAGCCACAATGAACGTCTTCAACCATTCCTTTTTCGTGCAAGCCATCAATGGACTGTGAAAACAAGGTAAGTATTTATACAGAGATAGTATATAAATCCACAATAAAAAAACAAAGAACTTTAACTCAAAATCTGAACAAATACATAAAAAGTATAAACTTCTCTTAGCAGTCATTCAAAATAAATACAATGGGAACCTTTACCCATGGAACCAGATATTTGGGGAAGTACAGGGCACCATTAGACTGCTTGTCCCCTCTGTATCCTTTTTGCTTTTTTTTTCTCTTCTTATGAACTGTTTGGCAATGCCAGGGAGGCAAACTGTCCAAATACAAACACACAAACCATATTGGCCTCATATTACAAAGCAGTGTAATACACACCAGCTTACGAAAGTACAGCCTGTGGCTTGGCTTGAGTTATTTTTAGCCCAAACTTTGCCCTTTCAGTCACTGCTCTACTGGAATGCCCCAAACACTGTTTCTCTTCAAAAACAAAGATGACATTGCAGGAGGTAGTGTCTTCTTTACAGGCAAAACCAGGGACAGGCAGTCAAAAAAGGGAAGACATAGTTCTATTCAAACACTTGCGCTCCCTACAATCCCTGTCACCTCATTCACTCCTCAGAAACTACAGTTCCCATGGTACTCGAAATGCAAAACAGGGCCAAGTGCCGCCTTCAGAGAGTGAAGAGGAGACGGCCGGGGGTCAGAAAAACATGCCGAAGGCATGCAGGGCACTGGAAAAGGCTTCATAAAAGAAACTGAAGGACTATGAACGTGAAAACAGAGGAAAAGTAACATCAGAAGGGATATGTCTTAAAACCAAAAAGTTTAACCTGAAAGCAAATACTACATCAGGTCCCTAACTAGGGAAGAGATTATGCTCATTAACTTCTAAATTAGAGCTCTGCAAGTCTTTGTATTAGGAGGGAACAGGCTGGCATCACTTACTTACCTTCTCCCTACAGAAACAGGCAGCTCTGCCCCTCTCTGTAACATGCATGCATGCACACTTGATACTGTGCTTGCAAACCCTGCTGCGAATGGAGACCTTGCGGTCTGTTTTACCTAAACACATACTTATTTATTGAGAATTAATTCTTTTTTAAAAAAACAGTTAAGAAATCTTACTCTAGTGGAAAACACAGGCAGTTACGAGTGTGCAAGAAGATACATCAAGTCACAGAATAAAAGGCACTGTCACATTGCTTCTTTTTGAGCAATTTGTTGAATATCAATTTAAGCAGAACTAAACATAGGTCACCATTTCTACAAAGGAAAAAACAATTCTGAATTTTAATTTCTAAACTCTTAATATAAATTTTCCATGGCAATAATCATATTTGATTGGAAGTACCTTTAAAAATATGGATTTTTTTTTTGTTTTCTGCATTTTTGAAGGATTTCACTATCATTTTTCCTTATCAGAAACTACGGGTTAAAAGGAGAAAAGTCATAGAAAAGGAGAAGTAAGATGTATTTTTTATGTTTCATCAAATCATTTAGTTGTCATGAGTATAAAAACATTTGTGAAAAGAACTCGTATCAGAAAAACACTCATTACTCGAGAAGGTACTTTTGATTAAAGAATTTGGGATATGGAGTAGAAATGTAGACAGATGACTGACACATTAAAAATAGTTTCACTGTGCTAACCAAGTAAATCCCAATGCCCTTTTCTGAGGCATGAAGATCCCTCCTCCCTCCGCCCCTACTTACAAAGATAACCAATGCAGAAGAGAATACTAGGTTCACATTCTGCCTGCAGGAGCTGAATACTAGAGAAACTGAAACACCTGTAAAGCTGGATCCATTGCTATTTTATTATGGTATACGTCAAGTACTATATCTTTAGGGCCATCAAGAGGAGGAGAAGAATGTGCAGGAAACCGGATCTCATTTCCAGACAGAGGACTTCAGCTGTACACATCTGGGGTCTGACTGCAGGAATGGGTGTCAACTGCACTAATGGGTGGCAATTGTGAAACCTCTGTGAATGCAGGCAGCTCTAATGGAACCAAGAGAGGACACAGTATGCACGGCCAGAGCACTAGAAGTACCAGCATATAGAAAGCGAGGAAAGGAGCTCGCATAAACAAAGAGCAGCAGTGAAGAGGAAAACAAATACATGGCCTTTCAAAAAGATTTTAAAAAATCAAACAGGAACCAAAAAGTAAAGACGTGACCATACAAGAAAATGTCAATTGAAGGAATGCTTCTGTGGAAAGAATTGATTGAAAGAAAAAGTTTTTGTAAGATAAGTATTAAAAAAAAACCCAAACTGAAATGCTTCAAGTCTAATGGAAGTGAGCCCAAATACAGCAACAAAAAGATTTGCTTCCGAGTGTTTGCAGAAATTACGCGGTGAGAAAACTGAAAGTGAAATACATTAGAAACAGATTAGGAAAGGTAGAACTCACTAATTGGTTTTTTACTAGCAAAGCTACAAAACATGAAGATGGCGTAAACTTCTTTGAAGACAAAATTAGTATTAATGATTACAGTACTGCTAATTTATGCAAAGAGACTTGTATTTCCAAGAATATTTTTCATCTAAAAGCACCTCTAGTGCCTATGGAAAAACCATATAAAGTAAGGGAGACAATTCAGCAGAGGACAAGAACTGAAAAAAAGGTAATTTTTCATAACTTCTTTGAATCACTGTGCAGTTACAGGGTTAGATGATAACTTCAAATCTATGTAACAGGTTAAAAATTACAGAAAGGATCCTACACACAACATAATTTCTGTAAATTCTTCAGTCCTGCATAAATTATTAAATGTATCTTCCACAATGACGTTATTGGTATGCCAAATGTAACCTATACCACCAATAAAGCACTACTACTATGCTGGGGTACTTTTTAAAAATTCTTTTAATATGGCAGAACAGAAAGGAAACAGGAAGTTGAGACATATTCAACGTTGAGTACATATTACTGTTTTCACTGATCCCCGTAAGTAAGAATAAACACAAAACAGGCCAGATATATAAACAGTGCTTCCAGAAAACATACGAAGGATGAGCTTCAACTGTGTGCAAGCCCACACCTACAAACTTGGCAGACTCACAGACTTTTACATAACACCTAACGCACAAGGAACATTTTGCCTACACTGCTTTTACTCTGAATATAGTAACTAACACCTTCTCACAGACAGCACTGCATTACAGTTTGATCTATTTTCAGGTAAACTGTCAGATTATGGTGTCTTTTTTTGTTTGCTTCCCCCTTCTTAAAAAACAAACAAACAAAACACCAGCCTTGAAACCAGAGACTAAGATCGAGTATCATAGATGTCTTCTATACCTCTATATCAACAAAAATTACACAGACCAAACAGCAATGTGTCGTCACATAACTGCACAGCATAACTGAATGTATCATTGATGGACAACCACACTGACGTGGTTGTCCTTGCAGCAAGGACTTGGCCAACAATTCTGCTAATCTCTTACAAATCACTAAAACACCATTTTACACAAGGTCCCTGCTGATTTTTCAAGGTTCACAACAATATTTACTTTCTTTTTTAACTAATGTAAACACATACAACAAAAATAATGCAGGGAACATGCCTGCTGAACAAGAAAGTCTTAATTCCAGGACCACGGCAGAATTTTAAGATTCTCAGAATGTCTAATGTGCACAGATCTGTTAGCCAACAATATCTGAAATGGGAAACCATTTGCCTTCTGTTTTAATGGAACAACTAAGGGAACAAATATTTTTAGTGAAAAATACCTTTTTGTAGGAAAAGAATTTTTTGTCACTCACTTTTTCTCTCACTCACCAAAACCAAATTAGTTTTTTAATTACAAGGAACAACACTCAAGTAATATTTGCAATACCCAACTAATATTGCCTATGACATCATAACAATTTTTTCCACAGCCAGTAATCATTTATAGTACACCCCATACAAATTGACAAAAGAAGTGATTATGCATTAAGTTACAGTTAAATGGCCGATAAAACAAACCAACAGCTCAACGTAGTTTTCCCGTCCCTCAAGTGAGAACCACACAAATTAAATAGATGTATTGTTGTCATAACTAACAGTTAAGAAGTTAAAATCATGTGGCCCAGTTAGTGCATATGAGCATACAGAAGGATGTATCAGTTCAGACCTAAAACCATCAAACCCTATGTTCCACCGCCAGATGAGCTCCTATGTGGATGCCAGAAAATGTCAGATTAGGGCAACCATGTAAAAATGCTTGCCTTTAGTACGTTCCCAGCTTCCAGGTATTTTCACCTCATGAGACTCTCTTAGGCTGTTACAGTTTATTGTTTACTAGTCCCCCTGAACAGCCTTCTAAGTATTTCTCCTTAAATGAAGCTGTCCTGCATCCAACGTGTACTTCAGTGAAATCTGGAACTGTATTTCCCTGGTAATTTGATTGACAGTCTAAAGATTACTCAAGAAAGTAGCAAGAAAGATAGCTAATTTTTTCTGTCAAAAACTCATTATGTAAATCAATAGTAAATTTTCCTGTGGAGGGGTTTTCTGGTTACTAAGTGAATATACAGTCTTTAATTTTCATATTAACTGTTGTTAAGTAAACACTTTAGGAATTATGATTTATTAGTATCAATTTGTATCAATCTGTTTTCTCTACTGTTGGATATTTTGGATTTTTTCAAATTTCTATGCATTATTTTTTGTAAGCTAGTCAAAACATGTAAGACAGAATGAAGGTGATTCACTGCTTAGTTTGTGAATTTTAAAAGTAAGAACCACATCCAACTGCATAAACGGGATGTGCGCTCCACAAGCAATTGTGTAACCGGGACACTTTCTCTGCAACCTCTCACTTTTACTGCGTTTCATTAGGGAAAAAAAACGCATCATGTTACATCATTACTTGAAAGGCAAACTGCTTTATGTAACACCAAGAAGAAAGAAAACATATACTTTGTCAAACTGCGGGTGGCTGACTAGTTTTTTAATTATATGGAAAAATACTCAAGTAATATTTGCAAAATACTCTAGAGGCACCCTTCCACGGCATTTCTTAATCAGACCCTTCCCTCAGTTGTCACAATACACTATTTCTGGGGTTGCACAGGAAAGCAGACCAGAAAACTGATCTAGACAGAAACATTAACTAAGAAATTTTTTTTTCCACCTGTGTCAGTCCAACAGACCCATTTTCTAGTTTAGTCACATGCACACAAAGGTGTGCTGGAACTTGTAAAGTGGTAACTGAGAGGACAGCAAGGATGTTGCTACTAAAATAAAGATTTGTGAAATTACAGCCTTTGTTCCATTATCAGAACCAAGATACAGAAAAGGGAAAGTAATTGAACTATACTGACTAGTCATCTTTGAATTAGCTATCCAGATTCTTTAAATTCATGGTGCATTTTTCAAAATATTTCAATGTCGCCTCAATGGCTGAATTTCTACTCTGGCTCACGGAACTTCTGAGATGCTTCTGAAGTCCCTGAAAGAACTTCATGGGGTTACATTCGTTGGTTTGTTTCTAATGCTAACAATACTAAATGTCTGAAGAACACACAAGATGAAACAGGATATAGCAGTTAAAAATGTAAAGTATGGAGCATTCAATCGTTCTAACAGAAAATTCCTGTTGTCACTCTCTTCTTCTGCAGGTAGAGAATCTCTTATAAACAGAAAGAAACAAGAGAACAGAGGATGTAAAAACTCTGGCTGCCTATGAAGTTTGGGGCATTTGCCAGAGTACTGGAAGCTTAGGCTGTAACTGACCCCACATATACGGAAATGCCAACTGCAAATGCCTGATCTGGCTAACAGCTAAATCACATGCTTCAAGATTCAAATGCAAAAGTTTAGGTTACTGAACGCACTGACCTCTCAGAAATTACAACAGTTCAGTGTTGTAATGGGCAACAAATGGGCAGCTGGATCATGGCCTCCTCACTTTAGCTGTCTTTGTGCTATTAGAAATTTGAATGACACAGTTCTTTACGCAAAAGACTATAGTGTTATGTCCTCACTGACTGGACAGGGTTTTAACGAATGAAACTGATCCATATGTGAAAAAGGCAACATGAAGAAGTTGCCAATTCATGAGGAAAATTAAAACATGTTTATACTACTTTAAAACTAAATTTTAATATTAAATTTAATTTTTTTCTATGTGCACATAACAATTTCAAGTGGAATCAACAATAGTTACCAAAATGTTTTCAGTATCTTGACTTTGTAAGCTGTTACTGCATATTTCTGAGACTAGAACATCAATGAAGTTGAAATTATCCTAAGCTCTAAACCTCTGGTACATAACCAAATAAAAATGACAATACATGAAGAGACTCACAAAGGAAATCCCTGACAAGCAAGTATTTCCTCAAAGCAAAAGACATCAATGATAGTCTAAGCACACATGTATTTTTAAGTGTATTACCACAATCACTGAAGTCCAATTATTAACATGTTTTACACTACATAGTTTTAAATTCCTTAATAAGATCGAGCCCTTATAAAATAACTTGGAAATCAGTTTTTTCATGAACACAGGAGAGTAAACAAATCTGTAAGCACAAGACCTTTAAAGAATTATGCACATTAATTAAAAAAAACCATGCAAAACCAAAGCCCACTCAGAAAAACACAAGTTATGTTCACACAGACAAGAAGAAAAAAAAAGAAAAAAGAAAAAGGTGGTTAGAATGGCCTACTGTAAGGTTTTAACACTGTAATTCAATTTTTTTCTCTAGTAGTATCTATCTTACTGAAAAGTACGGTTTACAAATGATGATTTGCAAACTACTAACTCTATAGTTCAAAGTAGCCTATTAAGAACAAGGAAACTATGTTTAATTGACATATGCATCAACTTTAGTAATAAAGGCAGAAGTAGCAGTGTAGTTGCCGTTTTGCAGGTGATACATGGCATGTAACAGCAGTTATGCAGGTCTAAATGTAATGTAAGTAGTTTTTTTAATCAGTGGAGAGAACTCTAGGAAAAAAAGGTTCACTTGTAATAAACTATTACCTTATGCATTTGATGCATGCCTTCCTGTGGATAATCAGTAGGCCCCATTGTTGGCATTGGATGCGGGACACTGGGTGGACCAGGACTTGGCCCCATCATGCTGTGAACTGAGCCAGGAGATGGCCCTGGTCCTGGGCTAGGTCCTAGAATTGGTCCAGGTGAAGGTCCTGGTCCTGGGGAAGGACCAGGATGAGGCATGGCGCCAGGGTCTGTAGGCGTGGACATCTATTTTCTGTCTCCTTTTCAATTAGCAGAATAGCTCTAATAACAACAAAAACAAAACAAAACAAAACCAGAATTTCTATGTGACATTAGTGGTATTGAAAAAAATGTAATAAAATCTACTGGCAATCATCACACATACACACATACACACACACACACGCATGCATGCAAGCTGTCATCAGCAGAAAACGCTTAAATGATGCTTAATGTTGCACATTAGTTTGATCATCCTTCTAAAAGATTTAGCCCACTAGAAGAGTAAAGGATCCTGATAGTTTAGTCAATTTCTGGATGTTTATACGCTAGTCACAGAACAAAGCAACTGGTAAGCTATGAGAAACATCTACCAGAGACAATGGTAGTTCAACTGACTTGCTATTATCAGATGTATCACATGGGGTCAAGCACAGCACTACTAAAGGCAGGGAAGGTAGCTGGGCACCTTTGTAACATATGTTTTCAAAAATCTCTGCCTAAACAGACATGACTCCACTGAAATTCATACTTATAAAATTCATGGTAATGCAACAAACGAAATATTAAAAGCATTATTAAGACTATTTTCTAACTTTTGTTTTTGAAGTTAGATACTAATGCAGGACCTCTCTGGTTATCTCTGTATGCAATCATAGTATCAAACAAGACAGACAACAGAGAAGACAATTACTTTGGTCCGAAGAGTTGTAATTCACGTGAGGGGTTCTTCTGATGTCACAAACCAGAACAGTGCAGCTCAAGTGGTTATTAAAACAGTAAGTGCCCCAAGAACAAATGACAGGCTTTCACAGGCTGGAAAACCAACTATTACTGTATTTTTATTTCTGTGTTCTTAGTACAACAAATTGATGCAGGCTTGAGGCTTGAAACATTCTTCAGTTTTTCAAGAACTTTCATCATTCTTCTTCAGTTTTCTGAGAACATGTATCAATGTCTAATATTGGGAACTTCTTGTTTACTAATGTCAGAGTATTGTAACGCAGTGATGCAGCTGCCATATTTTTACAAAACTGATGGTCGGCTGCTGCCCACGAGATCAGTCATGTTTCTTGGTACTCCCCACATCCAACAGCACCGTTTTCACGTGTTTGATCACACAGCTATCTCACCATTTGAGTAGTTCTGCCAGCAGAAAAGTAATCCTATATTAAACCAACAAAAACACCAAACCATCTACTGATTCAGGCAACTGAACTAACTTTCTGAAAGGACAGACGAGTTCCAGTGCCAGCACAAGGAAACATGTAGGATCACTACTTTCACCGGTAGCTGACAATTAGATGGGCTTAGCCTGTTCCCTTTATTTACTTCGGGTCTAGTTTTATACTACAGGTACCTGCCTATGAATACTTGTCCCGTAATAATAAAGCCAATACAATGAAAAATAAGTCTCATTAAAAAGTGTTCTAATTTGGTACTTTACAAGATAATTACAATGTAATGGTACATTACAAAGGCCTAAGATGACTCCCTGTCCCAGCCTCTCTGCTTACAGAATTCATCACAGAATACTGTTCCACCTTCCACATCTGGGTTTATCACTATCCATAGTTAGCAGTAATTATTTTCTAACATGAGCAAGTGGTGTAACCCTGTTATGACACTGCTTATATAAAGCCACACTGTAACACTGCAAACACCCAGGCTTGCAGTCAAATTAAGAAACAGACGCTCAAGAAAAACAAAGTACCCTCCCAAGGTTCCCAACAAAGCAGAAAGGAGGCCCATCTGCACCGCATCACAAAAAAGTGGATTGGTGCTTACTGCTAGCAATCAGGGAATTCAAAGCTTACAGAACTGATCATCTTTCTTCTTTTAGGAATGAGGGTCTTCACGTATCAGAACCCACACAGAAGATAAAATGCTACTACATCAAGACCATTTACCATCAAGACTTGTTTACCCCAATTACCTAATCGTTCTGTTGGGATCAAAACCAGCTTAATAGCTTTTGCTTATAAATCCCCTTTTGTTATGTTTTAATAGCTACAGCTATCTTCTGATTAAAGGCAACAGATTAGAACTATGGTTAACTCATTTAAAATAAAATATCCTCACCTGAAATAAGCTACCTTGGGATCCTATTTCCTTGCAAGGTAAAACAGGGAGATGCCTACGAAGCCTCTCTGTTCAAAGCAAAACACTATAGTCACCAGTTAGTCCCCTACAACCCGTAACATTACCACAAAATGAATCAAGTTATCACATGTTCACAACTGCATACACTATGTCACAGCTTCCAATAAGAGGTCTACAGTTTGCCTGTATGAAGGACAACAGACATTTCCACACAACAGAAAGTTTTTATGAGTCAATCATTACATTGCAAAATATGACTGACACTCTCACAGCTCTCTGCATGTTATAAACCAAATGCAGCCCATTTAACAAAGCAGAACCTAGCACCACCACCACTATCCAGAAGAACGTATACAGAACTACAGTGCAATCAATTACAAAACTATCAGTATACAGCATCCCAAAATATTCTTTTTCACAAAAGACTTCTACCTACACCTGTGCATTAAAATGGGTATCAAAATCTCCCCTTCTATTAATCTCTATTTCAAATTCAGCTTGCAGTTCTCATAAAATTAACTGGCTTGAGTCTCAGCTCCACTAGTTACACTGTCATTTACATATACATTAAATATGTAGTGTATACAAATATGGAAAATTTGTAATTCTTTTTAATGGGCTAGCAAGTGCCCAACCTCTGAAAAACAGTAACTACCAGAGGGGAGTGTTGCAGCTCTTACATGAGATCAAGATCCTTCATTATCTTCCTCTAAGAGCAGATAAACTCACCCAATCTTACATAACTGTGAATTGTCTTAAACAGATTGGTATTTAAAGATTTTTGTATGTCAAAGAACATACTTTTATGAAAAAAAAAGTAATTCATCAAATTTATATCAGAGGAACTTAAAATATTGGAAAATACTACCTGAAGGCAAGTAATAAATTCTATCCAAAGATACCCATGGACATAAAGAGACAAAGCAATTTTTTCTGGCAATAGTAGTCCACAAAATTAAAAAAAAGCCACTGCCATAAACCAGAACACATTATACATGGCCCTCCCAACTAAGGATGTGTTCACAGAACAGAACTGCTAAAAAGCTTACGATTTAACATGTTTCAAAAATACCTTACTCTATATTTACTAAAACTGAGATTGTATAAAAAAGCCACAGGAATCAGGCACCCTGCTCTCATTAAAATTCAGTAAGAGCTAGGTATCTAACTCCTCTAGGCCCATATAAAAGTCTCATTAAAGTCAAAGCAAAAATCTACAAAGAGACAATAGGTGCAACAGTGGCTAGGCTCCATCCAGATAACATTGGTATTCATTTGGGTAAATTCTGGTGCCTATAAAGAAATAAGCAAAATGAAACCAAGTCACTGCCAAAGCCAGTGCTGACCCACTTGTTTGGACTGCTTTCTAATGAGCAACACCTGTTAGAATTACATGGGGGGCGGGGGGGTGAAGTAAATGTTTCAAACAGATTATAAGGACTGAAATGAAGAAACACATTTCCAACTCATTGTCCCAAATGACAAGGCTGCTGGCCCTGATTCTCCAGTGCATTACACACTATTTGTTTCTCAAGTGTCCAGTCTTAAAATTTCATCAAAACCCTCATCAGTGTTACTCACATGACTTCAAACAAGACATATCTGTTCTTGAACTGTAATCCCTTATCACTTCTCAGGTTTATTTACATCAACGTCACCAAACCTCTTTCGTGAACAGCCCTAAATGGACCTAGTGGAGATTGCCTTAGTTGTGGTGAATCACACAATTCTTCCCGTGGTCTCAGATAATTTGTTCACCTCTGCTGGACACATCACAGTTGAGACAGAGAGGAAAAAAACTTATTATTGTCAAGGTAACTTTAGCCAGATGCAAACACAAGAAGAGCAACAAAACCAAGCTGAAGAGAGAGACTTGGGATCTCTGCTCAACTATTTCTACATCAAATCATTTAGGATAGTGAATAGTTACGTTACAAAGAATTTAAGGGAATATTCCCTAAGCATAAATGTTTCTGCATAACTTCATGTGCACCTAGAACGTTTTGTAGATGTAGCTAATTCATTGTACAACAGGGTCTCCATCAGCTCAATGCTTCAGGACCCACAGCATCCAATTACGTTTCACATGTTTTGGCATAAACCCACTACAAACCCAAAGGTTAGGCATGGATTTCCTTCAGATTAAGAAAGTATGCAATATTAGCAGATCCAAAACAGGTAACAAACCACCCATGTTACCTTGGAATTCAAGACCAGCTGGACACTCAAAAAAGATCGAGAAATTATAGGCTGCTTTGACACAAGGCACACACATCGAGCCTAAGAACAGATGCACCACTATTTATAATTCTTCTAACTGTTTCACTTCACCGTGCGATGTAACTTTCCATGACTGAGTCAATCTAAACCGAACTTCAGCCAGCATGTTTTGGCCAGACCCCCTGCCTTGGATAGGTAGCGGAAAGTGAGGAAACTGCACCACTTAGATCTGATGGAATGTGGACCCACACAACAGCCACATACACACGGCAAAACAGACTGTAACTTTGCCTTCACAGAAAAATAATTACAGTCTACTTCTCCTCACACATGTCCAGCTGAAGTAATGATTCACAGGCGGCTTTGAAAAGGTATACTATGAAATTGTGATACACTACAGGCTAAAGGAGTTATCTTTATTACGCTACCACAGAAAACACAAAATGACATTCAGTGATTCGTAGTATTTGCTTGATCTGCTAACCATAATCAAATGAAGATGTTCAAGGTTTAAGAACTGATTAATGATGAGAGCAGCTCATCAGAATTAAAACAAATAATTTACAAAGAAACAAATCAGTGTTTCGTATTGTACAACCCCACAGAACACTCTGCATTAACATTTATCAGAATTTAACTACTGTCATTTAATCAAGCAATGATTCAATCAATAAACAGGTTCACATGAAACAACAAAAAATCACTAAGGAGAAGAGTCAAATATTCAACTAACATAAAACAGGGTTATTTAGTTCACGTAAGAGGAGCCAAACACACTAACAGCTGAGAGATTCTGCCTTTACATACTCATGTATGTAACTTCACTGTAACTTCAAAACCTTTTGGAAGGGTATCTGCAGTTTACACTATAAAACACAGAATCAGAAATGCTGCACCTCAATCGCTTATCTAAACAATCAGGCCAGAGACAAAACGTCTCAACAGTGCTTCAGCGGCTTGTCTAGCTGTCTACCAGAGACTGTCTGCATGCCCCTCAGCAGAGCTAGCAGAACAGGTGGTGTGCTTACACCAGAAACTTCACTGTGGAGTCATGTAGCGTAAGGCTCCTTTTCATGTGCAAAGACAGTTTACCATAGGGTGACAGTCCTAATACTCCCCAACTCCTTACAAATTCCCTTGTAGAAATTCTTATTCCTACTGCGTAGCTGTTTCAGTCTTTCATAAAGCAGCTTCTCAACTATTCTAACTTACAGCCCACCCTCTTACGAAAAACTAAGATCAGCACCGAGAAATGACTGGCTAGCAGCTAGGGGTTGACTGTGCTACAAACAGTCAAAAGGCAGCATCACAAGTGAGAGTTCACACAAGTTAGGCTAAACTGTATTGCCAGACTTTTCAATGAAGAGCCTACAGTATAGACATATGATCCTTTCCGATGGCTTTGCTGCAGAAGGCAACAGCCTTCAAGAACAGAGGAGGGCAGACAGCAGCAGTCAGAAGTTTAATTGCCTTTTAACCCCATAGCCACAGCCAGAGCAGACAATGTCCAAGATCAAGTCCATGTTTGCTACATACGTAGATTCCACTGTACATTTCGTGCACAGAAAACTGACTAATGACAGCACTGACTGGTTACGGATTAAGTTTCCATACTGTGACCTTTACTACAGGTATTAATCACAGTTATTGAACATCATCTTCAAATTAGATCCTGAAAAACAAAAGCCATAATGAGAGGTAAGCAGAAAGAAGGGAATTCACCACATTACTGACAGACCTTGCCTTTACTTATATGGGGAAGAAGAGGAAGAAGGGAGAAGATAGTTTTAAACACAAGCTACTTATTGTAATATATCAGTGGAACATATGAAAAAGACGTTGTTTCTGTAACAGCAAACTTATTTTTAACATTTTTCCCAAAGATCCCAGCTCTAAAAGATACCTCTGGGTGCTCAACCCTGCAGTGACATATAGGAAATACTCTCTACCAAGTGGAGACAAACAGGAAAATGCTTACACCTAAGTGATGACTTTACACGTATCAGAAACAAATCAAATAATTTTCAGTATTACTCTTCTTATTCTGCTGCATTTTCAAACTACCAAAGATGTGTTTAAGTGAGCCTTACTTCCCTTATGCATCCGTCCTTATTTTCTCTTGCAAATAAGGTGTAAGCTTTTCTATACTGCCATTTGCGTGACAAGTGATCTTTATGTCGTAACATTGCTGCCATTTTCATTACAAGTTATATTTATGCCACAACATTGTGTTTACTACTCCACTAGAGGATCAAACAAAAAAAAATTAAACCGATAAAGTTCAAGAGAGGTGAAGGTCCAGGAAACCTCTTCATACATGGAGAAATTCAACTGCAGCAGAAAAAACCAAAAAATAAAATAGGCATTTTAATGAGTAATTTGCAAAAATGTTCTCAGTCATACGAAGAATGAAAAGCCTTCTCCTGAAAAGGATCCCTAGTTCACAGCAATATTACTAATCAGGATCATGAAAATTGGAGGCAAAAGTGCAGACATTTTTAAAAGTTGCTACTGTATGCATTCTGACTCTAACTTTAAAAGTGCCACAAAAATAGAGAAAATACATCTGCAGATATTAATTTCATACAAACCTTTGTCAAGAATATATTTAATATAAGAATGTTAGCTGGAGCACTTCTTCTCTTGTCACTTTTCAAGCCTCAAGTGTTGGTGAAAGCATTTTTCAAACGATGAGAAACGCTCACAGACCACTTCAGAAATGAACAAAAGAAAAGATCTAAGGCTACTTTGAACAAACTCTTCTGGCGCATGTTCTACGAAACACCACACAAACACCATCCTAAACCTAAGACATAACTCACTAGAGAAACACTGTATTTAAGGAAGCTTAACCCTCACTTCTGTCAAGACCGCATATGCTGAACAATACACTTAACTTTAGATTCATTTTTAAATTATCATTATCCATATAATCGCCTTGCTTTCTACTACTGATATATGCAGGCATAAAAATATGCCTCCAATCCTATCCTTCTGGTACACCACTTTTTTTCTTAGAACAACAAATGGACAAAAGAAACAAAGTCAAAGACAATAATAGGGCAATTAGGTTCCCGAAGAGAAAGTGTGCCTTTATTTGCACAACAATACTAACTTACACAGAAGAGCCTGCCTCACCCCGAACATGTAACCGGTATACTACTAAAGGAATTAAATTCCAGTAAAATGTTTATTGTCTGAGTCTTAGAAATGTGGTTAAACCAAATAACACTGAAGAAATTTAAAGCAAAACAGAAAGGAATGCAAGCAGAACAACGCTGTGTCACAGATCCTACATCAATAAGCACGCAGAATGACAAAAATGGTCAAAGTGAAAAACCAAAAAACTTTACACCGTCAGTTCTTCAGTTGATTGTTTACTTACCTATCTAAAATATTCATTAAAGACATCTTAAAAAGAACAGCGTTAACCTGAAGTTTGGAAAGTCTATCAAACATAAGCAGCAGACACCAAGGAAAAGCAACTCCGGTGCGATCTATATACTCACGCTGACACTTAACCGCTCTCTTTACTTCACCATAACGCACGCGTAGGGGGGAAAAAACCCCACCCAACGAGTTAACTGTAACTTCAGTTCGAGTTCAGCAGGGCTGTAACTTTTCCAGCCGTGTGCGGTTTGTTGTTCCGCCATCATAAACTGGGGGGGGTGCGGAGT
>VZSC01003579.1:255256-278378 GCA_013398225.1 Steatornis caripensis
ACCTGTCCAGGTCACGCTGAATGGCAGCACAGCCTTCCCGTGAGTCAGCCACTCCCCCTAGCTTTGTATTGTCAGCAAACTTGCTGAGGGTACACTCTGTCCCTTCATCCAAGTCGTTGATGAATACGTTGAACACGACTGGACCCAGCAGTGGCTCCTGGGGAGCACCGCTGGTCACAGGCCTCCAACTAGACTCCTTGCCACTGATCACAACCTTCTGAGCTCTGCCATTTAGCCATTCTTAATCCACCTCACTGTCCACTCACCTAACCTACACTTCCTGAGCTTGCCCATGAGGATGTTGCAGGAGAGAGTGTCAGAAGTGTTGCTGAAGTCAAGGCAGACAACATCCACTGCTCTCTGCTGGTAACACCAGGTTGCTGTCCCCTGGTTATACGCCACTGGTAGCTGGTGTTTAACTCGAAAACTAATTTCTATGCGTTGTTTCATCTGATGGGTGTTTTTGGAACATCCTACAGAAGTGGCTTCATACAGAAGCAGTTATGATTGTAGCTGGTTAGTAACCTTGGCTAACATACACTTTGTTATTTTCTGTTCACGAAATCATAACTAATTTAAGGAACAAGTACTTTAACACTTGTGTGATTGTGAAGAGGTTAGTGCTGAACAGAGGAGTAAGGAAGTCAGCCTTCAGAGAAGATCTCAAATTTCAGTCATTAAGGAAGTGCCAGGCAGAGTTGCTCAACATGTAGGTGGATTGTTTCTTTTACATTGTTGGGTAATTTTACTCAAGAAAAATTCTGGCTAGAAGCAGGCACTGGTGAGTAGAAAATTTGTCTTGAAAAAGACTGTGGTAGTTACAGCAAGCCCTGCAAGGGACCAGTACAACCCACAGATCAAAGAGTCAGGAATGGAGCTCTGCAGCTCTATTGGTTTTGTGTCTAATGGCCAGGCTTTGACAGAGACCCTCTGGGAAAAAAAAAGCACTGATTTCAAGAATTGGCAAAGATGTTAATGTGGATGGGACTTGAAATGTAGTGGTGGAACCTTTCCTGCTTGTTTCTGAAAGTACACATGTGATCTGGGTTTGTCCCTCTTTGGAAATTCTTTAAACTTTAACTTAAATAATAGCAAATGAATTGCTGCCAAAGCTTTCTGGAACTATAGTGCACATAGCTACCACATTTTTCTCTTCCTGAGAAATACTGTTTTGATTCTTTTGTATGTTAGGTTGAAGAAAGCAGTATTAATTTGCAGTATATGCTGAACTGGGTTAGTAAACAGTACCAACACTCCTATTCAGATCCCTAACACTGGCCACCTTATATACTGCTGGCATACGAAACCATGTTGACATATAATGGTAGAATTTCTGGCTCAGCATGACATGGTGGTGAATTTTCTCACCCAGTGTTTCCTTATGTCTGCAAGTATACTGTGAAGAATAATACTCTTGTGGTGCAAATGTAATGTGGCAAAGCACACAAATCCTTGCAAGATAGACAATCCGCACTTTGACAGCATGCAATTTCCCTAAAAAAAAAAAATAAAAAAATCCCAAAACCAGTGGCAGAGCTGTAGACAACACACAGAGGTCAACTCTTTATCCAATGATCTAACTGGTAGAAATGTTGGATCTCTGTTGACGTGATTAATTTCCCTTTGCAGCTCAATAAATTGCATTAATTAGTTGATAGGAAGAAAATGGATATTTTGAAGGCATTCTGTGAAGCAAGAATTCTGTCAACAAGAATTATAACAGGTAGTTTTAAAAACTTGTGGTTTTAAATTTGGTTTCCATTTAGTAAAAGAATTAAAAAACCAAGCCTTCCACGAATAGATAGCGAAAATAAATAGTGACTTATCCTTGTAACAACCTGCTGAGTAATTTCATAGGGTGAAAATGTTTGTAGGAGGATGTACTTTGATTTCAAATACAAACAGGGCTTTGTAAACAAGTTCAAATCACTGTGCACATAGCGGTTTTGTTTGTGCCTAGAACTTACTCCAGATGGGTTATATGTAAGTGGAGTACAAACACTCATGCTACAGTTACAGTATTACGCAATTAACATATTTAAAAGTTTGTTCTTTGAAACTTTGCACTTTTCTTCCCAGTCCCATAGAAATTCTGTTATCCATCTTATCATAGGTTTTTGCATTACAAAGTTATTTTTGTGCCATCTCCAAAAAGCATGTTACAAATCTGCTGCAGTGTCGTGCTGTGCTGGTTTTGCCTTGCAGCTGGATTGCTGATTGGGTAAGTCTGTGACTACAACCAGTTCTAGAAGAGCCATTGTTTGTTCTTAATTGGTACATGACTGGCAATCCACTGTCTTCAAGATCCACCACCCACAACTACTTTTTGGCCAAATTTAAGACTGAAAAAGAAAGGACCAAAGAGTGGCTGAGTCACTTCTGTCGTGTGTGCCAACAAGTCGCCCGTTTGCTGATTGGCCACCTGCCTTTGATCTGGATTATATCATAGCAGGGAGCTGCTCCAGCTGGCTGGGGATTGGGGAAAGTGAGCTGTAGTCAAGGATACCTGCAAAGCACTGGGAGCTGCAGCGAAGAGCTTTTGAAGAGAAGCACAGGGAAAGGGAAATTAGAGGGAAGGCAAGGGGAAAACAGAGGCAACGAGCCAATTTCTGATCTCAGCATCACTGATGTCACCAATGAGATTCTGGTCCACAGAGTGCTGAGGAAAGAGTAACAGAAACAGGTCAGAGGGAAAGGTGACAGACAAGCAGAGGTGACAGAGAGGGGATAATTAATCATGTCTCGACTGTAATCTTAATGACTACTGTGCTTTAACACTTGTAATGCCTCTTACTCAGCCAAGAGCACAGAATTAATAAAATCTTTCCAAGAGACTGGCTTGTCTGTCATAGTGGCTCCAGCAATGATTTTTGTTGGTGGCGCACTCTGCTGCAGATACCTCCGAAGAGCAACGTGCACACATCTAGTGAAGAGGAAAAGGCTTAAATCTCCTTGTGTTTCAGGTGAGATCCTATAGTAATAAACTTCCTTATACTTAAGATCTACTTTCTTGTAATGTTCTACACATTTCCAAGTTTGCTTAATTGCCTGGTGCTATAAAGCTAGGTGAATACCAACAAGTTTTTTTTAAAAATTTTTCGAAGCTTAAACTACACTCAGAACACATTCTCCTCCAAAAAAATTCTAACCACACAAGAAACTGACCTCTCTGAAATATTTTCTTTTGAAAATGTTCATGTGTTGGAAATCTATTGGCAAGTCAAAATAGACTAAAATAAATGTTATGTTTGGTGCAAAGATTTTTTAGTTATTTCACTAGGCTATTTGTTCTGAAAGTAGTTTTTCATCTTCTAAAATAAGGAACAAAAGTATGCATGAGCAACCCCTCATCTGTTTCCAAATATTCTTCAAGCTAAAAAAGTTATTTTTAATGAATTATTTGCTTATAATGACTCCATTCCAAATTCTTTCATTTTACAAACATTTGTCCCATCAAAGTTTTTTGTGTAGGTTGACCTGCAGTCATAAACCTAAGGCGGAGACAATAGCCAGTTTTATGTGTCTAGATACAGCTAGGTCTAATGTGATTCAGTATTAAAAATACATTTCAGGTCCTGCCTTTCACTAAAGAGGACATCATTCTCTGAAATAAGGCTTTGGAGTTCTTTGTCCATTATGTGAGTAGCAGTATGATTTTTAGAAATGCTGTGTCTGACAAGAACCACTGAACTGAGGGAAAGGAGGCATTGTCTCCTGTTGTGCGGATATTTGGAGGCCTGATCTGGCAACAAGATGTGCCATATTGTTTTTCTGAAATTGCATTAGAAAGTGCAACAGTTTTTGCTGAATTTTTCTTTTTTTTTGTGCAAGTGTGAATTTAAAGGAGCTTGTCTTTGGCTTGAAGCTGACAAACTTTGTCAAGGTTGAAAAATAACATCACACAAAAAAAGCAAAGAAAAATCGACTTCAATTAGTGACAGTCCTAGACGTAACTAAAACATATACTGCATATTAAAGTCATTGACCTACTCCCACCCCGAGAAACAAAACTGTCACCTGAAGTGAGCAGCTTACATTTAAAAGATACTTGAAATTCTCATTTCCAGACATTTCTGTTGCAGTTTGAATTCTCTTATCGTAGACTACACCAACCACCTAAATTGGCAAGCAGAAGCAGTGTTACTGCCTCAGACTTGAGCCCATGTAGAACTGCTGCTCGCACAGGACAGTCCTTGTGGTTTCAGTAGGAGAGCTTGCAGTATGTAACACTTGTCACCTCTAGATTTCCAGCTTGGAGCGTAAGTTAAAGCAGGTGTATGATCAGAGAACTCAGCTGACTGAGCTTTTTAAAAACTAATTTGAGTATGTAGCATGTAACTCTCCATATAACATACAGATGCCACTTTTTAATACTGCTAGACAAGGTCATTCTCTCCTAAATTGGAAGAAGCTTCAGTAGACATAGGTACCTATTAAGAAAAGCCATTAAGGGAGTCAACAGGGTTGTATGATTCTCTGTAATGGAAGTCAAATGATGTTATTCAGCAAATATTTATGTGTAAGTTTAGATGCAGAGTTTTGCAAGTTTTGGAGTTGAAGAAATTTTAGAATGTGAGAGATCTTGCTGTAGTAAGTTTATAAAATACCTTAATGCTGTTATTTTGGAAAAATAAATGTAAATTGTGCTTTGATTTTCACTACTGTTCTTATGTTTCTGCAGTAGAAATAAGTTTTGTTTACTTTTATAGCAGCTGAACCTGAGTTATGGTCCCTGTCGTCTTGGTGTAACTTGTCTAAGAACTCATCCAAGTACAACAATTAGGGACAGAAATTTGCACTAAGCTGCTAGTATAAACTTCAGTGTGCCATACATGCAGTCGGTCAACTTCTTACCAAGACAGCTTCTCTGTCTCTCTACTGATGAAACATCTCCCCACAGCAATTCTCCTTGGAAGAGTGAGTGATCTGCTATTTGTTGGTATACTCACTAGGGAATATGGCTGAAACACAGGATGTGATTATAAAAGTTCCTTGCCTTCAAGCTTGATTGGTTTTTCTTTGTCGTGTCTTAAACAAAATGTCTATTCATTGCCAAGAGACCATTCTCCATTTTGCTGGAAGAATGTGTCATGGGATGATCGTATGTAGTACACCTGCTTGATTTCCTGTCAGCAGTTCATCCTTTCCTATCTTGCAGTCGTCACAGCTGCTAGCTTGGAGGTAAATCCCATTCTGCACCAAGTTTACCCAAACCAGATTCCTCTTCAGCTGATTCCAAAGAAAAATAATCATCTTTCAAAGCTGAAGTCTATAGTTTCACCCATAAATTGCCAGCATTTGTTAATACAAAGGAATGCTTAAGAAGATGTGTACTAATGACATCGAGCCGTAATTCTCAAATGGTCTGTTTTCGGACAAGTGCTTTAAGAAATACTCTTCAGTCTCTTAGTAATGTGCATTTTATATACTGCTTGTTTGAGAAGATTCCCCTGACATGCAGATTGCAGCCAGGAATAATGAGGACATACAAGGAGCTGTTAGGAAATGAGATTACACCTTTGACATGAACATAACCATGTGCCATGATTTCTTGGTAAAGGTATGGATGAGCTGCTTGTTTCTTGTTCTTTTATAAACCAGATTGATATAAAAAGCAGTCTCTATATAGCTTGAATCAAAGCACAATATTCTCTGAAGTTGCCTAGATGCTATAAAATCTTAGGAACTGCACTTATGTCTCATGATATAGGAACTGATGCCGGCCTTGATAGGATGTTAATAACAATATTAGCATAAAATAATGAATTCTAAATGTAATTTATTATTTCTGGCTTGTTAAAATGATTTGATTCTTTGGTAGTTCTTCAGTCCAGTCACTTAGCCATTCCTGTAACTTTCTGTAGTTCAGACATTCCTAGATAATGTGCTGCAAATACTGGAAATAGTTGGACTTGGTGAATTCTGTAAGTTTTAATCTTCACTATGGTTTAAAATAAGAAAACCAGCAAGGCATGCTTTAAATGAAAGCAAAAAGTCAAAGGTGCTTCTGATATATAGCAGGTGCTCATATAGCTTTTTGAACCCTCGAGGAACTGGATTTAAATATTCGTAGTTGAGCTATGAACCCTTGTGTATTTCTGGTTTCTTCACTTTATGACAGGTTTGGTTGCAGGCAGAAATTATCCTTTCAGACTGCTTCAGAGTTTTGGTAGTCCAGCATATTCTGTGTATCATCAAAGAGGTGTAAAGTAGCGTACTGATAAAATAAGGCTACTGCTGTTTCCCCACAATGATTTGGAAGTAGTTCTTTTATGTAAATAACTGTAATGCTTCACAGCTGGAGTAAGTGGTTTGCCTGTAACAAGTTAATGTTTTGTCCAGAAACTGTAATTCTATTTTCTTCAAAAGTTTTATTTGCACTCTTGTAAAAAAGTACAAGATGTTGTGCTGTGTGTTTCTCAAAGCTTGAAGATGTTGCTAGAAAAAAAGATTTTTCAGCTTCCGACACATAACTCATGTATATATAAAACTTAACTCCAAATATAATCAGGATGGAATCTATGCTGTTTTTCCCCTAATCTCAGCACCTGCTTAGCATTTTTCCCTTAGTGTTGGCCTAAGCATTGCAAATGAAGGGGAGAACTGAATATGCTTAAAACAAGAGGTTTTGATCTACTATGTCATTTAGCTTTTTCTGATACACCCACCATTGCACAGGAAAAGGAAGTTTTTATAGCTGTGCATGTTCTTTTTTCCTTTTTAAGTTGTATGATTGGAAACATAAACTGGTATGACTACAGCAAAGAACACTGATCTGCACAAGGGTTGAGTGTTAGCGCATTGAACACCATATCTTAGTGCGTTGAACACCATAGGAATACAAGTTGCTCAGAAGAAATCTCTGAAAGAAGACAACAAAGTCCTTCTATGAGACTGAGACTGCTACTCCCACGGTTTCAATCACCAGTAGTACTCCTCTGTGGGTTAGTATCCTTTCTGATGGATTCATGGACCTTACTTAGTTTGGCAATCATAGGTTTGAAAATGAGTGTGAAAGAGAATCCAAAAACCCATAACAGTTCTTACGTCTGACAGGATAGTATAGAATGAGCACTTTTGTGTCCAAGTAGTACAGTTGGTGAACGATGATGTGCTACTGAGCCGAGACCATTGTTATTTTTTAATTAAATAACAGCAGAATGCATACTGAGACAGGAATCAGTCTTTCATTTTGCCCTTCTTGAAACATCTAGACACTGTATCCTTGTTTATGGATACGAAGCGTGCAATATATTTTTTCCATTAATATGTTGACACCTGCATTTCCTTGGCCACTACATCTTGCTGTAAGCTCCATACTCCAAGAAGAAGGAAATAAAGACATCTTTCTTTCATCATTTTTTCTTCTCATTAGAACAAGCATAGAATAGACATTTAGTTTAAGATTCCACGTTCGTAACAGTAGAAGATGCTGACAATAAATGTCCAAGTGCTTCAGTGCCAAGGCTTGCTTAAGTACGGCACAGAGATGTAGTAGTGTTTATAAAATATATTCCAAATACTGCAGGACCTTGGAGGCCAGAGCATGCAAAAACATCTGGAAACAAAAGAAGGGAAGCAATATTGTGCTGAGAATCTAATCGGGCTTGTTCTCTTCTATGAGAAAACTGTTGAATGAGTGACCATGTGCTCAATGATAGACAATGCCTGAATAAATAAGTAAGGCCAGCTTCTTAATACTTGTAATCAAGGTAAACATTTTTAAAAGTGCAAACTATTAGTCATGGAACTATGGGGCCTAATCTTACAATCTTTCTCACGAGGAAAGTTTTCTTGGCTACGCTAACAGTGCTCACCAGGGTAAATGCACTGAGACCAAATTTTACTCTCACACGGTCTTTGTGCGCAGAAGTTGTATTACCACTGGATAGCTAACATTGGATTTTGCTTTAGTGGTAGCTGTGGAGGATGCTGGAATTCAGTCATGTTGGTGTCTGCTGTTGAAAAAGAGTGGTGGGAGAGAGCGAGTTCTGTTGCCTAAAAAGCAGAAGCATCTGCTGGAGTTATCAACAACTTTTTGGCTGAGTTCAGCAGCAGGGCATCTTGTGGTTGATAGATTATTCCCCTAGCAATTCAAAACAATGTAGTTAAAACAAATTTCTCATTTCTAGAGAAGCAGCCTAATGAAGCAAAAACTAGTTTTAAAAATGGGGTACCTATGCCACAACTTAGCAGTGGTAATAATCCTCACAGTTACTTGCAGCTGCATGGCTAACCAGGATTTTAACAGCTCCATTTATGTTATTTATAATGTGTCCGTAACTGATCCATTCATAGATGCAGACAAATCCTTCAAATGGCTCATTTCACCTTCTTCAGCCACCAGACAGATACTTGAGCTTAGAAGCACAGTGTCTTGGTAAGCTCTGGGAGCAAATTCAAAGCTGACTAGAACTCAGATGTTCCCATTTTCACTGATTGTTTAAGGTTTCCCTCCCGCAGAGTGATTTAAATTGAGCTGGCAAACTGTGTAGATGAAACAGGCAGACTTTCATCTTATTTCCGTTGTTTATGACAGATGAGGTTGTGCTTGGAGGAAGGTGCATGTATAAATGAGCTCTACGGTAAAATACTGGTTAGTCTGCAAGTGCTAAAAATTGGGCATGCATCATGCTGAAATGCTTCCTCAATAGAGAAAAACAATCCTTGTAGATGCTCATCTCAGAGAGATTACACAAGTTGTCTAAGGTTTTTGAGAGGAGATGTGATACAGGTGCTGGACTTGCTATGCTTTCTGTCTTAGATATTAGCCAGTACCCAGTGAAAATGAAATAAAATGTGGGAACTTGCACTTTCAATAAGGAAGATATGTTCTTTAAGTTGGGTTAATTGAAACACGTTAGCTAAATTTAGCTGAAACCAGCTGTTTCTCCTTCCCTAGGAGTTCTTAACCATTGCCGAGATGACTTTTTCCTCAGATTTACAAGAGGTTCTTTTTCTTGTAATACTCAAAAGTGACGATTTTCTTCATGTACTGCTTTTTCTTTTTCTTTTGCAGACTTTCCTTATAGAAAGCATATCCAGCTTACAGCGTCTCTCTGATCATGTGACATAGTATAACTGTGTGCTACACCCTCTTTTGTATGCTGAGCAGGTATTTCATTAGCTTTTGCAAATGTTCAACCATAGCATTAATTCTGTTCTGTAGTAGAATTTCACTCACAGATTACAATAAAGGTGATATTAACTAGCATTTTTCCCCTTTCCCTCTAATGTTTATAAAATAGGGAAGTATTGCCCTTGTTTTGCATGTTGGCAGTCAGGACAGAATAGCTAAGTCTCTTAACATGGAAGATTTTAGGCACCTACCTAGGAACTAAATGAAAGCATGCAATCCATGAGGGTAACAGAACCACCATCACTGAGGCTGGTGGGCACTGCTAGCAGAGCCAGGTATGGCAGTTTGCTCAGGGCTGTGTCTGGTTGGTTTTTAATATCTCCAAGGATGGAGGCTACTCATTATCTCTGGACAATCTGTTCCAGTGTTTGATCACCCTCACAGTATTTTTTTTTCTTGTGGTTGCATGGAATGTCTCTTATTTTGCTTTGCGCTCACTGCCTCTTCTCCCTTCGGTGGATATTACTGAGAAGAGTCTGACTCCATCTTCTTTATTCTCTTCCATGCACATTTATAAGACCTTGCAGAGCCTTCTTTTCTCCAGGTGGAATAGTCCCAGCTCTCTCAGCCTCCATTCCTATGAAACATGCTCCAGTCCCTTCAACACATTTGTGGCCTGTCGTTGGACTCACTCCAGGGTGTTCATCATGGATTAGCCCTGGACCCAGCATCTGCATGTGCATCACCAGTGCTGAGCAGGGAGGAAGGGTCACATCCCTTGACCTGTTGGCAATGCTCTCCCTCATGCAACCCAAGATACCATTGGCCTTTTTTTCCACAAGGTCACGTTGCTGGTTCATGGTTAACTCATTGTCCACCAGGACCTCTGGCACCTTTTCTGACAAGCTACTCTCTAGCTGTTAAGCCCCTTGTGTGTAGCCCCACTGTGTGATGGACTCATGTATGTCCAGTATGTGCATAGACCCATCCAAGCACATAGGCACCTGAGTTTTTTTCACAAGGTGCTCTAGGTACCTGTCCATGCCTAGGCTGCAGATGGTTTGGCAGGTCTGAGCACTCTGCTTTCCAGGGCATGCTGGAGCCCGTTCAGAGGTTCTTTGATAAGTGATGCTGTGCCTACAACTCCAAAGGGATCTAGTGCTGTGGCTGTGTTTATGATGTCATGCACCTGAACATACACTGCTGTCAATGAATCATCCCAAAAGAAAGCAGCTGTGGTCATCTAAACATGGTTGACAGTCCAGGTAACATCTGTCTTTTTATTGCAACAGGACTTGCCCATCAAACAAGGAACCAGGCTTCTTGGTTTTTGGCAATTTCTGGAAGTTCAAAATCACAGCTTCCTGAGAACCTAAGTTCAAATTAACTCATTTTATTTTGGGGCCGGTGTATACATGCTGTTGAGCAGCCCTGGCATGATCGTACATTTAAGAGCTCAGCTGGGCTTGATGCTGTTTGTAGGCCTGCAGCAACAAGCTGCCTTTCCAGTGGTGCTCAGATACTATGGCAACTGTCACTTTATAAACAGACAGATAGCAACTCAAGACCCTGAACCATCCCACTGCCCGGAGCTATTGAAGCTTTGCAAGTTCCAGTAAACATTAGAGGTTGCACTAAGCCTGATGTGAGGAACTGCAACTCTGTGACTTGAAAGGAGTTTGTCCCACTGTCACTCTTACTGAAGTTACTATTTCAGAGTCAGTGAAATTATTCCAATCAGGCGCAAATTACTTAGAAGCTTTTGGGTAGAACTTAACTGGACAGGTTAAACCTATTTGCCATGGTAAGTGAGCTGAAGACAGGAAATCAGTCCAATTTTACTATTTTATTAAGATGTGAAAGTTGGAAATGGCTCCACTACAGGTAAATCCCTATTGAGAGCCTCTATTAGAAACAGAAGATCCTGTCCAGGAAAGCAGGACCAGGCCATACTAGAAAAATTAATTTAAAGCAATTTACATCTGTTCATTGCAAAAGCAGTTTGTCTTACAGTCACTACATGGAGAGAGTAGAGGAATTTGTCTTTGTTTTGAAAATGTAACATATGATAACAGTGGAAAGCATGGGACAGCCAAAAGGCAGACTGAAAGGACCGGTGCATTTGCCATGTATGCCAGAGTTAAGATCATCTGCCAGTGAGCAGTTACTGATTTAAAGCATTTGTACTGGGTCTGGCTGGGATGGAAATAATTTTCTGCATAGCAGCTCCTGTGGTGCTGATAACACACCAACGTTCTAGGTACTGCTGAACAGTGTTTGCACAGCGTCAAAGCCTTCTCTGCTCTGTCTGCCTCTCCAATGAATAGACTGGGGTGTGTGAGAGGTTGGGAGGGGACACAACCAGGCAGATGACCCAAACTTACCAAAGAGATTTTCCATGCCGTACAGTGTCATGTGCAGCAACAAAACAGAGGGGAGGGGGTTAGGTAGGTTGGCTATCTTTTGCTCAGGAACTGGTGGGGCATTGGTCTAACATGGGAGGTTGTTAGTGATTGTCTTTGCGTCACCTGCTTTGTTTTGTTTTCTTTATTTCTTCTTCCACTTCTTCCTCACCTGTTAAACTATTTTTGCCTTGACCCATGAGTTTTCTTGGTTTTACTCTTTACCTTTCCTCATACCACTGGGGTTGGTGATGGGGAAGTGAGCAGGCGGCTTTGTGGTCCTTTTAGCTGAGTATTGGGTTAACCCACAATAGTATTTTAGTGTAACAGCTTATATAAATATCAGTTTTCAGGACAGCACTTTAGGTGAGTGTTTAAAATCCATAAACTAATGAAATGGAAGCTTTTTGTGGATCAGAGTTTTATGCTATAAAGCCCATGGAAGTGGAGAGCATTGAACAGGCAGAGAAATTCCCCATGTTGTCTGAAGAGCATGGGGTGGAGTGAGGCAGCAGCACTGAATTCCTCCCATTCTTGCCTTGTCTTCCTTGTCTTTCACTAGTCAATGGTGGTGACTGATGAGACAACCTTTTAACTGCAGCCACCTTGGCAAGACATCTGTCAAGAGGCATGAGGACTGCTACTAGCACTTGTTTGTTTCTTGCTTGTTTCAAACCCATTATGTTCTTTCCCACCTGAAAAAAAAAGTTTTACTGCCCCTTTGTGGTTTTCGTGTTTCATGGAAGAGTTGCGTTCCTTTGTAAGAGAAAGCTGGAAATGTGGCAAAACTATAATAACCATTATTTTGAATATAAAATACTTAAAATATTTTCTATGTTTCGCTGGGGGAAAAATAATTTTCAGAAGGAAGTGCCGTGCCCATAAAAAGCTGGTTAAAGAAGAAGGAAATATTATTTTTATGACATTCACACCTCAAGGATCTAATCCTGCAATAAGAAACCGCTCTGGTGCATGTTCCTTGAAGCCAGTGCAGCTTCGCTCTGCATGATCTGACTACAGGGTCAAGTCCCACTTGCTGAGGATTAAATATGGGAAGCACAGATACTAAGGTAAACATTATACTGGGTCTGACTGGGATGAAGTTAATTTTCTTCTGGATGGCGCTGTGTTTTGGCTTTGTGACTAAAGCAGTGGGGATGACACACCAGCGTAGTGCTGTGGCTGAGCAGTGCTTGCCCAGTGTCAGGGCTTTCTCATTTCCAACGCTGCCTCTCTAGCAAGTGGGTTGGGAGAGCAAGAGAGGTTGGGAGAGGACATAACCAGGACAGCTGATGCAAACTGACCAAAGTGATATCCCATGCCATATAACATCATAATCAGCAATAAAAATGGAGCGGAGGGGGATTTTTTTGAAGGTAGCCATTGCTTGGAGACTAGCTGAGTATCAGTCTGCTTGTGGGAGGTGAGTGACTGCCTTTGCATTACTTGGAGGTTTTTTTGTTCCGTTATTTTTTTCTTTCTTCTTCCTGTTTCCTTCACTGATTCCATTTTTATCTCAACCCCTGAGTTTTCTCGCTTTTGTTTTTCTTGTTCTCTCCACATCCCACTGTGGTAGGGCTGTATGGGGCTCAGCTGCTGACCGCGGTTAGCCCACAACACGTCCTGCCTAAAGGACTAGTGATCTGTGGCACCTGCCGGACAGAACTCACACACGAGCTTAATTTTATAAATATAACCACTGATCTTCACTCACGTGCATGAAGTTACTAATGGCAAAAGGTGTGTTGAGTAAAGCCCCAAAACAGACCCCTTCTGGTTTTGAGCCTTCTGAGAGGGAAGATGGCACAGAGGAGCCTCCTGATATCCAGCCAAAACAGTTATGTGACATCTGGCAGATCTTAGTTTGCATATCTATAGAACTACTTTTATACAGATGCTTTCTCATCTGGTTTTCATGTAGTCGTCAGTACTGATTTCACTCTTTTCTGCCCCAGAAGCAAGTCTTACTTGAAACCTTGTCTATTGAGTTGTGACCTGTATCTCTAAAATGACAGCATTTTTGAACAATTGTATGTCTAAAGGACTGATATCTTAAGAGGCACCAAGACATCTACATTGTTAAAGGCTTTTAATATTTTCTTCCTCCTGGATAGAAGAACCATGTATCAACAACAATGCACAAAAATAACTTGGCTTTAAATAAAAGGTTTTAAATATAATTTATTAGAAAACTTAAATGCTGAAGTTGAGCAAATACTGGAATTGAACAGCATTTTTCCAGTTCTGTAGAGAAGCCAGTGATATCTACACTGCAATACTGCTGTAATATGACACTGTATGAGAAGCATTTCCCAGTAACTGCTTACATTAGTGTGTTACGTAGTCACTAATACCTTACCTTGGGTGCACTATCACAGAAAATAGTAGAATTTAAGTATTTCCTACTTGGGAGACCTGAGATACCACCTTACCTTACTGTTATTCTGCTTGAATTAACGTGCTCTAGCCAATGTTCCGTCAAGCTGGCATTTGAATGCAGATAACACTGTCACATATATGTCAGTAAATAAACATTTCAGTACTACTGAGGAGAGATTGGATATGAATAGTTTACGAATGACTACAGATACTAAGCATGGGAAATACCTTTGGAGCAGCAGACACAGATCTGTTAATATCAGTGATTACTTTCATATGGCAAATTAGGGTTACTTGGACATGGCTGCCACCTATCAGACAGTATTAGACGTAATCTTGGGACAATAGAGCAGTAAAATGACAGCTAAATGAATTATAGCATAAGCCAGTGATGCTGCATGGGTTTTGTGATTGCATTCAAGCTCAGAATATGCTAAAGCAATCAGGACCAAGCTGGGTGTTATTCAGCAGATCCTGCGCTGTTTTTTTTTTTTAATCAGGGGTTCAGAACTGAACTTGCTTACAAACTTGTGATGGTTGAGAGTCTTCTGTCTTGACTTAGCATGATAAAAATTATCCATGATACCTCACCTGAAAGATGCATCTCCTTCTGTGCCTTCCTGTGTCAGCTGAGCTCGGCTGACAAACTTACGTTCAATCTGCTCCAGTTCATAAGAGGTGGAGATGCTGACAGAGAGTTTTCAACTCCGGTCTCACTTCCCTGTCACAACGGCCTGTAAATCTATAAAATCACATCTTCCTGATTACTTGCTTACTCTTTCTGTCCCCTCCCACTCAGTTATGACATATGATGCTTTTACCAGTCACTCTTGATGAAACAGCTTGAGCTAGAAATCAATGCTGGTATAAAAACTCAGAGAGCAGCTTCAAATCCTCTCAGTTGAAAGCAAATCTATTTTTTGCTAATGAAGATATATCTGCTTACGGAAGTGATGGATTTGGCACTGTGAAAAGACATAAGCATGTGTTTAACTGTAAGTACGTGCTTAAATCCCCCAGCACCCAGTGAGACTTAAAGCATGTGCTCATTTGAGCTGAAGCTTCTATTGCTATTTCTAACAACTGTAAAGAAAGCTGCTAAACTGATGATGCGATAGAAGCTGAGATGGCAATAAGCTTTAAGGGCATCATTTTAAAAAACAGGTATTTTGCCCCTTGCTGTGCTTGTAAGTGCCATGACAGAAGAGAACTTGCCTTTCCAGGGTATTTATTTATTTGTTTGTTTGTTTAGTGTTAGGATGCATGAGAGAGATGTGAAGAATCGCAATAGAAAAGTTTTTCTTGTTTTGGGGGTATTTCAGTAGGTGTTTATAGACAAGGTTTGCCTGTTGGCAGGCATGGTAAGGGCATAAGGGAGTCCAATGGAGGAATCTGAATCACCAGGAAAGGGGATCAATGTCTGTCAGAACTCTTCAGGGCTTCCAAGCAACGTTGTGTACTTGTGACCATTGCAGCACCATAAAGAATGCGCTTGCCTCTCCATGCAAGGTTAGGATTACTGAAAGAAGAAGATTAAATACACTTGTTCTCGTCATTGCTTCAGGAGTAACTGAAAAATATCTGGCTTCACGCACTGAAAGCTGGCACTGGAAAGAGTGTAGCTTCATGCACTTTAAGCTAAGGTATGTCCGTGCTATGAATTAAGCATAGCCTTCATTGTGGGTTTTGCTCAGGCACGCTCGTCAAATCCATTTCATTTGTAAGGTAGTGCTAAGATGCCAATTTAGACTAACTTCCACAATCCTTGAAGGAAAAAGTGTGAGCCTGCACCATGCATTAGCCTGGAAGAGCTGTTTCCTTTACATGATCTGGAAGGACTGAACAAGTTCATACAATAGGCCAGTCCACATAAGGCTGTACAAAGCTTTAATCTTTCAGATAACAATGTAGGTGTCTTGAAGGATTGAGTTTTTGCCAGTCTGACTAACAGCAGCACTGTTCCTGGAAAGAGAATGGGTGCTGGGAGCCAGCCCACTCATGTCTGCTGTCCAGCCTGTGCTTCTCCTTCCACGGTGGGCAAAGCGTGTGGGCTGGCTCACGGTCGTGTTCCCTCCGAGTCTCTCCATCTGCACATCCTTCTTCCCATCCTCTGCATCTGAACATTATCTGGCCACTGCTTTGTGATTTTTTTTTTTTTTTTTTAATCACTGCTTTCTTCTCCTCAGTCATTATTGCATCATGCATTGTAAAATGTCAAGATAGGATTTGAAGACACAGTATGAATAATAACACACTTTTTATTTTTGATGGTAATAATATAAATCTTTTCTGATTATATCCTTTCTATTGCACATTACACAGGGTGACTTGTTGTTACTGTATACTCCTTGCATTTCAAAATGTAGTGTGTTGGATCAGGCATGACTCTCACAGTGTGACAAGTGCTTTTGTGCCTTTGTCACAATTCCTTCTGTATTTACACCACCTACCAGGTGACATATTCTGATAAATGAACTCTGCAATACCAGATTTTCTATCCACACGCTTATGCTTAAGAATGTATCATACTTTTGCTTTGAGTATTGCAGCAGTTCATGCAGAAGGTGCTGGATTAACTTTATCATATCCATAATGAGGAAGGAAAATATATGCATGCTGGTATTATTACCAATAGTTATAGCAGTGCATAGTAAATTGTTTGTTGTTTGATGGTTTATTTCCAAAATACAAGTTACAGTACAGATAACAAATGAAACTTCAAATTTTCTGAAGATAACAGTCTAAGTAGCACTACATTCACCAACAAAGAACTCATGAAACACTAGTACTTATGTTAAACAGCAGGATGAATCTTTTTTCCCCATTTGGGGAATCTATGATAAGCTTTCTTGCTATTTCCTTTCCAGCTTCATTTTCTGCAACCTGAATTGGCTCTGGCATCGTTATATTTCAATTTCTATCTACTGTTGTGTCCATGGTCTTATTAATCTATCATGTAATTTGGCCTGACATTTCAGATGTTAGATGTACGCTGTGATATTTGTCTTAGCTATCACAATAAATGGGTTTGGAAGAGACACTCAGAAAGCTTTCGCAATGGCTGTGTACACGTCTTGAAGAGCAACCTGGTGGAACTACCTTCTGTCTGATTTAATCGTTCCCTTCATTCTCACCTCCATCAACAGTTGCTACAGAAATACAGAAAAAGACATGTTTTACATACACATGCACACGCACACAGAGCACTCCCCAGCTACTGGACAAAGAACACTTTTCTCCCTTCAGATAAATTGTAATAAATCAGTGGCAACTCCTGTTACAGAAGGTGATTTACTACCTTGAAATGCACAATAGCATACATCTGAAAAAAAAATCTTAATACAATATTGAAAGCAGGATTTTAGTCCTGGAGGCATCACAGAATTGTCGAAATTGATCTGGATTATTTCCTTCAGCCTGTAAAGGACTCACACCCAGAAGTTGTAAGTCCTATAGGCTGTCATTAAGCTGAGGACCATAGAATGAGAGAAAAAGCAATTATTTCATTACTGAAATGCATAGATATAATTGCCATTTTTTTTTCAGACAGAACCAAAAGTTATGCTTGTATTGATTGCACTCTGATTCAAGAGGAGAAGGCCAGTGTAGAACTAGGCTGTAACTGCCTATTAAGGGGAGACTAAAATTCCCTGGTCATTAATCGATACAAGTTTTATTATGAAAGAAAATAAAGACCCAAGTGATAGCTGTACCGTCTTTTTGCAAGGCAAGCTGATTCATACAAGTCATTCACACAGGGCTGGACTGAAATCAATTGTACAGTGTGATTTTCATTGCCAATGTGTTCTATGAAGCCTATTACTGCCTGCTCCAGTCAAAGGAAAAACAGCATAGGTCAGCGAAGAAAATTAAAATACATAGAAATAGTGTGACCAAGGTATAATGATTTTGCTAGAGTTGCGGAAAATGCAATTAAAAATACTCAATGCGTGCTCTAAGCTTACCACAGGGACTGATGGATGGACATTAGCTTGCACGTGAGGAGCGAAGCTGAAATAACCGTTCCACATACAACCTAAACCATGAAAGTGGAGCTGGAGGTCTAGACCAGACTACCTCTTAAGAATAAGGTATCTCAAAAGAACAATACAGCCATAAATAAACTAACAACATTTGGGAGATTCAGAGTAGACAGGAAAATAAAATGTACGGTGATGACATTTTCATGGTCTCACATTTTATGGACCTCCAACACTACTTCCTTGATTTACGCTCTTTTTTTTTTTTTTTTAAGTAGAAGTGTGGAATCTGATGGAAAATAATAAAGACAGTATTAGAATGCAGCTCCTTCTGTGTCAGAGAGGAAGAAGTATTAATCAGAGCTACACAATAACTGCAAACAGCTGAGAATACCCATAAATATAGTTGAGAAACAGAGCTTTCCGTGCAACACCAGAGGCATATTGAAATGACAAAATGGAGGAATAATTACCAAACTGGTGATGACCATTGCTGTTCGCTATGCTTTGCATAGCAATGAGCGTGCTGAGTGCCCTTGCCTATCCTAGCTACCTGGGTGAGCTATTGAGATTTCGTAATGTTGCAGGGAAATTAGTCAGACAGCAAAAATGTCTGGGGTAAGGGCTTGCATTTCTTTCACCATCGAAAACACCATGCAGACTCACAATGACAGATAAGGACTTGATTCACAAAGGGCACTTTAGCAATGAATGTATTGATGATTGTTTGCTTATTGTGGGAGCAATACGTGAGTGAAGACAGTCAGGCCTCTTTGTCTAGGTGTTAAAGATGAAAGGGTTTTGAAAACATCTACAAAGGAGTATGGAGTCTGCTTGGGAGCCCACACTGTTTTGGGAGGACTGTGGCAGAGGGAATACCTACAGCCCAAGATGTGTTTCTTTCTGAATATGAAATAAAACGGCATGGAAGTTCCTATCATGGAAGGAACAAACCAACTATATTCCTGACCTTTTTCAGACATTACTGACATTTTTTCTACAGGACCAGTTTATACATGTCCTCAGTCACATGTTTTCGAGGCCCTGACACTAAATTGCTCTCCACAGATAGATATCAGAAATGAACTGCTCCTCCTTCAATTCTCCACAGCTACAGCTCAGTTTCAAGTAAGGAAGCTGAGAGGGTTCCCTTTTTTCACAAGATCCATGTTGTTCATTGTGGTCAGCTGCACAGTCCAAAGAGAGTTCCTGAAAGAACCATGTTTCAAGGCTGTTGGTTTGTTGGCATGGCATTGTAGGTATGGAAGGTGTATTTTAAGAGATCTTCGTTAGTGATAACTCCGGCTAGGGCTTCTGGCAAAATAGGAGGTGACACTGCAAAATATCCTAAATGATGGATTCCCTCTGTATTTTAGAATTAACTTGGATTTCTATTTAAATAGATCAGGGCTCTGGCATTGATTTGTATTTACACCATTTCAGTCATATTATTAATGTAGTTTTGGCTTTTTAGGCACGAGTGCTACAACAGAAGGGCAGCAGAAAACCTCACAAGCCCATTATTATGAGTAACAAATCTTTGCAATGTAAGAACATTATATTACAGGTGGTGTCACCAGAAAACGTGTTGAAGATGCCCATCTTCTGCTCATGCAAAAGTTGGCTTGTTTATTCATTTATTCCTGACAGATAAAATTTCAGGTAAGAGCTTCTATTCTACTTCACTGGCAAGTGGTTCCAGGCAGATACTCCTCTAATGAAACACAAAATTATTAGTCATTCTACCATTGTCTTGTATAATGTGTAAAGAGTGCATGAAAAAAGGTAGTGATACTGCTGTTCTGCTGTGGCAAACAGACAAAATGGGGAGGAAGAGGCTATTTTACTTTGTCAATTCCCATTACACCTGAAATAAACTAGGAGAAATCCAGGCTGCTCCACCCAGGAAGAGGAGACAGACATTGAGGCAGGGTGGAAAAGCCAGAGGATGAACTTCCACAGTTAATTTACCTTCCTGCCCCCACATATACTTATAATATGGCCCAAATAAAATCTTAGGAAAAGAGCACAAATACAATTCTGAAAAACAAAGAGCGAGCTTCAGAGTTCACAGATGAAGTTGTCATTAAAAGCAGAGAAATAGGCAGTTGAGGACATTACAGCATTCATGCTGGCTGAACTATAAACTCTTGAGAGCCTTTCCACACCTGCAAAGAGATGCAGAAGTCAGCGTAGCAGGAAATAGAGATGATAAGCACTTTTAAAACGTTTTAAATGCACGTTTAGATACACATTTTAAAATGGTAAGTCAACTGGATTCCCTAAAACGTTAGGCTGACACCACTCCTCTAGACTGCCTGGACCACAGCCGCGCTTGCACTTGGAGAATCTTTCTATTCACAAGGTTTTGTCAGGCCTCAAAAAGGTATCACTTATACTTAAAACTTAGTTTATTACGCTGTTTCAGCCCAAGTAGTTATCAGGCCATATGCTACGGAAAAAACATTCACAGAGCAGTTGTACTGACCAAACTGTATTTGTAGGAAAATCATAGTCCTAATGGAAAAAAGGACATTGAAAAGCAAAACATGTATAGACTAAGGATGACTTATTATTGATGAGAGGGCTGGTAAGATTACCTTGTTCAGCTAACCATCCCATTCCTTCCCCATAGACTGATTTGCTGTGTGTAAAACACCTTCTGAATCACTAGCAGTCACAGTTCAATTATTTTGAGGTAAAATGGTAACCACTTTACAACCTTTTATTTCCAAGACAAACTGAACTGAAATATCATATTTCAGAAGTAGCCTAAGCCTCCACGTGGCAAAGGTACTGTACACTCGCTATCTTCCCTAATATGCATCAAACAGCTCTTGGGTCACAGGTTAAACCCTAGTCATGTCTTGCTATCCAGAAGGAATCAATTTTTCTCAGTCTTTCAGTACAACTGTTCAAGTAGAAACCCCAGTTTCAGCTCTATGGTATAACCAGCATGATATTGCTGATTGTTCGCAGGGTGATACTGCAGTCCTCAGGAGAACTGATAAAGGGGACAATTCACATTCAAATAAGCTCTTGGCTCTGACAGTGTGGAGCTTGGCAACATACTCCCAACATTATAGCAGGGCCATGCATGAATCCTCATCAAATTTGCCGGTCTGTAGCTGCTAAAACCATACAAATACATCCATCCTGAAATGGGGTTTATCTCTTTTCTTCCCCTCCACTCCCAAGGTGTGACTGAGGATGGCAGAGAAGCTGGAGAAGTGGAAGTGAAATGAAGAGGCTTTTCACTGCCTAAGGCTGTCTTCAGCTATGATGGAAGTAAGCCCTACTGTGTGAAAGGCTTGGCTGCATTCGAGGTTGATTCAAGTTTTTTCCATGGGCTCTTGCATCCTTATGATACTGCTATTTATTTGTAGTAGTAGATGAAATAAAAGGTCCCTAACCTTTACTGCCAGGATCTAAGTCTAAATGCTGGATGATCAGAGCTGTTGGGAAGGGATCACTCTGCCAAAAGCCAAAGGTCAAAGTTGGGATATAAACTGCAAAAAATGAAATCAATCCACCATAGCTTAAGTCCTGCACATAGACAGGCAAAATGCCAAGATAGGTTGCCCACAACACCAGAGCATAGGTTGTAGTGGCCATCAGCCAAGCTAAATAGCACATTTAGGGGCTCTGGTCTTGCAGACCAACCAGCCTACACAATGCAAGTGCCATGTGTCTGCTACAAAGATTCTCAAGCGGTATCAATAAATTCCCAAAAGATCATGGGTCATGTGAAATGGACAAGGTGGAAAGCTAATCCATAACTGTCTCCATGATACCTAGCTAATGCCCACACAGAGGTCCATCAGAGTTAGGAGCTGTGGATCTAGATGAGTGCCCACTTCAGAGCTAAGCATCAATGCCAGCTCTTGGTACTAAGAATAAGCCTGTCATAAATCCTGGTGCTTATGGCCTTGAAAAAGAACCTGACAAGTTTACTTTTCCAAGTCATTCCTGCCTAGGCAGGCTTGTTTTTCCTAGCCTTGCTCTACCGTGTCCATCAGGTTGCACGCTGATCTCTGTGGTTGATCTGCTCTGATCTTCAGCACATTTGGGGCACAGAGGACCTGTACTCCATATTCTGCTTTCTGCGCTGTCAGTGGTCTAGTGACATTTTTTTTAGCTAACTAACTGAGCTAACTGGGTAAGCCAGAGCAAGTGAGGAGCACAACAAAGGGTAACGAGTGCCCAGGAGAGGAGTGTCCTGGTCCCAGCCCCGTCCCAGACCTCACTGTGCTCTGGGCAGGCTCTGCCCCAGCATCTCTGTGATTAACACCTCCCACTCTGACAGGGCAGACGAAGGCCATTAAGACACTCAGGGTGGACCTAAATGTCAATACACCAAAGTAATTTAAAACACATTTTTAAAGGAGAGGCAAAGCACTGGATGTTGTTGATAGGTAAACCTGAGGGGGATCTTTCAGTCAGGAATCAGTGTGAAAACACTTGTAAGTCAGAGGTTTTGACCAGATAGACCGTCTTTTTTAGATACGGATGCGCTTAGGAATTTTTATTTACAAAGCTGTTTTTTCCTACTTAGCAGGTAGAAGTAAGGTGAATTTATCAGCCTCAGTGTGGTCCCTTCTGAGCAACAGAGGCCCACAGAGACAAAAAGCAAATGAGTAATCCAGCACAACACAGCATGATTAAAATGATCTCTATCTTGTCTTGTGTACCTGGAGGAACAAACTTTTTTTTGCAGGGCAGATGCAATTCAGTCTTCATGCTGTCTCAGTCTTGGAACTTAGATGAGGAGAAATTGTAAAATATGCTGAAATATTTATGTTAGGGTTGGAATTTTATTTGTGTGTGTGTGTGTATGGACAGCTGCTGTTTAAGGGGGACTGCAAAACTAATTTTCAACTAGGGTGGAATGCAATTAGAGCAAAAGTGAGTACTTCACTGGCTAAGTCATCAATCCCTCTTTCCCTTCTCTTTCTCTCCCTTTCGGCTCTTCTAAATACTCCCCATATGGCACCTCCACCCATATCCAAGTACTCAATATAAACTAAGCCACATACTCCCCCCGTGCCCATCTACAAAAGAATTTGTTCCATTGCAGTGGGAAGCCACAATGTTTATTACATCTCTGTCTAAGACGAACCTCAAAGCGAGCATTTCATCCTCTCTCATGTAATCATCATAAGGTAGAAAATGAATTTTCCAAAACCTAAAAGCATGCTGCAGAGAGCTTCAGGGCACCGCATGTCAGTTTTTACTTTGATGTATGCTATGTTTTAAAAAAAGCCGGTGAAAGGGGGGGGGGG
>VZSC01003579.1:278548-292207 GCA_013398225.1 Steatornis caripensis
AGAGGAGAAAGATGCATCCAGTGTCTTCCTTGAGATTTCCTCTCTACTGCTTAACCCTTTAGATTATAGTGAGATTTCAGGGAAGGAAGAAAATATTCTCTCCTTGCTGCCTGGAGTAAGAATGAAAGTATTCTGAAGAGACATTGTAAGAACTTCATTTAGCACCATGGACGGTTTCACAGTCTCTCTTGCATCTTAATGAAGTAAGCATCACCTCAAGGATTGCAGTGAGAGTGTAATGATTTTTAAAGCATTGGTAGGATCAGCTAATAAATGCCAGCTACTTTGTTTCCTGACATGTTTTAGAAAAGTAAGAGCTTTAACGCAGACTAGTGAACTTTATCACCTGACTCAGAAGTAAGGAGGTGTCCTGGGGGAGCTGGGATTTATTGTGTGTATTTATCCAGGCGCTGAGCATTAGTTTCTGAAATGCCTACTGCTGTTTATTTCCTAGGAGAGCAGACTGGCACTCCTAAGGGTCAAGTGCAGCTGAATATATTAAATGTCTTTCTCTCTCTCTCTGTCCCTCTCTTGTCTGTTTAGTAAGACATTTAAGCACATGCTGTACTATGCTCAAGAAGCGGAGCTGGATGTTTTTCTCCCAGTGGCAATTGAATCCTCCCTACCTGCTTTCAGCATTTGGTTGCATCTTCAAAATAACAGCTCCTTTTCTTACACTGTTTTCCTAAGCCAAATCTGTATTCCCCCCTCCTCTCTGCCACCTCCTATTTGCACTCACAACTACTGCCACTGTCAGCTGTGCCTGCCATCTGCTTCCAGAATATTATGAAGCAGTAATCATAGGACATTTTGAAATTTATTCATGTAAATCAAAGATGTTCAGTTGCTGTCAGGGGTGGATTTAGTGCTTGGGAAGGCACAGGTCTCCCAGCAGAGGCTTTCAGAGCCAGCAGCTGGCAGAGAGAGGCTGCAGGAGTTTTCCCTGCCCAGTTTGGCCGTCCCGCCTCACTCCTGACCTCCAGCATTTCTGCGTTCTCAGGGCTGGCCTCAGCTGAGACACGCTGACTAGTTGTGCCAGATTATTTGCAGTTTAGTGATGAGCTCGAATCTGGATGAGGATGAAACCAAAGTGATTTTTCACTTGTGAACCCATTTGCGCCTGGTCTGGAGAAGTATATAGCCACAGCAGTAACTTCTCTGTCTTGCTCCCTTTACAAATAGACTGTAGCTCAGCATGTTTTTCCTATTCATGTTGTTTGGGATACGACTTTATTAAGTCTGAGCAGTGCCTAGAATAGTGGCCTAATCCCTGTCAAGAACCTCTAGGTGCTACTCTAATAGTAGTAATATTGGAATGCCAGTGGTAAGTTAGCTGTATATTCCCTCATGGACAGCAACAGCAGATGGTAAGGATTACTCCTGCACTGCTCAGGTTATACTCTCAGCTTTCCAGTTAACGGAAGAGGTTGTGTGATAGGTTATGTTTGCATTATAAAGTGGTGTGGGCCACGTCTACTGCTCTAGCAGAGATTCTACAACGTGAAACAGCTGGTGCCAAGGACTCATATACACAGTATGCACATTTCAGGGTGGTGGGATCTTTTTTGGTTTGGACCCGCTCTACTCTGATCCTCTCAGACTGAACATATGTTTCAGGCAGGAGTGCATTAGGTGCATTTTTGGTGTGCAACTTCCAATTTGACTTCATCCAAGGGGAGTCTGATCTATTCTCTGTGATGCAAACCAAACTAAGAGTAATGGAGAACTGCACACTTCTGATCCAAACTAAAGGGATAATGTGGATGTAGCCAAAAATCCGCTGATCTCAGTTTAAAAATTTTACTCTTTCACAGGTCAGTAAATTTGGCACATTTGCATGCCTTTTTAGCTGTCTCTGCTACATCTCCCAGTTTCCAAAAGCACCTTCAAGTATGCCAGTGTTTTTATAAGTGGCCCGAAATGAAATCATTATTATGTGGGAAAGGCAGCAGAAATTATAAAAGAGCTGTTATGTACTTCTGCAAAAACAAACAAATCCCCAAATGGATTCCCTTTTCCCCGAAGACCTGTTGAGAGATGGAGATCCAGCCTGAATGTAATGTGCCTATGGCCTCAGCAGACCAAACACACACTATCTGTGCTGCCCACGGCAGCTAAGCTCTTCCAGGCTCAACTAGTAGGTGGATGCAAGCCAGCTCGGGATCCTGGAGGCTGTAGATGCCAGTCAAAGAGCTGTGGTCAAACACTTGGCAAATATTAGACCACAGAAAACAAATGAGTAGAAAAGCTTCATTTGGCTNATGCAAGCCAGCTCAGGATCCTGGAGGCTGTAGATGCCAGTCAAAGAGCTGTGGTCAAACACTTGGCAAATATTAGACCACAGAAAACAAATGAGTAGAAAAGCTTCATTTGGCTCCATTGTTGCTGCTGCATTGATGTATGGAAATAAGAAAGTGTAACCTACTGATTTGTAGTGGCAGTATAGCAGCCGGAAGCCTGGAAAAGCAGGATGATTTCATCCCAGAGGGTTTATTTTTTTAATTTAGGAGGAGACCTTCAAAACACTCACAGAGGAGCTAAATGCGACACACAGTAACAAGAGAAGCAGTGTTTCCAAGGGGTCAGAGTTAGGATGAATTACTTCCCAATAATTATCTGCCTACCCCTGGGCTGGTGCCACAGCACTTGCTGGTATCCCCTCAAAGGTGGGAAAGCTGATGAAGGTATACTTAATTTGAATTTAAAATCCCTGACAAGGACAAAGGGTACATCAGGATAGGAAACGATAGAGTCAGCTGGTGCACTCGGCTTTGCAAGAGACTGCTGCTGGTACCATGTCACCAAAGGCTGACAATGCAGATTAAAGGGCAGACATAGAAAGGCTCAGTGAAGGCAACAGTAATGAGTGGGAAATACTAGTGGATGGGGAGAGCCCACGATATATTACTACCCTGGATGAAAAGCCTGAACCTTGGTCCCATGGTGACAGTTCGTCATCTTTGCTGACAGGTCATGTGGAGCAGCAGCAGAGATCTAGAAATGTCGGATGAGAAGGAAATGGTGATTATGGGTTTGTGACTGGGGCAAGCAGGCAGGAAGGCACTTGAGTCCTCGAGTCCTGCTGCTGTGGGGAGGCTGGTGTGGGCGCAGGGCAGTGAGGCAGCCAGCAGTACCCACCAAAACCCCATTCCAGTACTAGCAAGTGACTTAGACTCAAAAGAACAGGCTTCTGTGTAATGCTGGTTTAAATCACCTCACAAAAGGACTGCATCATTCAAATGAACCACAGATTACTTCAAGTGCAGGTCAGAGAGGTATGAGCAGTCCTGCTACATCAAAAACGCACCAGAACAACTGCAACTTACTGGGACAAGGTGAACCAAGCTTCAATTCCTTGCTCCATCGCACAGCTCCTTTGTGAACATGCTTATACACATGTCTTGGGATGGGACATGGAGCTCCTTTACGTACTGTGCTGCTTTCACCATCAGAAAAAGGAAAAATCTTATTACCTCAGACAAGGAGCCTCATCATGTTCATCATGGAGCTTGCAAGTCCTTGTTCTGGGCCATAACAAGCAGGTGTGATGACAGGAGTTGGAGCTAATGTGAACATCTCTGCTCTGTGTGGAGTCAGCATGTATTTGGTCTCTCTGGGCACATCTACGCTGGATGGTGGGTACCAGGTGGAAACATCAAAGAGCCTTCATTATCCAGGTGCAGACCAACTGTTTCCTTTCTGGCCCCCTCACCTCAGTTTCTTTTCTGTTAAAACCATGGTGCATGGGATGATGGCATTCCCCAAGAAATAGACACCTCACCAGGACATGCATCTAGGGTCTCAAAAGCTTTCCCAGACTCTGCAGCGACATCCCTGTGCCTGAGTTTCCACCGTTTCAATGGGCACATGGCACCCCATGCCTGATCGTGCATTGCGGTCATCAGCAAAGAGATAGGCTTCACAGCTCTGGGATGGAGACAGTAGGTATCATTACAGTCAAGGGCACTGGAAAGAAACTGATTATTGGTAAGCGGAAATTCAAGGTCGGACAAAAGCATTTTCTTCTTCTTGCCTAAATTAGCCATACGTAGACTTGTCTAGGTCTGAACACAGGTGGGATTTTTTTTTTAGAAAATGCTTTCAGCAAGACAGTTTTAAAACAACTTGGCTCGTGACTGGTCAGGGCTTCACACCTTTAAATTGTGTTTGTCGTACACACCTAGCTACAGACTCTGTCGAATATAAACCAATATATATTAGGCCAATATTCTGTAAACTCTGAACCTCAACCTCTTTGACACAGCTTCAGGCCTCAGTTATCTTCCCTCATACCTGCCTTTCAAACGAAAAAGTCTACTGAAGTATTTATTGCTGTGTAATGGGAAATATGATTTCCCATTAAAATACTGTAGAAAATAGTTTTATGTGCAGCCTGCAGTGAAACATAGATACAGACCCATGGGTCATGCATACGTTAGACAAAACTCTGGCTTTAGTAGTAAACTATGCAGCTCTTAAATGTTGTTTCTTCAGATACAGCCCAGTATTCATAGCAGGACTGAAAACAGCATTGACTGCTGACTGTTCAGAGTCAATGATTCAGTGCTCCCAGAGCTGTCCTTATGGGGCATGTATTCAGAGGAACTCAAAATCTAGCTTCCTAAGTTCCTAGATTTGATTTTAAGTTTGTAGTTAGCAAAATTAAGATAGCCCTGTCTTGTCTGCTGGTGTGAAAGCTCAGAAGGGAACAGCATATGAAGTCATAAAATAGCAAATGGCAACAGTAATTTGGAGGCAAATGGAAGTGAGTAGTTTTGATTTGAATTTGCTTTGTTTTAAAGCCACAGAGTGACAAATGACATCATTGATAACAAATAATGGCATTTTTCAAGGTGCTTCTTATTTGCAGATTCAGATTGAGGCTTACTGTTTGCTGTCTACATGCAAACGATAAATATTTTGCCTTTTACAAAATAGTTCTTTTCTAACCCAAGAGCTGACACCTGCAGCTAAACCTGTGCTTCAGCATACTCTTCTGACATGAAAAGCACTCATAAATTACAATCGAAACTGCAATTTCACGTCCTCTTAGAAACCACTCTAACAGAGGCATGGCAAGTCACTGAGCTCGTTGGCAGGGCAAAGACTGTCAGTACACTAACACTGCAGGCATGTAACCTGTTTTCCCTTCCTCCATCTGCCACACCAATGTGAGGTTGGATAGGCATTATGCAAAGCAATAGCTGCTACCATTTCAGAAACACATATAATTCCCCTTCAGTTCACAGCCATTTCTATCCCATCCGATTACATCAAGATTTTACATCATACATGTAGTGCTTTAATGAATCTCAGGGAATGGGAGCTAAAACGTAATGGGAGCCATGGTTTTGCCAGGAACACAGTAGACCATGAGAATACAACAGGCAGATGGTCCATTAAATGCTTGTCCTTTACAAGCATGGGGAGTATCACTCACACAGTAAAAACCATGGCCTCAGGCCACCCCCACAGTTAGGAAACCTGCAGAGGAGTGCTGCACATTTTCCAAGGTCAGACTCGGAGGGTTCCCAGTGACAGAGGCTAGGGACACACAACCTGGAGGACCCTGCAGGACTGCACTCCGCTTGCCCTCTGCAGGTAGAGCAGAGTGGTGGATCGGGGTGTCGAAGCATCACTGTGGCCAGGCTTAGTGCCACAGAGGCTGCCGCGAACAGCAGAACTTCAGAGGTGCCATGCTGCACCGAGTTACTAAAGCACAGCGAAAGTTACCTGAAGTTACTGCCTCTCTGCCCTGGGTGTGAGGCACACCCACAAAATGTTTCAGTGCAACTGAAATCAGCACATACCCCCGTTCTTTGGTGGTCTCCATGCAGGTGCGTGATGCCTGCGTGCCTTTCTTACAGCAAATACCCTTCTGAGGCCACTGTGGGTTTCGAGTGTCACTGCCACCCTCTTCTCCTCAGTGCCGTCCCCGAAATCCAACTGCACCCAGGTGACGCACTCTGGATGCACCTGCTTGTTGATAGAGAAAACGTCAATAGTCAAAGTGGAAAAACTCCAATAATGGAGGTGGGAGATGAGAAAGTAAGTCGCAGCAGCAGAGGAGAGATAAGGCTTTTTCTCAGCCAGAGAGTTTCTCTTTTTAGAAGTAAAATCAGGACATGTAACAAACAAGGACAAATTGGAAGAAAAATTATCCCCTTGTGTCTTGTTTTGTGTTTTCTCTTAGGCTCAGACTTGTACTGCTCTGGCAGCCCAGACTCCTATTAGAGACATCTGTTTTGAGTTTGGAGAGTTGTTTGGTGGTTTTGGGTTTTTTATTTTCATTTTTCTCCCTTTTACTTTTGATTATTTTGGCCCTCTAAGTTTCTTCTAGCAATATTTTCTCAGCATTCGTCTTATCTTTTCCTCTTTTTCCCTTTCCTGTCTCTCCAGGCATCCTTAGCTGCATTGGTCTGCCTGGTGCACTATCTTGCAGAGTTATTAGATCCTTCAGATGACCAGTGTTCAAGCTTTAGAAAGATCTCAGACAATTTCTTTCCTTTTTTCTTTCCCCCAACACCTTTTAGTGTCTGCAAAACCAACTGCGGAGTGGGAGAGAGGCTCCCCTTCCTTACAAGAACACAGTGCCTCCTTACTTGGAAGTGGTTTTCCATGACTTCTGCAGCTAATGGAATAATTTCCCTTGCTAGTTACTTTGATGTGTTTCTTTCTCTATCATCTCCCAGTGAGCGAGGCACCTGTGTGTGGGTTATCGGCAGCCAGGCACTTTATCATACCCTCTCTCAAGTAATGGGTTTGATTTTCATGTTCATTAAGGTTGCTCAACACCTGGTAAAGTGCTGCTTTTAGGACTCTCTAGTCTCCCTAGCTAGTGTAAAAGAGGTTTTGGCACAAGTGAGAATAAAGACCCATACTGTCATTACCTGCTGTTCAAAATTACTTGTTACTTACTTTTCTTTGTGAAATTGGTGCTATCAGTGATACGAGAGAGGGAGGAGGTTCTTGCCACTAAAAACAACAAATAGTGACTTGGGGGATGTCAGGCTTCTTCGCATTTTTGCCTATTAGGTAGTGCACAATGCCCATTAGGTAATACAGCTGGAGACTAGTTTTGGTCCCCAAAACACAAAAAAATGCGTCACTTTTTAAAGGTGCTGGAGGATTCATCTGCTTTAGGATTATTTTTTATTTGTGCAGCACAGATGGCCCCACCACACTTGTCTTCCCATGGAAATAACCCAAATGCCTCATCTGCAATAATTATTTTTTGCAGATGCACTCATTTTCTTCTCCTTGGATATGCTAATTTGTAGGATGTTCATGAGAAGGACTTCTGCACAGGCTGAGCTTTGTCTATTTCAGAGGTGGATAAAGCCCAGTTACTGTCAAGCACTTAGAACAAGATATGATTCCATATGCTGGGTTTGTGTGAAGCACCACTTTGCTTTAAAATCGATGGCTACCTTATTTTTCAGTGGTTTCCCTTGAACAAAAATTGGAGAGGAAAACTGTGTATTCCTTCTTACATTTATAAAGTACTAATCCTAATCTGTGCTTAAAAATAAATAGATTTTAAGAGTTTCAGAAACCTGACATTTTATGTTCCTTCCAGAGTTCCTTTTCAGTCAAAAATTTCTGTTTGAATGACTCACACATAAGTCATTTCCACAACTTCTTGACCTCCTATTTTGTAATAACTGTTATCATTTGCTTCAGTCATTTTCTTTGTTGGTGGGATGACATGTGCCTCCATTAGATGACCTTTTAAGTCTCTTCTTTTGTGAAGGAAACAAAAACAAACCTCAAGTCTGAGTAGGTTTCTGCTGTATTTCAAAGTCCCCCTGTAAAAATTATCATTTGGTGCATTATCCTGAAGGAGACAAGAAGCAGATATATGCGACGGTATCTTGTCAAGGCCACAGTTTTCAGTGAGTGTAACTCACTAAAGGCACTACATTGCACAAAGTCAAAAACGGCCAACCCTTGCCTGCTAAACAGACAGGTTTCAATTATGTGCTCTACTTGCAGCCAGTTCTGTCTTCATAGAGGGTCTTCTGAAGTTTGCAGAGCACTATGGGAGATACAGAAATGCTTCAGTAGAGTCATTATGCATCCAGTAATTCTTACAATAATTAGTTATATTTAATTTTATATTGTCCTTATTTTTAATAAGGTACAGACTATTAACTTCAGATTTCAGAATTCATGAATTTCACATCTTTTCAGTGTTTCTTCAGGCTGTCAGCAAACTTTGACAGACATTATGATTCACATAGTGTTCACCTTTTCATTTTCATCTCAGAAACTACGAGATCTAGAGACATCATTGTTCGTAAAGACAAGACAGACTTTGAAACAATTCTGCAGAATTGGGTAAATCTGATAGGAATTTCTGCAATGGGGGTGATGTTACACGTTTGTTACATGCACATACACACAAAAAGTACATATTAATTTGCTCTAAGAGCTTCCTGATTCATTTAAAGTAATGGTATGGTGTAATGCTTCCTCTCTCTGTTCCTTTATCAAAACATTAATACACATTTAGCACTACGAGATGAAAGCAATATATTACCACCTTCCACCTCTGTCTTAATTTTTCTCTAATTCTTTGTACACTGTCATTCCATTGGCTTCTATTTGCAATTTCAATCCTTTAACTTGGCCTGTGTAATGTAATTATTTTCAAATTACCTGCTCTTTTCCACTCGCCAGTGTGGCTACCTTATTATTCTGCTGTTTTGCCCGTGGTCACCCCTCTTTTTTTCCATCCTGCTGTTCCCTATGTAAAAGTAAAGATCCCTCATTTGCTGCTGCAGAACTTCAAGGGAGCGAGAGTTTTTCCTGCTATTTCACCTTTGGCAACAAGGTCTAAGGCTTGCACCACATGGTGCCTACATTTAGTCTACTGCTACATTTAAATGCAGTGTTTTCCACATCAAGGCAGAGGAAAGCATTTTTGAGAAGAGGAGAGAGGATGACCTGTCTTCCTGCCTTTCCTTATTACAAATTCTTAGCTGCATACAAATCAATTGCTGTTCAAAGCTCGCATGTGAGATTAGGCATGTACCAAAATTTGAAAATAGATTCATTTTGACATGTAGCAAGTTTGGGGCTCTTAGAGGATGTTACCACTACAAATGGTGCACCCAAAAATATTGTTCAGGCCAATGTGAAAACTTATATGACATTTGTAATTTTCATGTTTTTTGACTAGAACTTCATACATGTGTTCTTATCAGCATCATGCACTGGCTGTGGGAAAGGCTTTTGCTCTTTGACAGCTTCTCACAGCCTGATAAGAAATATACTTTATCCATAGTTTCATAAATGTGGAATTGATGTGGTGAGTGTTGAAGTGGAGTCCTGTGTTTTCCACTTCCCCTGGCTCCCCAGAAAAAGCGGAAGCTGTAAAGGACATGTAGTGCCTTCTATCTGTAAAGATAATACTAGTTCTCCCATTCAAACTTCTGCTTTTGGCCCTAACACATTAACACACTTCACACAAGCTGGGTCTCTTGCCTGTGAGAACACAAGTCTGGCGGTGTATCCGCTGCATTCATCCACATATTAGGCTGCTCCTGTTTTCACTTAGAAGTGGCATTAGTGTCGTAAAGCTGATTACATTTGAAACAAAACTTTTCTATTGGTGCCATAATGGCTGAGGTAAGGGCATTTGCCATCGCTTAATGAATTACTGCAGGAGATGACAGCTTCTAGCCAAGGTGGTCATTAGCTGCCAAGGAATACCTGACCCTAAGCTTGTTATTTATCGGCTGTAAGTGTCCAACCAGACGGTCATTACATCAAGTAGGAAATAATGTAATTCTCTTTTTTGCGTGTTGAAAAGTTAGCGGCTGAGCTGCCTATTGCCATGGTTACAGCAGCCTGCTTCCAGGCAGCATGGGGAGCGTCCCAAGGCACAGACCGCAGGAAGAATAGTCCCACCCTCCGCGCTCAGCCCCGTCCCACTTGCTCGGGAGGCAGTGAGCACTGGAAAGGCACTTCTCCTTACCGCTTTCAAAGGTTTTGCTCCTTTAGATGTGAATGGTCCCGTTCAAGGAGCATGCCGCTGCTCTGCAGTTGCAGCTTCGGACCATGAAAGTGCAAACTGAAGGAAAGTCCCCACGCTTTTCCTGACCCCGGGTGAAATGATTCTGATTCGAAACACATTTGTGGCTAAGTTTACAAAAAATCAGAAACACCTTCCACAACAAGAAATGTCACCAATGAATTTGTGTAGATTCTGGGTCTCGTGAGGAGTGACACAGGATCCTTGCAATCAGCTACTGTCAGACAGTTTTTAGCTTTTATATTTCCTGCTCTAAAGCAGGCTAGTTTCCTTTGAAGGGATAACTTTCAAGGCTTCAGAGTACGTTTGCCTTGAAATTGTTACAGTAAAGATGTTCATTGTCCTGATTCAGCGTGATTAACAGGTAGGAGAATGCACTATCATCTCAATATTCCTCCTGTGTAGGCAAGAGGGCTCTTCAAAGGAGAGGCTGAAGGAATCAGGCTGCCTGCACTGGGATGTGCACGGAGCTTGTCCCGTGTGCAGTGCCAATGGCTAGGACATAGACAGAGGCTCAGAATCGCACACAGGTAAGAGTGAACTGTTTCATACATTTTCTGCACATATAACAGCTAAGCAGGAACTAAGAGCTTTTTAAGCGGTTCGAGCAGCCTACAAGTGAAGCTTGCAGTAAAAGTAAACGCTACTGCATCACCCAAATGTGTGCCCATTAGACAGAATCAGGGTTCTCGTTAACAGCCCTGTCAACAAATCCTCAGTGATTCACATTTGAAAATGGATCATGTTGCAGTGTAGAGAATTTTATGATTAGGCAGGCTTCTGATTAAAAAGGTTATATTAATTTTTTCTGAGCTGCTTTTTTCTAAGAAAGAACACAGATAGATAAAGTTTTACTTGCACATAGATGAAGCAAAAAAACGAAAAATCTTGCATTTCTTCTTAAAGCTTATGAAGTTTCTGACATTTACTCCAGGTCAGAGACATTGTGTGCAAATACTTGTTCTGCCATTCAGTCAGTGAGGCAAAAACTAAAATCTATCCCTTCCCTGGAATAATTGCTCAGCAATCAGGATGCACGTAATCAATTTTCATTATTAATACTTCAGTTAAGATTCAGGTACTGCATTTTACTTCTTATAATGAGCACAGTTTTACAATGGATGTGTGGAGTTTGCAGTACATAACATCACTGACAGCTGCAAAATTCCTGTCATATGCACCAGAGCTGGATTAAATATAAGTACATTTCTCTGGGCAGTAACAGTAACAGAGAGATAAATTTGCAAGGTATACGTACTTTACTGCATATGAACAAACCTCATTTTCCCTGTTAATTCATCACATGGACATATTTGTTACCATTTTATTTATCCATGAAGCTATGTTCTTGCTGTTGTATTGCATCTCAGTTAGCTACAGAAAGATTATTAATCTCTGAGACCTACTGTGGTCATTGCTTTTATGTGTCTCCAGATCCCAATGATCAGCAGTATCATTTCTAAGACCTTCATACAATTTGGGGTGAAGACCCTAGATTATGCACTTCACCCCCTAATTTGTCTGAACCATAGGGACGGGAAATTTTAATTTCTGTAATAGCAGTGACTTGGCTGATTCATGGATTCATGATTTTCTTTAGTATTACCTATATCCTGAGAAGAGCAAACAGTAACAGAGAGGTCATTAAAATAAATCTCTCCACCTACCATCTAGTTTGCATTCAAGTTTTGATGCATTGGTGGAAAATATTTTCCTGTTTCAAACAAAGATTAATTCCTAATTGCCACAATCCTCATGAGGGTGCTTTTGCAGCTGATTAAGAACCGTCTTAAGAGCTATTTTTTAAATGAAGCTTTTAAATTGTAGTCCTGCCATCACCCATGAGTCATCTGCATTGCTGACTGTTGGACACTGCTGGGTCTGGTTTGAGCATGGCTTTATAGCGCCGGTGCCCGTTTAAGTCATGATGAAACAGCAGCAGTGTTTATGCATGAGGAGCACTCAGGGAGCAGGGCATGAAAGGAGCTTCTGGGGCTTCTGCGGGCCAGGCCGTCACCTCACACTGATGATTGCTGCTCATGTGGTGTTCAACAGCATGCACTGTCAGCAGCACGCAGGCTGAAGAGGCATGCAGGCTCTGCCACCTTTCTTGTCCCAGGAACTTTGAGAGTAGAAGACGCCCTAGTTAGTGCATTGGTGGAAGGTGAACTGCAGAGGCTGTGCTGAATGTGAATGGGTGGAAATAACTGTGCCTCTGAGGGTTGTCAGATGGCTGGGTTTTTTTCATGTGCACAAAACTATAAGTGAAAAAGCAAAATTAGGGGGACAAACAAAATTTCATTGTCAGCCACTGTAAGGATGGGAGTGGTAAATATTTTCAAAATGAAGGGACCAGTTTTTCCATCCTTTGTTTCATGGCTTCCTATAATTTCTGGGGGAGGTTTGCTACCTCTCAGTCCTTCAAGGCTCATTCTTGCATCTATCGTAATGAAATCTATAGGGTGAGCTCTCAGGTCCCATGTGTAAATATCTAATGGCTACCACCTAAGTACAGGAAGGCATGACGATGAAGCACGAGGCTGATGTTTGTGCCTGAGAAAAGATGTCATCCCCTAGCTTGGATGCTGTGTTTCATGTCACATTGCCATGTTTCTCCACAGTAGATCCAGCAGATCTCTCTATTTTCAGTGGATCTCTTGCTGTAACAGAAAGTTGCACAAAACCAGAACATGTTTTGAACCTTATGGATCTCTACTTGCTTAAGACACATGTAATTGTAGTAGCATGTAACTGCTCAGGACAACAAAAAAAAAAACACAAACCCAAACCAGAAAGCCACCACCAACTACGGAATGATCACAAGATTATTGTTCTCTCACTGTAGAGAAATCTGTTTAATCTCCCATAACAGACTATTCACTAACTAAACGCCCTGTTTCAGTAACTGTGAAGCAGCGGACTGTGCACAGCCAGAAACAGCAGTGGGAAAGAATGCACATCAGGGAGCACATTCCTCCCCCTGCCCTGAAGAAACAGAAGGGGAAATCTCCTTCAAACTGGAACCAAGCCACCCACAGCAAAACTGTCATCAGAAAGGGGCTATTAGCAATGCCCAGTATTGGAGCCCATCTTCTGATCTATGCTAGGCTTTTATTAGGATTCACTCACAAACAAGACATGTAGTAAGACTATAATACATATTTAGTGTCTCATACAGAAAGTGGTCTGTTTTTAAAATAATTAAGCTTGAGTCCTGACAGTGGGCACAGTGCAGATCGCCAAAAGATGCTCAGAAGCCATCTGCTCTGCGGAGGGTGCATCCTGTCCTTGCTACTACCAGGAGAGACGAGAAAGAACAGACCCTGTGCCATGAGAGGTAGCTCTTGCAACGGAGAGAGAGAGATTCTCTCCTGCACTCGAGTTTGTGGTCACAGGCACAAGATCAAAAGGCAGCATGGTCTTTAATATGGGAAGAAGAGTGTGCAACTCATGATGAAGTTTCTCCAACAAAAGCTGTTTTCCCTAGCAGCAATCAGTGCTGGTCCTCCCTCTCCTCTTCTTGTCACAATTTTTTCTTCAGAAACCCATTTGAGACTCAGACAGCAGAAGCAAAACAAGAAGATGGGATTTCCCTCCCCTACCCACCCCCCACAGCCCCC
>VZSC01003579.1:292340-349270 GCA_013398225.1 Steatornis caripensis
CCCCCCCCCCCCCCCAGCCCCCCCCCCCCGAATGATTTTATTACATAATAGCCAATCTAAATAGTGTTCAGTGCAGTGCAAATCATACTTTGCATGCAAATGCAAAAACAGTGTTACCACAGGAATGAAGTCTGTTGAGTTACAGGGCGAGGAGAAGCTAGCTGCTCTCTTCTGAACAGACTCAAGTGGTACAGTGAGAGGTTCACAGATTCAGCGAGAGCAGGAGGAGTATCACGCCTGCTTTTGCCAAACTCTTAGCTTTGACTTTACTGCCCAGTAGGAGACATCTTCAGATTCAGAAAGCCAACAGGGAGTTAGCAGCAGGGAGATCTGTCCTCTGCCCAGACAGTCAAGTGGTTCAGACCAGCCTCGTACCTTTTACATGAAAGCAGAAACATCTGCGTACTCTCCATCTGGCACTGGGTCTCCATTTACCATCACTCCTCAGCTTCAGAGAAGCAGTCGATGACTCATTGCCCATACAAAGATCAGGGCTTCATGGGAAGACAGATTTAGCCTGCTGCCTGCTGCATTACTTTGGCCCGGTGGATTCAGACTGCTGAAAACACTCAACAGATTTTTTTCTATGGATTTTATACTAAGCCCCAAAGTCACATCATAATCATCTGACCCGCACTGCTGGTACCTTCATATCTCTGTGCTAGAGGCCAGAGCATCCAAATGCACTAACATACTACAATGTACTACAATGTACTACAACGTACTACAGTGTACTACACCGCACCAATCACCGTTTCCCAGCAGGGTGCAGCTGACATGGGTGATGGAGGTATTCTGTCCTGACACCTCTCCCATTCCCATGAGATCATCACAGCATGCTGTCACAAGAGCTCACTCGTCAAATGGCAGCCATCCACGCTAAATAACTGGGTGCAGCCCTATAAAATACTTTTATCATATGCTCCTCTGCCTATGTTTGAAATCCCTCGTCTTGTTTTTATCGCTAAATTTTTAATAACCCTTCACTAGTTGCTGAACGGTATGCAGCAAACACACTTGTCCAGCTGTGTTTGTGAAACACAAGGATATCAATTTGATCTAAGTATTGTTCTCATCTTGGCTGTCCATGTTTTGTGCACCCTTATCTAAGTTGCTTCAACACTTCATACCTTCTGTTTCTCCTGCTGCTCCATGTCAATATTGCCTGTTTACTCTGCAGAGAACATACTGGCTTTATTTGCACAACAGTTGAGTACGACAGGGCCCCAAACTTGGCTGGGGCTTTTGATGGAGAGAGTTCCTCCTGCAGATAAGGCTTGAATTGTAGCATTATTCTGGACTCAGGCTGAGAGACGCACACACTTATTCAGGCTAGTATTCAAAGGCGACAAACAGCAAGGTGACAGATAGCTACTTCTGCCTTTTGGTATGTAAGCAAAGGAATTAGCAGGCTGTAACCACACTGGCACACAGAGTCTGGAACAAATTCTGAAATTGACAGGCACTGATGTTTGTGTCAGCTGAAAAAGAAAGCAGCAAGAAAAAATGTAGAACAAAGAACAGTAATACTTCAGAAAGTTTCCCATTGAAAACAAGGAAATCTCGACTACTGGCAGAACACATCGGCTGAGATTTCCGAAGAGCAGGAGGACCAATTTTAAAGTGCTCAGCATGCCCAGTCAGGGCCAGGTTTTCAATTTAGCTCAGTTCCCATGGAAGCAGCTAAACAAGAGCCAGATTTTTAAAATCACTCAGTATCCAGCTGTTTCCATTGCAATAATTCTGGCCCAGTTTTTAAACAGAGCTCAGCACCACCCAACAGGCTGTGTTATTTCAAAAGCTTGCCCTAAGTGACTTTGCACCTGGGGTCATTGCTTCACTGGCTACCTGTTAGAGGCTCAGATCACCTCCATTTCTGTCTTCTTGCTCTCTTTCTGAGCCTTGATGTGGTCTGAATAATATGAACTATGAAATGACTGTTCTGCGTATATGTAGAGAGGGAATATCGAGAGATGCACCACATAGACTGTGGCACGATGAGCTTCACAGCTCTACCAATTTATCATGCACTTTTGAGCTGCAAGTGCCAGCATTATGCTTTGACCTGCCAATCATGCTGACTTGTGTCAAATTATGTCATCTTCCAAATGTCTGAGTTCGGCGGTTTCAACCTATTTTCACAAGCAGATGAAGCCAACAGTTCCTTTCTCCTGAAGCCTGCAGGAAAGCTGAAAAGACAGGAGACACCACGATTCAGGGAAGGCTGTGTGTCAGGTGATGTAAAACATTATCTGGATATCAACACATTTGTAGAAATTGCAATCTTCCTTCATCAGTATGTCAGTTTGAAGCTTTTTAAGGGCTGGAGTAACCCTTTGCTAGGAGAAGCCAGCCTGGGAGGCCTAAGCCACACACAGCTCCTGTATTGTCTCTCTAACTTTCAGGGAGCTTGTAGGAAGAGTTGGACAGCCAGCCAGTATGGATGAGAAGGGTAATGTCTTCTGTGCTAGTGCTTAATGTCTTGCATGGTTGTGTAAGTGGAGAGGTACAATTCAGTGCAGGGGATGAAGCACAGAAATTCTCAGAAGTGGAGTATTCTACCAGAAGAAAAGTCAGAGCTGTTCCCTTTTGTTTGGGTTGGTTTTATTGGGGTTTAGGGGCTTTTTTTGTTTGTTTTTCTTATAAGTGAAGATCCTGGAGACACACAGGGAAGGGCAGAAAACAGAGTTGATCAAAAAGGCAGTCCACCACACAGACAGCCTCAAGCTCGGAACACCGAGGCATGGTTAGCTGAAGATACCTTTCTGCTTTCAAAGCTGGATTAAAAATTCTCTTGCTCAAACCAAACTCACTGAAACAAGAGAGCACTTGAAATGCAGGTGAATTTCACTCTCTTTAAAAAAAGATGCTGTTGTTCATTTCCCTGTTGGAGAGGGATGTATCTCCTCATTTCAAGCTTCCCCCTCTGTCATTCCTTCTTTTCATTTCCTCAAGCCCCCTTGCTGTGTGACCATGTGACGTGCAGCCACTCAGTGAGAATTGAGAGAGATATTGACAGTTTGGGAGCTGTTGTTGCTGCTTATGTATGCAAAGAACATAATTGCTAAGTGCATCATCTGTTGTAATTTACACATCCACACACAGCACAGATCGGGGCAGTCTTCACATGAAGATGCCGTGTCTTATTTTCTTCTTCTCTGCTTTTCTGGGCAGGAAAACACTAGGTCTTATGGATCTCATTGCGCTAGGTGCAGCACAAATGCTCTAAAAGCTGATCCCTGCCCCAAACATCTTACGCTCTCAATACAGCTGCAGACAACCAGGATGGGGGACAGTATTTCTTTAACTCTGCCACTTAGGCACCGCATAAGCAGTGCAACTATTTGAAACGACTTGACTAAAATCATATATGGAGGTCTCTGGCAGATGTGAGAAGACAGCAATACCAAATCCAGCATTACAAAACCACTCTGCAGTCACAGACCCACTGAAGCAAGAGCTGTGTTGCTCCCAAAAATTATCTGAGCAGGAGGCAACCAAGGAGCAGGCCGTGAATACTGGTCTGCAAAATAAAAAGAGTAGTTCTGTAATAATAAGAGGACAACAGTCTTGGAAAAAAAATGAAGAGAGAATGCGAGATGGATTTCCAGTTGACTACCCTGTCAATTGTTTTGACCCTCATTGTCACAGCAATTTGAGTTCTCATTATCTTCTGCAGCAGAAGCCAAGCCAAGATGCTGTTCTCCTTTAAAACATTCAGACACAGGTCAGACAGAGCCCCTGCCTGAAAGCAGAGACTGCACAGCCTTATTGGAGACCTCAGAAATCAGCACTGTGGTCCATGATGACAGGGAAGGGGAGCTGTTACTCCCTTCCCACTCCCTTGAGTAAATCTGCAGCTCCCAGTGCGCCTTGAATTCCTTTACCAGGTTGCACCTCTTGCACAAGATCCCCTAATAACCCTCCAGGACCTTCAGCAATAGACTGTCTCTGTCCAAGGACTCTTTTGAGCCTATGGCAGACCCCACAGATGTTTGTGTTAGGTTCTTTTGCTCATCAGCCTCTGACTGTGCTGTCTCAGGGGATGGCGTGGAGCTTCATCCCTTTCCCTGGTGCCTGGAGTGCTACATTTCAATTTAAGCAGAGATTCAGAAGAGAAAATTTCCCCTCAGACAGCATTCTTTAAAACAATATGACATCTAGTGCAAACGCAAGGAGGGCCCGCTGATCGTCCACCACCATTGGCATGCCAGTTCTCTCCCAACTTGACTCTTCTGCTTGGCAGAGCAGAAAGCTGCGCTGTTGAATGCTACCTTGTGTACAGCACCTCAGGAAGCTGGGAAGCTGGAGGCTTTCATCGAGCACCGGGCATGTTCCACACATGTGCTTTCAGGTGATGCTTTGCATGTTCATTCAAAGTGCTGCATTTGCTCCGGCTGTGCCACGGGGACATCGCCCCCATGCAGACCCACAGCCACTAGAGGGCATTTGGAGGACACCAGATCAATGGGTAGAGCCAGCCCTGTCTGTGCGACACACTGTGCCAAGCTACAGCATGCAGCAAGCAGTCTTACCCAAGTGCATTTCTCGTCCTGTCTTTCTGCAGTTGCCCCGGGGTGCTCTGGGTTTGTGGCTTGCAGCAGAAATGGCATGGATTTTCCCCATGGCATATCTGGATCTGCTGCTGCAAATAAGCAGTAGATGAGATGGAGCAATGCTGCTGAATTGACCACTGAATAACACCACTTCTTTTGATCTCAGCCTTCAAAATAACTATGGATGTCGATATCAGACATAGCTTTGTTCCTCAGTTTTAACCAGCTGCCGACGACCCCCTCATTTAGTTTTCCTTGTTGTTAAGTTAGAAGTCCACGATTTTCATACCTTTGTCCATCTACTCCCTCTCAACCCATCTGCTTGGTGAAGCAGCACACCACCATGGCTCATCGCTACATGCCAGGATGCAGCTGGTGTTGCTGGTGAGAGTAGTGGGCTGGCTTCAGCTCAGGACACACACATTTGTGGTGGTGTGAACACCTGTCTGCTTTGGGGGGCAATCTTGCTGGATATGTGATGTAGTAATGGTACACTTGTGCTTCTCGCTGTGGTTGCTGTGCCACATTTCAGCTTTCAGGAGCTTAATTTGAGCACATCAAGCTTTACGGTCAAGAGAGGCACTTTTACAGAAAGTCACTCCTCAAATCTTGACAACACCTCAGAATTCAGTAATGGGATTATTTTTATGTCAGAGGTAGGGACAAGACATGTTTCCTGTGGCACAGTAGCAGACCTGTGGATAAAGCCCAAGAACCTTGATACGCGATTCTCAGTCCAGCATTCAGCTTTTTATGTAACAAATCAGCTTTTACAGGCATTGAGCTACCTGTTTCCACCCATGGATTAAGACCTGGCAAACCACAAATGGAGCTAATTGGTATGTTTTTCCTTAAAAAGAGATTAAAAAAACACTTATACTGGGAAGTGTGAGTGATACATTCTGTCTAGAGGAAAACAAATTATCTCTCCAGCAGGCAAACTCAAATTCCCAGGGCTCCGAAAGCAACACAGGTTCACACTTTCTTGTTTTAGACAGTTGGGGATTTAAGAGGGCTGATTTGAGGTGGGAGCAATGGGGAAAATTCTTTCCTCGCTTTCTCTTCTCTTAGACAACTGTCACACAACAGCTGCTGAACAGGCTTCCTCAAAGTCATTATAGCAAGCATAGATTACATATCACATGCAGTTCCTGCAAATCTCAACAAGTCCATCCTTTAATGACATACTGGTTTCAGGGAGGCCATAGATGCCGTTGCTGATCAATAAGCTGCAGCATTTTTTTTCCCCCTACAGCATGAGGTGCTGCTTGGAAGGAGGACTGAATTAAATTAATTAATTATTTCCTAGAGTGAACAGACGGCACTTGACTTACCTGGTTAAAACTCCCTACTGGTGCTGGTTTCAGGGTAGGTATGTCAGTTTAGGCTACTATGGTGACGCACAGGTAGGAGAAGAGTAGTGTGGCACTACTCTTCCCGCACGTCACAAGAACTTCGTTATTTCCCTTGGACTGCTATGCAAATTCTACACTGGAAGGCGCCTTTGGGAGTCCTCTGGTCCAGTCCCTGCTATAGCAGGGCAATTGCAAAGATACTCCAATCTGAAAGGACAGGTTGGCTGAGGTGGCAGTTCATACACATCAGGTCTCAGGCACCAAGAGAGGGTGTGAACTTCACAAATAAGGTTTCATCAGTTACTTTACTAGTAGTCAAGGCTGCACAGGTACTGGATTTTAAGGTGAGTTGAAATCTGCTGTGGAAACCCTAAGATACCACCTTTGTGGAATCTTCTTGACTTCTGGCATGTGAGTCTCACCCTTGTGATGTGATGGGGACACGTGACTGCCATGCCCTCGTGAAGTCAGCATGAAAAGGTCAATTTTGCAACATCAGAGAGGAATGGGACAAAGGCAGAAATAGACTTCCAGTGCAGCCACAAAAAAATCCTGTATTTTAAAGTTCTATTATTTGCTCTCGCATATCAGTACAAGTGTGGGAAGTGCTGGGATACAGAACTTTAGAACAAAAACAGTAGAAGATTAGGTTCTGCAGGAATTTACTTTATACATCAAATTTTTGTGTTCTGCAGAAATTGAGTAAATTATCACTATTGTAGTGGAGGTATAGGAAAGTGAAGGTACCAGATGTACAGAAACTATAACAGAATGTACAGAAATATATACATAGGATTATATCGGGATTACATCAGGAGGAAGAATGCCTAAAGGTGAACATTGGTCAGTCAATATGAAATGAGCATACTGTACAGTGGCTTCTGAATAAATATATACAAGGTCAAGTAGTTTCTTAAGTTACTCAAAGCATCCTTCTGACCCATGTTTGCAGAGGGCTGTTCTCCTTAGTGTACAAAACACAGTTCAGTGATGGGCAGACATCACAGTAGTTGTCAGTATTTGGGTTAATCACTTACTAAAACCAGTTGAGATCCGTGTATGTGGGGGCATCACAATTTATAAAATTTAAGCAAAAATGAACATTCTTATAATTTTAAAATTTTTTTCTCTGGTGATAACATTTGCTGTTATAAGATGATAATGAGTTCTGCTACGAAGGCTTTGAGAGTTTAAGCGCAACGTATAGCCTTGAAATTTGTCATCTTCCTGGTAGAAACACAGAGAAATATTTGCAGGTGTTTATATTTGCTGGCAAAATATCTACGTTTTTACAGTTAGATGTATGAGCTACTTGTAGATTTAAAAACATTTTCTAAGCAGCTCTTTCTATTTCTTGTAGGGCTAATGAGGCATCAGAATCTTTAGCCTTCCCCTCAACCACCTCATTCAGCGTGCTGGAGGGACGGTCTCTGCCTGGCTTTTCGCGCAGCCAAGGTTCTCTCGGGAGGGACATCTTGGTGGGTGAGGAGAGTGCCCCAAGAAGGCACACATGAGCCTGAGGTGTAGAGCAGCTTCTGGCTTTAATGGGCTTCCTTTCATTCCTGTCCTGATCCAACCTCCTACACTAGTATTTGGAGGGGTTAAGCAATTTAATGTAGGGATTTTTATGCCTCTCAAAATGATACTTAATTACACAAAATAACATTTTTGGCTGGGGAGTAGGAGGAGGCCTCAATTACACTTTGGCCACCACATTTTTTCAATATTGTAATCACAAGGATCTTTCTGGGAAGAGTAAATTGCAGGCAAAAAGTAGCTTACTGAGAAGAGCACTGTTTTTCTGTGCCTCATCCATAGAAACAAATAATAGCTAATAACGTAAAATGAGCAGACTTCTAGCGTCACTAGCCAAGGCAAGTATTTGTCTTCTGCTGAACACCTTCTGTTGCACTCTGCAAACACAAGCTGCTAGAATGACCTCAGCACTTCTTTAGCTTCTATTCAAAGTCATTGAGATGTTTATGATTCAGTTTCCTCCCCCATCTCAGCAATAAATACCTACACAGCAAAGGCCTGTAAATCTGTCATTCAAGCAGCAAGAACAACAACATGCCAATCCAATAAATGACTCCCTCACATTGTTTGTATTATACAAAGAGGGGGGTTTTTCTGTGCTCCATCCAAGAACACCATCCTGCAGGGGTTTATAATAAACCAGAGAGGTCCAGCAGAGACGGGCAGCAGATCAGAGGAAAGATAGCGTCATGTACACTAAAGCAGGGTGAAAAATAAGAGAAGGAATAATTATTCATGAGCATTTTCTTAAATCTTGAATTACCCAATGATTCTGCCTCATTCGCTTTCCTGCACAGCTCGGTTTTTTCGAAGTGGCCTTTCATAGCTGTATTCCTGAATATCTGGATATTTAATCAGTGCTGTGCATGGTTTGCTGTTCTTTCCTGCTTTCTGAGTAAGAAAACAAATTACTTGTCTGTACTTTTTGCTGCTGACTCACTAGTAAGGGATGATCAACCTACAGACAGTTGAAGCAAACTGTTTGCAGGCAAATCAGGAACTTATATATGCCCACAAAACGTATTTCAAACTCTTATGAAGAAAACAACATGTCAGAATGTAAGCCAGTGTATACACCACTTGCAAAGTGAAGAAAAGACTGCTTTCACTGTCTCATTTGCTCATTACAATTTGTTCAGCAACGAAGTGTCTGACAAAGCAGAGAGGAAAAACAATCTAGTAATGCCTTTCTCTAGCTGCAAAAGCAGTAATATTGCTCTGACTTATAAAACACAGCAGAAAGATGAAGTTAAGTTAAAAAATAACCTTGTTCCACTAGTGCCACTTTGCTTTTAAAAGATAGGATAGATGTGACCTATAAACATTTTTGTTTCCTTATAAAAATAGACAGATTTTCAGCATTTCTTTACCACTTAGGAATAAAGATAAAACACTTGAAGAAAATTTAAAAAAAAAAAAAAGAAGAAAGAAAAGATCCAGAAATCAAAAGCTACAATCAGATTGGTTCAATGGTTTAGGTCCTTAAGGACTAGATTGTTGTCCATATCTCTGGGCTCAGCATGCGGCACAGTCATCCACACATTTTTCTCCTTCAGGAGAAAAGCCAGGTTCCATTGTGGCACAAAGTTATATAAACAGGTTTTTACCTGCTCCAGGGAAAAGAGGAGGAGGAAACAACTGGGATGATTTCATTTGTTTGCTGGATTTCTTTGCATAGATGGCTATATTTAACAAAAACAAGGCACATTAGGTATGTTTTAAATCTGATGCCAGGAAGAAAATGAAAGTGGTAGAACAGAGAAATGGAAAGGAGGCCAGCACCACTCTTCTTCAGTGGAAGGATGCTGAAAGACAATAGAAGGGGAAAGATGAGCAGAGACAGGAGATGTGGTCCTTGGAACAAGAGGGAATGGTGGCAGTCTTGAAGAGAAGATGAACATAATTCTACGCTTTCTGAGAAAAGATAATGTTGAAAGGAACAATCAGCTGAGGAAGCTGAAACCAGGAGATTCTGAAACGGGGTGCAGTCTTGGGAGCATGAAAAGAGGGAAAAGGAAGAGGGCAAAAGTCTCCAAAAAAAAAAAAAAGGAAGTCCGAAGAAGGAAGAGAAGAGGTCAGCGCTGCATCTGTTCTTCTGCATGGCAGCAGTGGGGGCTCAATGTACATGCACATTTGCACAAGGAGAAATGCATAGCAGCGCAGTGTGACTGCACTGCAGCTCACTGAAAAGAGCAGTTTCCACAAGAAAAAGACACACACCAGAGTGGCTTAACACCAGCTGTGCTTATTGTCTTTGAAATTTGTTTTTTTCCTTGCATTGTACAAACAAACCTAATTTTGAACAGGAAATTGTCCTTTCACCACTTTCCTCTGCAATACTCTGCCAGTATTTCCTACTGTAAAACACAGATCACATTGTGATGATGCCGCAGTGCACTCAGTGTCAGAGACAGCAGCAAGAACTTCACTTTGATAACTGTGCGGCTGCTACAACAGTAGGAATAAAAGCCCTTCAAAAACAGATGGTCTGACTGCTCTTTATTAAGGTGCTTAGTACATATTGTCAAGAAACAGTGCAAAATCACCAAGTAACCCACTGGGCAAAGCACAAGGCTCCAGGAACAATGGGAAGCCAGGGGTGACTGCTTTTTCCCAGCTTCAGAGTACCTTGTTGATTGCAGCAGTGTAATAATAGTGCTTCATGGGCAGCTGTGTTCCTCTGTAACACTGTGGGAACAAGGGAGAATTAAGGGATGCAGGGCTGGTGCCTGGCTTCCCCTCCAGCAGGACCCAGCCCTGGAGGGAGGTGGTGCTGCCCAAGGCAGGAATAACGGCCATCTCCATTTTCCTTATTGTGAGCTGAAAGGTCAATTCTAAGAAGCACAAAAAATGGCAGCTTTTAAAAAGCCGGTATCACAGCTATTTGAAAACATCCTAACAAAGACAAGGTAACAGTTTGCTCCTGTCTTTTTCGTCTCTACCTATAATAAACTCCAGTCCCTGCTATGACACAGGACTTAGAACACTATTTCTGCAAGCCTGATTTAAAAGCCATCTGTGGAAAGATTATCTAAGATGTCTATCTCAGGTACCTAAAAAACCTGAAGGCATCATTGTGGCAGAGTGCTGGAGTTGTCTGAAGCACTGGGAATACGATTCAATTACAAATCTATTGCAGAAGTAGAGCAAAAAACCACAACAAAACTGTGCAGATTTTTACATTTCTTTAATTTGCAGAAGACTGGAGAGTCCAGTAACCCTACCAATGTGTTAGCCTTAAGGAACTGTATTCACCATGCTACGTGTCTATTCCCTGCAGCCTTGTGCTACGAAGGAGATCAAGACAGAAGTTCCTTCAGGCATTGTGATGGAAGCGTGTGCATCAAGAACAATATTGAAAATGTGTAAGAGTAAAATATGGTATCTTTAGAGCAGTGTTATTTCGCAGAAATACTGCCTTGCTTAACTACCCTTGCCAAATAGCCAGCCCACCATAAAACAGGAGAAGCTGAGTAGGGCTAGCACAGAACAAGCATGAACACGCCCTCTGAGGCTGCACTGACGGGTCAGGCTGTGGGAGCAAAGCACCGCAGGCAGAGGAGGTGACAGCAACCCATCAGGTGGGCAGCCCGAGTCATGTCAGGTGGGTTTTGTGGAGACTCCAGGGCTCTTTCTGGAGCTGTTAGTCAGCAACCCAGAAACGCATTTTTTCAGGAAATGACTAAGAGCGTATGTACGTGTTCCCTGAGGACCTTGAAAGGAGGACATAAATCCTGATGCCAGTGCCATTCGTTTAGCTGCCTGTCCCAGACCAAAGTAGGCAACAATTTTTTCAGATAGCCGGTAGTTATGATGGTCCTCAATATTGCTCTGTTGAGGCTTGGGTAAAATCCTGCGGTCCTAATACCTGTTTTTTTTTACTTAGCCTTTCCTTGGGCAGATTCCCAAACAGTAAACAAAAAGGACTTCAGAATCTAACTCAGGGAATTTATTTTCTCCCATAACAACAGGGGAGAAAAAGTTTCTTTCTGCTTTAAGAATTTGAAAAAGACTTGCAGAGCACATCCCCAAGAGAAGTTTCCTCTGCAACCCTCGTTTTCTGGCCACAGTAAGCCTGTTACATTTCCACTGATCTGTTGTTCGGCTTCAGGAAACGGAACAGCTCTCAGTCCCTCTGCTGAAAGTTGCTCTGTTTGTATCATAACCAGTCATGTAATCCTAAATGCAATGTCTTGGATTTTCACTCTATCCCTGTTAAACAGGGAGGAATGCTTGATTCATAGATCTTCCTGTGCTTCATTTTGCATGCCACGTTATTTCTACACCATTTAGAAATGCTGCACTTAGCCAGCATTTATCGTCATTGCCATGGCAGTTTCAGTCTCAGTAACTTGCTTGTTCAAGATACGACACTGAATTTTCATTGTGAGCGATACCCACAGTGTCTGTGTGATAACAGAGCAGAACAGCTTAAGGCATAAACTCTCCCACCAAACAACATTCACCTTTATGAAGAGGATAGGACTATGCATCAATTTCTCCTTGCATCCCTGCACCAATCATTAGCCCTGTGAACAAACTCCAGCCTTCTATTCCAGTGCTCTGCAACCACAAGAAAAGCTTAGGAGTACAACACTCACTCGCCCATCAGTCACATAGCCTGCTGTCTCCAGGCATGTCTTTCCCTCTGCCTTGACCTCACCTGATATTTGCATGACCCCAAAACAATGCACCAGAGAGGGAATCCTTAGCAGACCTACCTGTGACAGTGAACTGTGCTTCCAACACCAACTGGTGCACCAGCCCTACTGTATATTGAACTGGAGCTGACTGCAGCAGTCAGGAACAGGGTTGAACCCTGGTGAATTTTAGATCAGCTGCAAGATTGCAGGCAGTCCTGCGCACTGCAAAACTACACCCACCCCTGCTCAGGCCAGGATAGGAAGTCTTCATTTCACCTTAGCTAGCCTTGATAAATGCTCATGTTCATGTATTCGTATATAAATTCCTGCTGGAGACAGGCTGTTTGTTGACTTCAGTTCCTGAAACAAAATGAATCAAATAGAGCCATACTGGAAAGAAATTTTAAAAAAATACAAAAATCTTGTTCTGTTTTCTGCAAGAAGCAGAAACTTCTGTGTTAGTTGAAGACATCACAGTAAACAGAGAACATATGTTGGAAATAAACCCTGTTTTTCTTAGATATACTAACACAAAGCAGTAGTCCCATGATTCCCCTAGTATTTGTGTTTTATGTCATAGTGTGAAAGAATACCTTAGGGATTTTACTCCTCATCTGTCAGTAGTTAAAGTGCTTATAATAAGGTATTGAACCACACAGTCAAGATTTGATAATTAAAAATGCCCCAAACCTGCTGAACACAACACAACACAACACAAAACAAAACATAACAACCTCTTTAGCTAAGAGGAAGTTTTACCAGCATGCAGGTGCTATGTGTAAACAAAATTTTCCTCTCAAGAAAACCTAACGATCATCATGACAGATTTACATTCTTAAATGGACAACGAAGCATTGTCAAGACATGTGAGTTTAAGGGAAAAGGAGTGTTTCAGACTCTACTATTTGCTGCAAGTCAAGAAGTAACTTTACTCTCATTCTCATTTTCCTCCTTTTCCTAGATCAAGGTCAGGACTCCAGTTTTAGTTGTCACTGAAGTTTTTCTTCTGTGAAGAACTCCAGGAAAAGGGTCGTGCTTGAAAATGACCATTTCATTGCTTGTGAATTGAAGCATCTGGGGAATGCTTTGAGAAAGGACATCCTAAGGTTAAAATGAAGGAAATAGTCCTTTCCCAAGTCTATTCATCTGCTGTCGAGCCTTACGTCTTTCCCATGGTTAAACTTGTGCACACAGCAATAGCTAGTCTCCCCACCTCTCTGTGACTGTTTCCATCTGTGCAGTTGTGTTGGGGTGACTACTCTCAAACCTGCAGCTGTCCTCGACCTTTCCCTCGCATATTCATTTGTCACACCAACAGTTTCCCACCTGATGGTTCCATTGGGAGCAGGACTGTCTTTGTGAGAGTGGGTATTTGAACACCTGCCCTGAAGTAGCCATTTCTGAATCTAGCTGGGGAAAAGGTACTAACTGGTAATTCCTCCCCTCTGTTAACCAGTGATGGGGACTTCCCACACAAAGCTCCAACACACATTTCCCAAAACACGGTTTTGCATGTAACGTGGTGAATAAATCAAACCCTTGGTCTGAGTAGCCCTTAAGAAAAAGCTCCGTCATGGGAGTCTACTCTCAAGACTGAGGTGCAGGAGGTCCCTCAGCATGAATATCCCCGTGGCTATTAACCTCTGCTTCGGCCTGCTCTGGGAGAGCTCTTCCACCACTGTACAAGTTACAGAAGTGTTAGCCGAGGGAGCTGACACCCCTGAGGTCCAGATCTGAGCAGAGATGACCACTCAGCTTCCTTTGAAATGGGAACCTATTAAAAGTTTTGAGTCATTTTATTCACAGCAACAGACACGGGAAGGCCACGCTCCTGCAGGCAAGAAAAGGATATACTTACACAAAAAACGGGACAGTGAAAAAGATAAATCTGTTGGTTTTACCTGAAAGAAATAGCCCGTCTCCTGGCAGGTCACCTAGGCACTAACTGTGTAGAATTGATGGGCCATCTTGTGCTTATATTGTCTTCTTCCATTTGACACGAGCTGAGTTAAGTGAAAATCCCGTCACTAATTCCTTCATATGCTTTACTACTAGGAAATTTTGACATTTCCTTTCTTCTTTCTCTGCTGTCTATGATTTCATGGCATGTCAGCAGCCTTCAGCAATTTCCCCTTGCATTCAGTATCTTGAATATATTCTAAAGATTGTACCTCTGAGAAATATTATTGCAGCACCAAACCCAAATGCCAGGTGGGTTCCTCATGGTGCAACACGCAGTAGAGGGGGAGACCAGGGCTGTGCATGGCCTGGGCAGCTGGACTCTGTCTCACATACCTCCACTTTTCCTCCCTGCAGCTGCAGGTGTACGGACCACTGGTGGAGTCCTCAGGCTAGTTCTGGAGCTCTTCCACATGCAGAAGAGTTACAGCACTGAACTCCAGCCTTTTATTTGCAAGCTTTCCAAGAAAAGTGACATAGACAGTAAAGCTTATTTTAAAATCCTATTGAGCACATGTGCTTGCTGCGTGTCCTTTCCCAGCTGAGGAAACGTGCATGAGGAAACATCCCATCATCTCCTCCTTGTGAGGATAGAATCAGCGGCTAATCTGCATAGCAGGGTCTTTAACATTTCTGGAATGGAAAAAAAGCAAAATACAGTAAACATTTACAAAGCAAACTCAAGTGAAAACAAATAAGTTTTCCTTCATCCTTAACAAGGAGTTGGATATTAAAGTTTGCTAATTTTATAGCCACATAGGTTTTTTAGAGCTGTGAGCTGAAAATTCAGGTAACACCAACTAGGAGAATATTAACTGTTTCGTGTGTCACATTTGAATTAACGACTAAGACATTTTCATTCTCAGAGAAGTGTTCAATATGGAAATGTGCCTCCCGGGAACTCAAATAGCCCACACAATATATTTGGCAATGATAAACAAATGAAGATTTGCACAGGTGTAATTAAGAACAGAAGAGACAAACCTGTGTGCAGAACTGATTACAGTCAAGTTCATCTGCCTTGAAAACCCAGAATATATTGCAAGTTGCTGGATTATCAGACGGTGTTTCAGTGCCTTGGATTACCAGGTCTGCAGAATGGTGTAAATTAGCTGATAACTGTGGAGTCAACATTTTAAGGTGGAATTGGTTTAAACTCTAACAGTGTCAATGCAGGGGTGGGATGAGGTGGGGGGAGTAGTGGCTTATTGCAAGAACCAGAAGCATCTCTTCCCAAACACAAACATATGGAACTGCAGGCCTTATGAACTATTGAAGTAGAAGGTAGTGTCTACCTTCATGGCACTGTGGCTTTTCCAAATAGTGCACCAATAGATAAAAAATAACCTTTGCTTTGAAGCATTTACTCTTGCAATGCAGAAGTAAAGACAAAAGACCATTTGGGTGTTAAGATGTTAGCAACTGTCACATAGAATGTGGGATTTACCATAAACTCCTAAATGAACCCAACTCTGCTACTGCTAAGATCAAGCGCTCAATCACTAAAATCAGAGCTATAGCTCAAACTAGATTTCGTGCAACTCAAAAAGCTTACTAAATCTAATCACAGAAACAGACTAGTTCATTTCTTTACTCCTCCCTTGCATCAGTCAGCCAAATCCAATTTCAACAAATTTGAGGAAACAGAGAAAGATATGAAAGAACCTAAATGTGATTTGAGGCATTTTCTGTCTTCGTTATAATGAATTAATACTCAAAATGTGCAACAACCAGCAGATGTCTCTGCAGCCACCTGATCAGCAATATGCACATGAGGAAAAGCAGGGAGGGAGAATTTAACGAGTGGGCATTTCTCTTAGAGATTTACTTCCAGAAATGCCAAACTTTTACACAGAAAATTCTGAAAGGGCAGTCAGAGGCTGCCTGGATTACAGGAGCACTCCCCAGGAAGGAAACAGTTTTACAAATAGTTATATGAATGCCTAAGCACCCTCTGCTATCAGATTCGTTGATCAAGAATAGTACGTTTCTAGATTTGGTGTCTTTTTCCGTATTTTTCAAGCTATTTTTGTTATCAAAAAGGACAAGCTTGTCTCTGCCATTCTGGGAGCTGACCTGTGCCTCTGCGATGAGCTTCTACAGGTGGGGATGACTGTCACAAACATCCCCCACTGTGCTCCAATGCAAGGCACGCAGCTCTGGGCTTTCCTTTGCTAACTTAGCAACATGTGAAAAAGCAGTATTTAACCTAGCAAAACAAGACACACTGCTGTACATTGAATTCAGTCCGTGGGGACAGGCTGAGCTGTAAAGTGAGCCAGATGATAGTTCTGAGTTACACTATTTAAAGCGCTGTAGTAAGGCACCTAAATATTATGACTGTGAGAGGAACAGAAGCAGCTGTCTGATTACAAAGCACTTACTTTCTGCCACTGTGAACTGATTTGTAAGCCTTGTGAGTTGCTGGCTTGCAGTCTAGGGTCTCCTGGTAGTGTCATTTTAATTGAACCCTGCTGATATTCTAAAATGATTGGCAGGTAGATTTGGGTGCTGTTTGTACCTTGTAGAGAGGCAGTGCCTCTTTCCACAAGGTCGTGTCAGGACCATTGGCTTCTGACTTGGGACAACTTAGGAGAACACCTTGTGGGGTGTGGCAGGGAAGACAAACATTTTGAAGCCATTTTTAGTCTTCCTGAATCTTGAGTGACCCAAGAACAAGCTTAGCTTGCAATTGACTTCAATGCAGCCTGCTTATGGACTGCTGTAAAAGGAGCACCTCTTCCCTCGTCTCGCAGATGACATGAAACAAATGCTGGGGATGTAGAGAGGCTGTTGTGTGTAAGTGCAGGTGTTGCATCTCTCTCATGCCACGTCAGACCATGTGCAAAGTGCTGCCCTTGCTTTAGCAACCAAGTCTCTGGCAGTAACACCTACATGCATATACATGCCACTTTATGGGAAGAAAATATTAGCGTGTAAATCACTGGTCTTGATTCAATTCTTAGAATATAACGTGTGCGTAGGACCCCAGTTTATCAGTGATCTTCTCCTGATTTTCTAATTATTGAAATTCAAGAACCCCATTTCAGTCAGGTAATGCAAAAGGAAATTCCTACTGGCATTCTGGTTCTTCACTGAAGACACCTAACAAATAAGACCCTTCTTCTCCTTCCCATTCCAAGTGAGGTCATGGGTCATTCAATTTGCAGGGGAAAAAGGCCAGATGGTGGTAGACATCTTTATTATATGATGTATGTTTGTATGAAAGGTTTTTATTTTCCACTTTCTTTAATTTCCATGAATTGCATTTTATTCCCTCCCTTTCTTTTAACTAAGTAGCAAAATTTGTATATATGTTTTACCAAAATTTTATGAAAACTCTGCAGTTTGTACCTGTGGTACATGATACTGCCACAGGAAAAGTAGCTAGTGTTGTTACAGATGTTCATCTTAATTATGAAAATTTTTAATTTAAATGTAGGGCTGAGCATACAAAATACAGTACTAGGCCATCTGTTAGTTTTCCATCTGGACTCATTTGTGAAATACTCTCTGTTTCCCCCCTAAACACTATTTATAATCTTCCTTGGAAAACAGATATGACTAATCTATGGCACACTAAAGATAGCTATTTGCATGCAGCTTTTAATAGAAGTGGCTATATAGTTCAAAGTAGTAACAAAATATATTTATTTTGTTTTGCATGCAGGTGTAAATGCTCACATGGTTTCTAAACAGGCACCAAAAAAATCTTCCTGTCACACTGCTTTTGAATAGCAAAAAGTAAAAATCCTCAAGATGTCTGATTTCGAGGGAAATTTACAAATGAGAATGAAGTTAGTATTTTGAAGTCTCTGACCAGGATTTTTGTAGTGATTCTAAATTGACTCGTATTTCTGGCTTGCTCGGTCTGAAATGTCCTCAGAGGGCTCATTTCTTAAGATGAACACTCAGGTCATTATAAAGTATCTTGAGCTGAATATCCCCAAATTAGTGCAATCACTAGTAATTTGGTCCAAATTAATATCCCCCAGACCAGTAGAAAAGTGGATAATGGGTCTGACCATACCTCAAAGCAGCAGTAATGAGGAGCCCACCAGAAGCCCCCTGGGAGATGCATGCATGAGACTGATTCCACACCGTGCTCCAAGACCTTCTGCGGATCACTACCAGCATAATCCAGAGCATGGACAACGGGCTACTGTGATTTACATCCTATTTTCTCTCTCCACTCAGAATAACAGAGAGGTGAAGGCCTGCTCCCTAATTATTCTTTTACACCTTTGAGTCAGGTATCATGAAGTACCTTCTCAGGTTCTCCTTGCTAGCCCTAGCACATGATCTTTGGCCAAACTCTATTTGAGAGTTTCCAGACTGGAAGGAAAGGAGGGACTTATTTCAAGGGTTTCATGATTTGAAGGGCAATTATTCAGTAGTATCCTACTCTCCTCCTTCCCTTCTCTACATTTTTTGGTGGAGCAAAAAATGCCTTCAGACTCCCTTGCTTTGTTTTAATTCTTCATTAAAAGGCAAAGGCTGATTTCTTGTAACTTGCATGCAGAGTTCTGAATAAGTTCTTCGCACCATCATGTGGAGCCTCTTTTTTTATGAGCAAAACTAGAACAACTGTGTTCTAGAAAATGCATTTTAAAAATCTGGAATAAGTTGCCAGGCTTACTGACTTTGCTTCTTGAGGCTGTCTCATCATGTCTCATTGCTCTTGCTTGTCTGTCTTCCTGCCATCCCTGTCTTAGATGTTTTAAGTTCTCTGCAACAAAGACTGCCTTTTTTTCCTCTCTCATTTCCAGTAGTATCTGGCATAACATTACTGTTGCAAGCTGAAGCTTCCAAGTATCATTACAATACAGCCCTCCCCGCCACCTCAAATCTGAAAAAAAATTGGTCCCTGACTACTGACTGTGAAATGGACCACATCTGAAAAGATGCAACATCCCATATGCAGAATCTTTACCGTACACCTGCCAGACCTGAAAACTCTATACAGCAAACTAGTTTTTATTATATGTTAATAGGAACAAAATGACACCCCAAAACGCCAACTGTTTTTTCAATTTCTCGCTGTCCAAGACGAACAAGCTGCCTTATCTTAGAGTGTTGTATACATTTACAATGAAACACAAAATCAGAACAGATGCAGGAGATACAAAAGACAGATGACATACTGAGTTTAAATTACTATAATGCAAACATTAGTTGCTATTTACTAGCAATTTAATTAACTTTTCTCCCCCCCTCATGCCACCTCAATTTCAGTTCTTTCAATAGCATATGGCAACTGTAGAGTGCATTTTGAAAATATTAGCCCCATTAAATGTTTGCATACTTAGGGCTAGAGTAGGCTCAGGAGATGAAGAACACTCTGCGGCACATAGTAGGCAAAGGTGCCTGGCTTCACAGGTGAGGCTGAGCAGTGTGCCACTGGAATGGACCTCGGTCAAGCTTTTGGCTATGTGGTGTCCTCCTTCAAAGGGCTTCAGAGCCCTTTCTCTACAGGAAGATTTTGGTTCCTCTTGGTCAGTGTGCCACAGGTGATTGCCCTGCCCTTTGCTCAGTAATCCCTTTCTGCTTGTGTGACAGCTGTAGGTAGACTCACTGCTTCATACCAGGACCATCCAAAGGCATTGCTGTGCCTTTTCAGAACCTCCTGTGCAATCTGCCTTGTGTAGCCTGAGTCTCCATGATGCTCAGTGGGACTCAGCCAGCACAGGGATTTGCACACGTAGTTAGTCCTTTTCCTGCAGCCCTCCTCTTAGCTTCCAAGGAGAAGACAGAAAAACATGAAATAAGACTCTTTAGCAGCTCCCTGGTAGGGAAGCCTACTCGACCCTTTGAAGGTCTCTGTTCCTGAGCCAACATCAGCACTTACTCTTCCCCGCTAAGTCAATGAAGCTATCAGAAGTCCAGTCACTGTTTTCTGCTGTGCATGCTTCCTGCATTTGGGATGCAGGCAGCAGAAAGGCCAGGGGAGGGTAAGGGTGAGGAGGGGAAAGAAAAGATACTAGCTATGGCAAAAATCTTTGTTTTCCATTTGTTGCCTGGGAGTAAAAATCTTGAGTCTAATTTAACACTCTAGATGTGGGCATTTCCAGCCTCTGGGATAGTATGAGGTCAAAGGCACAAATGGCCTAACTTACATTTCTCAGGACGCCAGGACTGGTCCAAGCAGTTACTCCATATGGGATCAAAAGAAGTGATTTTTAACTCTAAATTAAAGTTGTAAAATGCAATTCTGTTTCACAGAGATGTAATACAACTTACATACTGTGAACATGCTGGTCAGTCTGCAATAGGCATGAATTTCAGGGTTTAATGTGGCATGTAGGAGCTAAGGATAAAGCTTCCACAGTGGTTATGGTTAAGTAGAAATGACCCTGGTTTTAGAAATACCAAACACTCACATTTTTGGTCAGTTCCCGTGAGATTTGCAGATGCTCCACACTTTTGAAAATCGTGTTACTCTTACTCAAACAACTGTGGTATCAGATGCCTACAGGTGAATTCTTTGGCAAATGGTCTTCAGACGTTACTGTTATTTTAGCCTCTGTGCTGGTTACTGTCACGCAAATGGGTACTCCTCCTATCAGGATTTTGTAGAATCTATTACAGAAATTTCTTCATGCTTTAAACCAAACTCTGAAATATATCTAAAATGCTTTAGAAAAATGCACTTTTTTAAAAAAAAAATTAAAAAGTCAGATGGCAGATTAATTGAATTATTTTTCCTTTTATCCTGCCAGTTTAAAGGAAAATCTTCACAGAACCCATCCATTAACAAAAAGCCTTGATTTATTTTTTCATTGTAGCAGGTTTAATTTCATTTCATTTATCAACAAGTCTGTTTCACATATTGTGCTACTCAACACTTTTTTATTTTCAGTCATTTGGGTTGCTTGTAAATAAACATTTGTTAACGCCAAGTGAATCAGCAGTCTATTATTAACTTTACAGAACCTGAAATGCCAGTCTCTCTCTTTCTGGGATGTGTGCATGTTCAGCAATCCCTGTCTAGAGAATTAAAAAACTAGGCTGTTTTTTTTTTTTTACTTTTGCAAAATAGAAGTACTTTGTAAATGGGAAGAGACATTTCTGAAAGAACATTATGCAGGTGGGGATCAGGCATTTTAATGCTGCTCCACTTAGAACTTAATCTTGAAATAATTTGAACAGTGCTTTAAATAATGACTCTCTAAACTTGTTACAGGTGATCTGGTGGCATCCAAGCTTAGTATAAAGACTACATGCACTTTGTGTGATTTTTCTTTGAAATTAAAGACAGAAGATGTTTGACAAGGACTTTTTTAAAAACACCACAGTGGCATGTGTGTCTGAAATTTTTCACAGATGTGATGACCAGCAATGGTCAATCCTGTTCAGACAGGGAAGAACCTGTAAGAATAGGCATGCATATACAGGTTGTAAGTCTTCATGTCAAAATCAAGATCCAGCCTTTAAAAGGCTTGCTTGCATTCTGCTTTATGATTTGTCCACATTCATCTCACCCACTTCATAGTATTTCAATATACAAAACCAATGGCAGGTTTAAGCACACATGTAAACCTGGCAGATGTTTCAGTTGCAGATCTGGCATTTAGGGAGGTGAATTGCTGGGGAGAAAAGCAGAATGATTTTTATCCTTCAGCATGCAAGGAAGAATCTTGAGGTCTGTCTATATCCATTGTCCATATACTAATTAATTAAAAAATATCCCACAATAGTCATTACCATTTAATATCATCTCTTTGTCATCATGAGGCAGTACTGAAGAAAACACCACATGGCACAATCTAGGATTGCCGTGCAGTTTTCCTTCTTAGGAATCACAAAAGCCATCAGAAATTACTTGTCTTTTCTTGGAGAAAAGGCAGAGTAAAATTAAGTGGCAGCATCTTCTTCACTCTGATGACTTTGGGCATGGTCTCTCCCATTTGATCAGTGGCATGTGTGTAATGGGATATGGGATCAGGTGGGACAATTCATCTCCGGGACAAAGAGCAACAAGATAGGTGCTCTCCTCCAACGTATACCCATCTAGCCTCATCAAAGAAAACTGTGTGTATAGACCCTAGCTAGGAGAAGAATCACACAGAGAGATGATTCCCAAGGAGATGGGTTAAGGATTAGGAGGGCAGAAGCATGTTGGGTGTGATCATCAGTACCATAAAAATCAAAACATCCTCTGAGGAGGTTGACTCCAATTGAATTCTGTTCTCTCCAACACTGTGAATAATTTCTTCTTTCATTGCAGTGAACACCCTGAAGTTTCAGCTGGGCTCCTTTCTAAACAGACCTCAGAGAGTGGGGGCCCAAATGCATGAAGCTGTGGAACATTTGGAGAAAAGAATGAAAACAATCTGAAAACATTCTCAGTGTGGTCAAGACATCCCCCCCCTGCTTTTCCAGGCAGTCTGCTAATGGCAAATGCCAAGCTGGGTTCCCCACTATGCTTTTCTACGCACTCCAGTCTTCTGCACTGGCTTTTGGTTGTACTCACATTTGCCTCCCACATGTGTTTCTAGGTGGGCAGTGGGCAGAGCAGACTGCCATAAAGGGTTTAGTGTTGTACTTCTGAGTGGTTACCTAAGGACAGAAAGATGTGTCGTCTCAACACCACCTTTGTCAGCACATGAGCTCACTCCTGTGGAAAGCTGGACCTCAGGACGCCTCGTGCTAGGAGCTACAAGGGCTTCTTGTTTTCAGATTGTGCCTACATAGACATATCACAGAGCTGATGCCCCTGGGCATGAATCTTCTGAAGACCTTCGTTAACATTTTGTCTCCTGGACAATTTAGCTACAGACTGTCATCTGTTTTGTTGAGACATTTAATTTTAAAAGTCCTCTTTATGTGTTGCCTGTCATGAACAGTCAATATGCTGCAGCTGTTGAAAAGCCTCATGTGCAAGACAGGATACTGAACCCAAGGCAATCACCACAACCCATCTGAATGAACAATGAAACACTGCTCCTGGATCTCTAGCATAACAGTGAGCAGATAATAGGTTACGTTGCCATCAAGGAAACAAAGCTTGTCATGTTCAGCTACTGCCATTTCACCTCAGAAGCAGAGAAAGTGGTGCAGGTTTGTTTTGAAACCTCAAGATTTTGTGGGTACAAGGAGAAAAATAACCATAGTTTCTACTAGCACAAGAAAAAAGTCATCTTAACACGGCTCAGAGGACCCAAATATTCATTGCAGTCCTGCAGAGTTACACCTACAAACCTCCATTTAATGCTATGGATTTGTAGTTTAATGCCAATGGAGTTAACGCAGCAGTCAGTCAGTCCCCGTGTGTTTGATAGCATGCAGAAACAAACACTATCTACACTTCCAAGTCATCAGTACAGTTTTAAGAGATTCTGTGGCCTTGAAGGTTCCTTTCCCAGGAGAGCGAGAGCAAGCACTGTACAGCCTGGGTTTGATTTTGCAAAAAACCATGACTCATTTGATTGTGTGGCCTGGAAAGGAAGGACTGCATTCTCTACTGGACATTCCCAAAAGGGACAAATATGCCCTGCCCTCCCTCCTCGTAAATCAAATGCAGGTACATGTTATTCCTTGAAGAGAAGTCCTCACAAGCATTGCATAAGTGTACCTCTCCCAGAATGGCCACACAGCACTCCTGCCTTGCTCCCCAAAAGCTGTGCTTTTCCAAGAACCACCTGATTAGGGAGACTAAACCAGGAAAGTCAGACTTCGTTTTTTGTTCAGTTGGATTTCTGCTCAGCACAAACAGCTCTGAGCTCCATAGCCTGCTGTGCATTTTCTTTTCACTAGTGGCTAGAGTAAATCCAGTCATCCTGCTGGAGATACCTGGAGGTATGCCAGCATGGGGAAAACAGAGATGGACCATATCTATTCTAGTGAACTTGGACAGTTTGAGGAAGGGACGGGGATGGTTTTCATTCAGCTAGGTGCAAGGATACTGAGTATGTCTCAGATGGTGATGTTTTAATTGGCACAAAAAGCCACCTTCCTCCCTAATCTGAGCATGCTCATGTTTTTTATTACATCTTCCCTCTCTTTACCATCATTATTGGACAGAACTGTGCACCTAAAGTCCTGGACAACTCTAATTGGACTTGTAGAGCTGAGATGAGCCCGTTGAGTGACAGTGTTTTTGAGAACATAAAAAAAGTGTTTTGTGAAGAGAAATCTGCACTGCTGAGGAGCCATTTTTCCAGTGTACAATCTCACTAAAACACAGATGACATTAAGTCATGTCCTAGGCTGCCATTCCTCAACCCACTTGTCATCTTAAGCCCTCACTGTCCCATGGTTGAGGCAGAAACACAAAAAAGTGCAGATATTACTGTGGGAGAAAATACTCTTTCCAACAGCTGTTAATGCTGCTTTCAGCTTTGCAAACTTACTTACCAAGACTCTTCTCTGCATTGAAGAAACCACTGCTCCCAGGCTGACATCAGAGGCCAGAGGGGCTGTTGCATCCAGAGGACTCCAAGCAGCATGACTGATGCTGGTTGTAAACTAGCAGCAAAGTCCTGCTCCAGAGATATTGCTGAGCCACAGCATCTGCTGAAAGCACCCAGGGCCAGTCCCTTGCTCACTCAGCGAGGCAAGTAGCTGCAAACTCTTCAGAGAAGTAAGGGGAAAGGGATTTATCTCAGAGATTTGCAGCTTAGTCATTGTGGGTTTTTTTTTTACATGGAGACCTCACCTGCCCTCTGGTGCAAAACTGCAGAAGTGAGAACCAGATTCAGGATGGTTTCTGGCTTTTGGGGGCACAAGACTGGCCAATACATGGCTACAGGAGCATAGCAGGAGAGGGTCAACCTTATTGGTCCTTCTTCCCCTCTGCAGAAGATGCAGGGCTGAGGCACCCTCCAGCCCACTCACCCTACCCCTCTTGAAAAGACAGCGGGGAGAAAACATTGAGCAGCAGCACACCTCCCCACCCGATCACCTCTCTGGGAGTTTTACCTCCAACTGGAAGGGTCTGTCCTTTCTTTCCCCTTCACTCCTTGTTTAGCAAGATTTTTTTCCCCTTTAATCTCCCAGAGCTTCCCTTGGCTATAGTTCTGAAAATTACTCTTTTCCCAGTCAGATCTGAGCCTGTATTTAAGAGCTGCTTTACATTAACACACTTGTATTAAAATGTTCTCTGTTGCAACATTCTGATTTATCTATAGATCTTTATTTCTGGATACCATTTCTTTTTACAGCTTTCTAATTTATATGGCCATTTGTTTTGGCTGTCAAAACATTTTTAATTTTAATTACTGTGTAACATGCTTCTGGGTATAAAACTGTCAGATAAATCTGAGTATCTGCATAAACATGTGGGGAACTGCATGTGTTATCACTCAACAATTGCTGGTGGGCAGTTAGCAAACTCTTGTCTGGGATTTGTGTTCAGCTGCTGCAGAAGAGCACTGGCAGGATGAACTGCTGATTAGTTGTCAAACCATATGCAGTTATGTCCTTGACTCTGCATAACACAGCAGACTATTAGACTGCACTACCCCTCAGCAAAGTAGCGTGCACAGACAACTTTACTCCAGTCAGTCAAATCCAAAGTGTTCATTTGGCAAGACACCCCAGGCAATAGATTTGTTCTGTTTTTAAGAGAAAAGGTGGCATCATTTACTGCACTGGGTGGCCAGCAGACAGGTGACTCCTCAGCCCCTAGGAGCAGAAAATTGTGTTTGTGTTTGGCCTTTTCCACAAGGATAAGCCTGTTCCTGTGTGCAGCAACTGGAGTCCCCCTTCTCCTGCTGGGAGAAGAGCAACTCCGCAGTGTCAGCAGCTCTGTGCTGCTGGCCCAGTGCAGTAACAGTGCACCATGAGTGGTCACTTATGCCTGTGAAAAGTAGCGTTTCCTCCCTGGCTGAGAGTCTGGACCGAGTCAGGCAGAGGACCTGTAGCACCCAGGTAGAGTGTAGCCCAGGCTCTGAGCTCCTCAAGAAGCAAGGCTCTCCGAGCTGGCAGGGGCACTGCCGACAGATGAACTGCAGCCACATGGCACCCCCTGAGCACAATCATGGTGTTTCACTGACACACAGCACGAGATAACGTGTCCTGCCAGCATAACTCTGGTGTTTCTGGAGCCCAGCTCGATGGAGGTTGCTTAGGTCTGCAACGGCAGCAGTTCCTCTGAGGAGGTCAGGACAACCGCAGTGCCTACCAACATCCTGACATGCTTGTTCTGCTGGACCGTGCAGACACATGAGAACTTGCATCCACACTGGGCCCTGAAGAAGAACCGTATTTTTCCCTGCTGTTTTCTGCCTGGGAAGCTGCCCTTCTATGAGCTAGTCAGAGCGGACTTGGAGTTGTCCAGTAGTGGAACTCCACCACACAAGACAGGACTTTGCAGACCTCCCTGGACCTCTGGACTGAAGACCTAGGTTACAAGCTATAAAATGTTTTCTCCTCATCTTTTTCCAGTACCACAGATTTCTGTTCATATGAATAGTTAGCAGTACTTGGTGCTCCTGTCAAACAGCTCACAGCTTGGGAGACACAGGGAAAAAGTCCTTATGTATTTCACACACTACCTACTGATCCTGCCTTTGTTTCTTGTCCCTGTTTTTACTGTCTCCTCTGGTGTTTGTAGTTGAAGCACCGCAGAGGTGGGACTGCACATGGCTGCGTACACAGCACCTGGCACAGTGGAGGGAGCCAGATCTGCACTCCTGCACTACAGATAATACATGTTTTCAGCCTACCAAGCATAGATAGGGAAAAATGTAAGGGGCAAAAAGACAGTGGATGCACTGCTGTAGGTGGCTGCTATTACCCAGCACAGGCCCCACCCAGCTGCAATGCTCCTGTGACTGTTCTTTTAATTAATCCTGCTGCAAGTTAGACACAAAGTAAAGCAGATCTTTTGGCACGCTTCTCTTCCATTTGGTCCTCACATGTCTCGTGTAATGCTTGCAGCTATTTTGCTGTTTTTGCTGTTAAAGATGTTTTGTTTCACTTTTAAATGAACAGTCTCTCTGAAGCAGAGAGGGAATTGCAGTGATCTTTTGATATATCCATCTCTGCTTTTTCATTTTGTGCCTCAGGTGCTCAAATTGAATGAACTTTACTGCCATCTGGAGATGTAGTATTTTCATTTCTGTTTGTCATTCTACCTCTGAATTTCATTAAAGAGTCTTGTTCTGGGGTTTAAAGAATAAAAACATTTTAGTGTTTTTACTTACTGTAATGTTGTAGTCCTCTCCATAGCGATTCGGTGCTGAAAAGAAAGTCAGCTCTGGCATCTCATGAGAATGTTTAAGATTGAACCAAGCAAGCTAATCCACCTAAGGGCAGGCCCATACCTGGTGGATGCTCACTGCTTCCGGTGTCAGGGTAGTATGATGCCAATACACTGCAGTCCCGCTCATGGTCGGTGCTGGACGCAGGGGAATGAATGGGTAAGCCATGCCCTACATCTGAAACCTATCAGCAGCTGGAACTGGTGGAGCGCTAGATGGACCAAGTGTCACAGGTAGACTTTTTGGCATCTACTTATTTTCTGATGCCCTGTTGTTAGCTTTGGTACCAGGTGTAGCAGCGCTATGCGTGTGTAACAGGACACCAGCTAGGACATACGATATGGGTGTAAATGTCTGTATGAAAGGGATACATGATCTTGTACAAGAACCAAGAAATGTCATGTCAGACCCTTGCAAAACACATTACTAGACTCCCTTGGAACTAAGGACAACATTATTTCAGTACAGAAACTACAGACTATCAAAGGAATCGAGTTTAAAACAAATAAAAAGAGGTGTTTTGTTGCTCAGTAGGAAGGAGGTCTGTGCAGCTCCTGCCCAAAGGAAGCTGTGGATACAAAATGTTTGTATCCCACCAGAGGAAGATGGGATAAATGTTTAGAAGACAGTAGGTTACTCAGCAAATCACATCAGGCTGAGGAAATGGCTTGTGAGGACAATAGATGGCGAATGGGAAAGGCCCATGGATATGGCAGGGGGACGTGCTTGTGTTCTTATGCGTTCCTGGACATCTGCTAATGGCAAATGCTGGAGATGGGCTGCTAGGCTCGACGTACCCTTCTTTTGAGAGAGGACAGCCCTTCTTATGCTGTCCTTTTATCATGACAAACCTAACGGCAGGAGGTAAAGGGATTGATGCAAAATAGGAGGAGTATTGAAATTATGGATTATTTAAAATTACTGTTGTTTGCTCTTGACACTTAATTTTGAAAGCTCCTGCTCAAAGAAAGTAGTAAAAGTAGGATAGCAGTTCTGATATCATTCCACATAAACTTTTTTCCTCCTTGGCATAACGAAAAGCACATTTCATCAAAGCACAATAACCTTAACTCAGACCCTTGCTCAATACTGCTTTTTACCAACAGTCATTCCTACTAGTAATCTTACAGTATTTGTATCATTAGTTGGAACATCTGTGAAGTTATGTGTCTTTTTTCAGGGAGAAGCACTTGTACTTTGATGGGGGAACAGTATTAAATACAGGGCAGACTGAAGGTTATTGTGATAAAAATGTTTTCCTTTGCACTTGCCGAAAAGGAATATTGCTACAGTCAAATACATTATAATCCCAGTTATGCTCTTAGTTGCTTTAAAGGGGTTGAATCTTACGGGAAAAAAAGAGGTAACAAGAACTTTCTGCTCTTGAAATACCATCAAGGCCAAGACTTTGATTAAATTGACACGAGGTGTTTTATGGCTAAGTTGCACTTGCAGAGAAGGGAACAGCACACTGAGCAGGATGGCAAGTTCTTTGAAAGCTATCACTCCTTCCCCCACCAACCTCACCTGCTATTTCATGCCCCAGCCGGTAGCTGGAATTGCAGCACGTGTGGTGTTTCAGATGTTGTGCACTGAGTCGCAACAAATTGTGTATGTTAAGGTTCCATCTACACCAGGGACATTTTTCAGTCAATTCCCACTGGTTCGTTTTCACTAGTGTGTGACCTCAATATTCATTCTGCACTTCTCATATGACCCACTTGTGGTCAGTTATCGGGCAACAAAACCTGTGTCAACAGCGATTTGGTGAGGTTAACTGTTAGCTTCCAATTACTAGTTGTTCAAGGTTTATCGAGCGTTGTGTCTTTAATTAGGGAACTAAGATGTAAACTGCAGTGTCCTTTACAAAGTCAGTCCTGTGGGAATAATTTCAAGAGCCAATTGCAGTTGCTGGATAGTAATTGGGAACCCAAAGGGATTCACATATGAATAGTAAATTAAGGTGCACAGTAGTAGCAGGAAATTATACCTGGAACATTAGAGTTCTTAATGACCCCACTAAAAGGAACAAGGTCATTTGTTATTTAGAGGATCAGGAGATACTGCATTTTCTAAGGATACAAAGCATCCACAAGGTCAAGAAGTACAAGGGTGAGACATGAGGGTGTTTCTTTTGTCCATTGGTAAGTGCTGCCAAGCAGAGTTAGCCTTCTGGACCGAACATTTATCACATTTTTTTAGAGACACAATGTCTTAAGTCCCAGGTGTTGACTGCATAGAAACAGTGAGTGATGTTAGGCAAGGTTATTTCATGCGTCTCATTTTGTGTTTTACAAGCCTGAGTTTCACACAGCAGAGCTGATAAGTGAGTGAGTGGGGTTTACAGAGAAGAGACTAAGGGAATTTGAAGACTTCAGATGTTCTGGCTAAAGAACCAGATGGGACAGCACTTTCTAAAATTGGTAGGACAGCCTCAGTTTTCTGTTGTAGAAGTGCTGAAGACTGAAAGCTCTGTTTTGTGAATCACACTATGAAAGTGGATATAAAAGGCTGGAATAATCACTGAAGACAGATGAATGTACTGTACGGACACCCTTTCGGGTTACAGCTCAGAACAACATTTTCAAAGGCCTGGTTTGAACACAAGACTTAGTCCTGAGTTTCATCACATCTCAGCTGAGCACCATCACCACTTCTCTTCTGGAAGCCATCTCCTTAAAAATTATGAAAATCACTGGTATTTAGTCCTAAGATATAAGAGGAAATGTATTTGTGTAGCTTTGGTAAATTTCACTGGATCTTAACACCACTTCCCACATGTTTCTAGTCACTCTTAAGACCCGCCTTATCGTTAGCCTCAGAACTCAAAGCCAAGCCTCCTTCAAATCCAAGTCTACGTGCTAGACCACTTAGCTCAGCCCAGGCAAGATGTAGGGAGAGAAAAATCTTACAAGCATGTGTAAAAGCAATTGGATATTTCATAACAAGAGCATCACAAAACTGACAAAAATAAAGAACATCTAGATCTGAGCAGCTCTTCGCTGCCAGGTTCCCCAGCCAACAGTATTAAGCGTTAGCCACAGCTCTGGTGCCCAAGCAATGTAGCCCACTTACACATACAGTAGCTTGTCTCTGTCTTGGAAGTGGTCAAGCCATTTCTATTTTAAAATCCTGTAAAAGTAACAGAAAAGAATGTCAGGATGTTCAAATCTTACATGGAATTCTTTGCAATAAAAGGGTCAGTCCCTTCGTCAGAGAGAGGCAGAGCACGTCACATTTTTGGGAGAAAAAGGAGCTTAGCCTCCAAGCTTCCCTCCTCAATTATTCATGTAACAGGCTGTTCACATTGTTTCAGAAAGCAGTTTAGGCTGCCAGTTTTCCCTGAGAGGAAGGGCAGTCAGCAGTGACTGCAGGCTGCAGCTGAGTCCTTTCTCCAAAGATCTGGGAGGCTGTATCTCCAGCTCCCAGTCCTCTGAGGCAAGCAGAACACCTTTGCCACAAGGGATATCTTGCCTTTGATCACCCATATTCAAGGTTAACTGTGCCCTTCAGCTGGGTAAGTGTGATGAAATACGTATGGGGTTTTTTTTTTTCTTAAACTCACACGGCCAGCTCTCAGTAGAATTTTGTCTTCCCTAAAATTGCATTTCCTAGTCTCAGAAAGGTTAGCACTTGGCAGTATAACATCACGAAATAGTAATGCAACTTCTGCTCACACATAACAACGTGAGAAAAACCTGTGCTAGTAAAATCTGAAAGTCTCAGAGCTTCCAAGTTAAGTATCTGTATAGTGCCTTACAAAAGGAGCACCATCTGATAAATGTTATTTTGCTTCTGATATCTATTATTTCACTTTTAAGAGAAGTTCCATAGAACAAGAAAATAAGCCTGATGTTGTATGGGCTTGTGTCCTATATCTCTGCAGTCATGTCTCCACAATAATTAGCTTTCCTTCCCTCTACCCTTTGCACAGCACTGCTTTTAGATTCCCTCTGCATTCCTTGAACTCCTCCTTCACTCCCTGCACTATTGAAACGAGGCGACATGGTTCCAGGCTACTTACATGATGACTGCTGATGGCCAGTCAGCCAAAAAGGCTGTGGTTGAACTTCACCTTTTCACTGCTGTTAGTGGGGAAACCAGTTCAAAATGCCTCCTGCAGCCAACTTTCAATTTCCCATCAGACTTCTATACACTTACTTATTTTTGAGAAATCTGTCCCTATCAAATTTTCTTAAGTCCATTCTCAAGATATCAGAGTGCAGGTGACTGAAAAAGTGATCACTTAAGGTCCCGCTCCTTCAGAAGTCAAAGCTACTCATTTTCATTCACCTGCTTTTTGTTGAGTAGAATAGCTCAGTCAGCTTGCTGGCAATCTTCAAAGCATCATATTATGAAGGTAGTCAATATTTTTAATAGCTATGCATGGTAGCCAGTGTATATAAGTACATTTATTGATTTAAATAATTCTTTTTATCAAGAAAGCACCAGTCATTATGCTACCAAAGTGTGCAATTATTGATTCTGCAACTGCAGTGAAATGGTCCTGGTAATTTACGGTATTTTGGTGACCAGGTTAAACGACCCCCCTACATCATAATGTTAACTTTTATGCTATTCATTGTCAGCCTTTTAAATAGATAATCAGCTGAGGATGACTGCTTGTGTTAGTAGCTCGTTAATTTCTCCGGCAGAGGAGAAGCAGCCTAAACGGTTGAGTCTGGGTATGAGAGTGAGTTGGTGCCCACACCCAAGAGTTCACAGTTTCTTTTAGCTGACAAGACGCTTTCCTGGTCTGCTGTTTTCCAAGAAGGACTGTTTCCAAATGGTTTTAGCGTTCATCCTGCAAATAAAACATGACAGCTGTGCTGAATATACCTTCCAGTGTTGGTCTTGCCTTCTGCTTGCTGATTCTTCCATTTGTATTTCATGTGGGCAGGGCGGGAAATAATCAGATGAGGTCCTGGCCTTGTTCCCATTGTTGTCAGCATGCTTTTATCTCACTTTTATCTCAAGAAGCATGAACTTGAACTTAACTCTTCAAATATTTATAGAGGTCATTCTCAGCTTCCCTGAGTGTGACAGAGCTCTCTGTGGACACAAGCGACAACCCAGAAAACTGACATTAGAATAAATAGTGCTCTGACATGCATCCACCTGCCTGAAGAGGTTCAAGAAAATATGACTGAAAGGTCAAATTCTAGTTTCTGTTTTGTCTATTACCCCCACAGTGTTTTGACTGCAATTCTCCCTGCAAGCTCATCAACTTGCCAATAATCAATTTTGATGCACATCAACTAGCCTTTGTGACACTCAAGGTTCATGAACTACACATTTCTCCTGTAGTCATCCAAATAAATTAAAAATTGCCTTACACTATACCTCCTCCTGGAAACAGCAGTTACCTGGGGATGGCATTGCCAGAAGTGAAGAGCAAGTTGGATGAGAGGGGTGAAGGCTGGTGGTGGTCAAGGAGATCAGCTGCAGAAAGACTGCAGGCATGAGCCGATTGCTGTGGGCTGCAGAAGGGGCCGCTGGTTGTAGCAGAGAAGAAAGATAAGTTGCAGTAACTTCACGTCTTCAGCTTAGAGCCTAGTGGCCTTGTTTTATCTCCATTCTTAGAAGAAGGAAGCAGTGGAAGGTGATTTTTCTGCGCCTGTTCCTTGTCCTTTAGACAGGGCTCAAAGGGATTTTCCGATCCATACCAGCTGCTATGGTTCTGGGAGTGACAACATTCACCATCAGAATAAGTGCAAATTCTAGGGAGCTTTGTGTAGAAAACTGAGAATAATAAGTGGAAGTCCAGTCACGCCTGTGGGACAAATGAGGGACCAAACTGGCTGTCCTCAGGAGACCAGGTAATGTATCCTTGGGCTCACAGCCAACTTCAAGTTGCATTCTGCAGAGCAAGCAAGCCCCAGGTCAGAGCAGGACCCTGGGCTCTCTGTGCCCTTGTTTATGAAGCTACATGACATTTTCTATGCATCTGTAAGATTCTAAGACCTGTGAATCTGAAAAATGTTTCCTAAGATAAAAATAGATAGTATTAGGCACAAAAAGATGTCTTTTATTCCTACCCTCTAATTCCCAAATTCTACTTAACTTTGAGAAGTTAATTCTCAAAAGTTAATCTTTGCAAATAGAAGGACAGAAACTCTCTTACTTTATCAGGATTTGTCTCTGTAGTTTCTAAACACTACTTCCTTAGGGCTACAGCTGAAATACCCCACCCGAATCTATATGATGTTTTCATTTTTTAATTTTCATTTTAATTTTTTTCATTTTCCATTTTCCCCTCAAAAGGACTACATTTTAATTGCATTCTAACAAGTGGTGGTAGAAAAAAATAAAAAGAGGAAGCAAACTACCCCTTTGCCAAAACACACAAGCACTTTAAGTGAGGACTAAAATGATCCAATAGGATTCATTAGAGAAAAACAAAGCGTATTTTCTTTGCTTCACTCTACAGGACTTCAATTGAACTCACAAGACAACTGGCATCAGTGCAAAGACCGCAAGCAAGTTTTCATATGCTTGTTAAAATGAATCAGCTTCTGATCCAGCTTGAAAAAAAACCCAAACAAATCAACAGTCAATGACATTAAAACAGATTATTCCACAGTCTCTAGCCTGGCTGAGAAAACTGCAGTATGATCAGTGCTAAGGACTGCCTCACAGTAGTCATTACCCACACATTAGTTCCTTCACATTTCCTTCTCCACTTGTTCCTCTCTTCTCAGTCAAATACTTACCAACAATAATTAAAAAAAAAAAGCAGAAGGGATCAAATGCAGGGACTGTTTTTTTTCTGTGCTGACAATGCAACCCAGTTCTTCAAGTATTCATGAGACACTTGTGGTCACAGCCAAAAGGTGGTGTTGCACAGTTACTCGCAGGCAACAACAGCCTTAATGTTCAGGTGAGCCTTGATCATTCTCATCATACACACATTTTCTGGTTGCTGTGATCTGCAAGCAAACATCAAAAGGGCCGGTAGCATACCCTTCAGGGATTTTGATGAAGCATTAAAAAAGCAGAGCAGAAGAACATGACTTTCATTTGTCTTGAAGTGCAGACTACTAGACACTTCTTCCTTTTTCTTTGTCTGTTCCTTACGGGGTTGCTCATGGTATCAGAGGTAACGTAATCTGCTTGGCCTGAGAAAGATGCAAAAGGTAATTACCTCCTCTGTGAAATTTCCACAGCATTCACCTTAGCAGTAATGCAGCTGAGGACGACATGGGTAAAACGCGTTTGCCTCTTTTTAATTAGGATGATACAGAGTTTATTCACTGCTCAGTGCCTAGCCTGGACTATCAGACAGGTGAATTTTATTCACTTTGATGCATGTGTGCCTCTGCTCAGTGGATGTGCTAACAGAAGGAGACAGGAAAAATAGATGAAACAATAGCTGGAACAATAGCCAGAGTGGAGCCTTTCTCCCACAGAGGCTAGAAATGATAGACGCAAAAATGTGGGTTTTCTATCCTGTCTTCAACTACTTGAGAAACATTTTAAAGATCTTGCTAGCTTCCTGGATTTTCTAGACAAATTATAAAGGATAAGCAAGTTGATTATGTCACCCCGTAACAAAGGCTGGCAAAGTTACAGGAAACATAAGATTGTGAGCAATCTCTAAAGATAACCACAAAATATCTCTATATCTAAATATACCTTGCTACCACAACATCTGTAGACAAAGCAGCCGCTAGGCCTTCCAGGCTGCTTATTCACCATTCTCCTTGAATATGTGTACAGCAGGAGGGAATCAATCTGAAAAAAAAATGGGAGATGTTGTTCCCAATGTTTGTGTATATCCTTTTTTATGTAAATCTCAGATTTTACAAATGAATTCTTCCTACATTCTTTGGCAATAGATTATTAATAGTAAGCAAAAATATAAGGACAGCAGTTAATAAGAATTATTTTGTGAGTTATTTGAGAATGTTAAATATACCAGCACTGTATTCAACACTAAGTTTATTTATAGCAGAAAATAATTTCAGTAATAACTTAATGTTGGATCTGATGTACACCATTACGTTCTCTTTTATTAATGAAATAGTAACTTTTTAGTTTAAGAGATCTGCTACCATTTCTGTGGTTGTCTTTTCAGTGAAGAAAAGACGTGAACAAATGATGCCATAGAGCATCAGTCAGTTGGCTGGGTTTTTACTTTAGGACTTTTTAAATTAATGGCCTAATCATCACGGTGTTTTATTATAAAAGCATTACCCAGAAAGAACACATTTGCCATCAGTAAAGGATGTCATAGCACTTCTCCAGGATTTTCACTGTAATTCAGTCTTCATTACCTGGATCATTATGGTAAAGTGCATTTTCAGATACTGTAGGCCATTACCAGAAGTACTATAGCACTTTCCAAAGAAGAAACTTTCAGAAGATATATTAGTAATGGAGGGACTTGGCAGCTGGTGAACTGTGTATTTATGCTTATGTCATCCAAGACACACATGGGACACACCGCTGCAGACAGAGCACCAAACTTGACTGTGAGAACAAGTACCTTTACCTCTGAGAGTGTGGCCCAATATAAAGTCAAGCTTGCAATCAAGTATTTTCTTTCATTATACTTGCTTTCACTATGCTTTCCTCACTGAATTTTCACTACAGCTTTGTCTGAGGGTAAAAAAATGAAGGATCCATACAGAGTATGCGGAAAAGAAAGGCTGTGCAACTGGTCTGCTGCTTTGAGAGGTTATATCTGTGTGATCTTTTTCTGTTAGCTCTGCCCTTCAAGTAAAGTGTCCAGCACAGTAAGTCGCAGTGCAATGGGCTCTTCTCCTTTTTTTTTTTTTAGTTCATCACTAAAGGATGATATTTTGTACCAATTTTTTGCGTTACTCACGCACGTCCAGAGCAGCCAGATTCACTGGCCACCCTGCACCTGCTCAGGACAGGACCAAACACTCTGACCCATTTAAGGCATCTCTAGTTGCTCCATGAATACATTAAAAATAAAATTTCTGTAAAACACTTTAAAAAAATTCCCAGAAATCTTGGAATGGCCAACAATTTCCTACAGAATTTACCTTTGGATAAAGAACCCTGTACACACTCACAAAATTTTTCAGTAACAGCAAAACTCTTTTCTTCTAAAATGCTTGCCAGTACTCTTCATGAGTAACATGGCCACTGCAAAGATAAATCAAGTAAAATCTTTTCCCAAAACAACACTACCATGTGCTCCCCAGGGAAAGGATTTATTTCTATATACTTAAACATCTATCCCCAAAATGGCAGCAGTCCAGCTGAGAGAGATTTTCATTAATCTTCCTGCTTAATTATATCTGTGTGAGAATTATCATGCACTCTAATTAGGCACCTGCTCTCTCTCCACTCACAAGGAAAAAAGTTTCAGTTAGAGTTAAAAAATCAAATGATTAAAGCACTATCCTTTTCTTTTTTTTTTTTTTCCTCCTAGATAATTAGAGGAAAATTGGCTTGAGTGTTCAGACTTTCATCCAGGACTCCAGTCAGTTTTTATATAATAAAATAACAAGGTTAAATTCTGTTCTCAGTTAAATTATACAAATGCAGAGCTATATTAAGTCCATTAGCAGATCTGATGTTCACCAGTTTCGGTACTGGGAACTTCTCTTTGGTCCTTTTACACTCATAGATCTGGGGAAATAATGCTATTCCTTCCTTTCCCAAAACACCTCAATACAAATTTGCAAGGGAAAAAAGACACTTCTCAGAAGCTGATATTTGTAAGCAAAACCGAATGCTACAAGCGGTCTCAGTGTAGAATTGCTAAGTGATGAGCTGCGGCTGTTGCGCACAAGGCAACATTTTACCAACAGTTAGCGCCCACCGATGGAGTTTATGGATGCAGGTAGTTATTGGGTTAAATAATCTCATGCGATGCGTGCAAAGGTTTGTGGTGGTGGTTTCACATAGGTTTTCTGTGGATAAAGACCAGAAGCCTGCAGGCTGAATTCCTTTCCCCTTGTTGTGGCTCTGAGAGCTGTCTACCATGCAAGGCAAAGCAAAACAATTCAAAATTAGAATTACAGGATTAATTTTGTCCATTTATCTTATCTGTGGGGCCATATAGTGTTGTATTACCTGAATAAGGCTTAGGAAAGCAGGCAGGCGGATTATATTCCTTTTTTTCCATCATGTGCTCGTGGTGAACACATACACCTGATGTGTCTGGAGCCACACACATCTATTCCCCAGTGAGCAAGGAGGTACCACCCTGGCGCTAGGCAAGGACACGCTGCCAACCCAAACATCTGCTGAGCCACTGCCTCTCCTCATTTGCTCCTCATTTGCTATGTGCATGGAGAGGTGAGCCCAAACAGCTGCTTCTCCTCTCCTGCCGACGGCTGATGCAAGAGCATTACGAAGCACGCTCCCCAGCTCTCCTGCTCAGACAAATCACCTGCGACAGGATTCAGCCCTGGGGCAGGTAAACGTACCCGAGGGATTGTTCCCTGGCACCTTTTATTGGCAGCCCAAAGTCCCATTCCTTTCTCTGGGACTGCTGCTGACATGCAGTGTTATCCAGGGGGTGGAGGGGAGAGAAGCAAAGCAAGGAGAGAAAGCGATCCTTAAAACCTGGGTGAGCTGCAGAGTGCCTCTAGGAGGAGCTTGCTTATTATTTTCCATCTCTCCTAGCTCCTTGCACTGTCCCCGAGCTGGGGCAAGCCCAGGCCTGTTATTTAAATAGATTTTGTCAGAATGTAACACTAGCTTTCTAACACCTGTTTGCATTTTCATAGAGACTAACATAGGAAGGAAATGTTATTCTAAATCGGCATGCACATGGTCCTATCTCAGGTTGCATCCTTCCTGGGGGTAGGGAAGCACTCAGATGTTTTTCATCTGCTTTCTTTTGCGCAGTGTGGGCTACCCTACCTTTCCCATCCATTACCATCACCAGCCTTTTGGGGGCCATAAGGGAAAGGCTGTCCAAAGGTACTCATAACTATTATTCCATGCCAGAAGATGGAAGATATTACTATTGGTACTAAAGCTACCATAGCAGCCCTTTACATAAGACTGGTGTTTTATTGCCTGTGACTGTGTTCAATAATATTGTAAGAGAGAGACTTATTCTGCTGTGAGAAACTTTACCCTAGACAGACCTGAACGGATAAATACGCTTTGAGAAACTGAGGCACAAACTAGCTTTTTTGTATGTCCCTAGTCCTACAGAAAAAAGCAGATACGCAATTCTGCCAGAGTAAAATAGATCTTTTCAGGACTAATTTTGTGCTCAAGCTGATGCTAGAATATGGTAGACAGAGGCAAAAATGTATGTAAACATGTTCTTGAACCAGCATCAAGTTTCGGTCAGTATTGAGTTCTAGTATGGGTGCAAAATTAGCCCAGGACTGTAGAGGGACAACAGCATACACCGATGAAAGGCTGGAAGTGCATTAGGTTTCACACAGGACTGAGGCTGTGGAGTGGGCAGCATGGATCCCCCCACGGGCCCCGACGTCAGTGGCACCTGGGAGAAGCTGCTGGTGGGGCGAGGAGCAGAGACAGCGGGCTGCAAGTGCTGCAGCACCTCCTTCCCAGTTGAGCCTGGGCGGTGCAGGATACGCCATCCTCTCTCAGCTTGCCTGCTGAGATGGCTGCAGGTGGCTGAACCCGCTGCCTGAGGCCTCTCTCTCGAAGTAAGAGAAGAAGCAAGTATTGCCATATAACAAAATCCTGTTACTGACACACAGAGGAAGCGGTGATGTCACTCAAAACAAGCCATAAGTCTCATCAGTCACATATCCTCTCAGCACAAATCCTCAATGAGAAGGGCAATAATCTTTCTCCAAAGCAAAACCCTGCCTCTTTGTATTCAACTAGAGGTGAAGACAGGGTGAATCACTTTGGGTGGAAAGGGCTCTGACCTGAACCTCTGCCCAAAATAGAAATTGCCTTGCTCTTCAAATGTTTTTTCCAGCCTTGCATGTCTGTGCACCTTCAGGATTACGTCTGGAAAAATGAACCAAAGGCCTCACTCATCTTGAGATCTCGCAGCTTCTTTCCAGACCTAAGGAGGTTTGAATACACTTGCATAAGCAAACCAAGTTGGCTTGTCACTGAGCAGCGATTTGGTATTTAACTGACAGGATTACAAAATCATTAACCAGTGGAACAAAAGAAAAAAGAGAACCAGTCTCCAACAATGATAAATACTGATCTGGTTGAAAGTTTCCAAATTGTTTTATCCGCTTACAATGTACTAAAGATCTTTCATAAAACACATACATGGAGGAATGGAATAGCAGAGGACTCATTTAAATTATATCCCAGTCCATGTAGCCATCTGGCAAATCACTCAAAATATGGCATTGTCCCACGTTATCTGCATTATATTTTAAACCAGTAAAGGCTGCAAAAATTCAATCTAGATGCAGAGATCCTCTCTGCTTCAACAATTAAACCAGTACAGTAAGTAATAAATCCTAGGGAAAATTTATTCTTTCATTATGCTGACAAGTTATTTAGAGTGCTAGAAAAGGTCAGGGAGGTCATCTGATAATACATATGAAGTTGAAAGCACTTCTAGAAAANGATCCTCTCTGCTTCATCAATTAAACCAGTACAGCAAGTAATAAATCCTAGGGAAAATTTATTCTTTCATTATGCTGACAAGTTATTTAGAGTGCTAGAAAAGGTCAGGGAGGTCATCTGATAATACATATGAAGTTGAAAGCACTTCTAGAAAAGTAAACAAGGACTTTTTTTGCCTGAGAGAGCAGATGACGCAGTGCAGTGTCAGGTAATGTATTGACATCAAAACAGAGAACCCCGTGAAATTTCCAAAGTAGACAAAAAGCAGATCACTGTCTAAAGTAGAAAAATTCAGCACAAATCCAGAAATAGCTTGACGTAGTGCTAGTTTGGAACGAAATCAGTGGAAGCTGAACAGACATTAGAATGAAACATTTTTGTTTGTCTTGGAAATTAACCAAACTCAAAATTAGTGTTATGTTTGCTAATAAATGAAAGGTGAACAAAGTATGGTACATTTTACTCCATTACACTGCTAATGATTAAGAAGTGGTCAGGTTTTTTGACTCTTACAGCAAGGTGTACAGGCTGATGCTCAAAAAGACCAAAAAGACCAAATAGAGTAATTTGTCTTTGTTGGTGAACCTGTAAGGTAGTATACCATCTTATGAAACAACATCAGAGAAGTAATTCTGATAATTTCTGACATTCAGACTTCTTAATCAAATATATATACAAATACAGAATTAGGCAATTTTTACTGCCAATTTTAAAAATTTCAGGTGACAGATACTAGGCTAGATATTTTCACTCAGCCACACATAAAGGTTATGATCCAAACCACTCCTCCTGGTCCTTTTGCTAGCATTAACCATGCAGTTTTTATTTACAGTTTTTATCTAAACCCACTGATATTCAATATTGAGTCTTAGGAAACTTTTCCACACGTGGTTTAAGCTGAAGAGAGCACTGCAAGAACTCTTCTTGATTTGCTGTGAAATCACCTCCTTCTAGAGCATGATTTTCCATGAGAAATATGTGTCTCTGCTAATTTTACAGACAAGACATGGGCTATAGACCTCTGTAAAACCAGCCTCAGTCAATGTAGTCCCTTTCAAACGTGTGCTGTGGCTCTATCTTTTAATGTAATGCAGAGTATTGTGCCGCAAAATATCTGGACTTGCCACCTGACTTCAGGCACCTATGGCCCCTGCCATATGTTTTGCCGCACCCTGGTAACAGGCATAAGACAACTACCTCCACAGTCAAGTAGCTCAGATGAGACCTACATCACTTCCAGGGACCACTATCCTTTATACGGTAAGTACTGAGTGGCTACATCCCTGCTTTTGGTAACGCAGGTGCTTAAAGCAGCTGGGATGAGATAAAGTGCCACAAGGACAGCTCCTGACAAGTATACACTTTGTTCAGTGGCATAAATCCTTTCCTTTCCCAGATAAGTGAAAGGACTTTAGTCACAGAGGTTTTTAACTTTGGCTGTGCTGCCAGGTCTGGGGCAGGGAGTGCTGAAGGAGAAGAGAATCAGGTCAGGGAAGAAAATAAATGATGAACTTTTGCACTGCTGCAAGGGCTGGCCGAGAGCCAGAAGAAAACAGCAGGATGTGCGGTATACATTGTGTTTGCTACTCATCAACACTTTTCTGTAATCACTTGAGAAACGCACTTCTGAACTGGGGCATACAGGAGTGGCACCCACCCCTGCAGACTTTCGGGATCAGAGAGAGCAGAACTGGAGACAGAGGCACAACTGTCTACAGCTTGCGAGCCTGAGGCCATGGACCACTACCGAAGCAGGGAGGTGTGTTCCAAGTTGTCAGGAACTTCTTCTGATGTGTGTCTGAGAGAGACCTCTCCACTTTGGCAGCACCGTTTGTGGGGATGCAAGTTGCTGATCCTGTCACAGCGGCTCCTGGTGAACCACATGCTCCCACCTCCCATAGCTGGAGACATTAGATCAAGCTTTTGGCAAGAAGAAGATAGCCTATCCCCTGCAGAAGTACAGCCTCAGAGGACATGATGAGTCTGAGCAGGTTTGTAGTTATTGCAGTATTGAAGGCTGAAGAATTGCAGATGGCATCAGCCTTTGCCTTTCTGTCTGTGGACATCCTCTGTGTTTTCCTGGAGGCTTTGGATTGCTGCANTCAGAGGACTTGATGAGTCTGAGCAGGTTTGTAGTTATTGCAGTATTGAAGGCTGAAGAATTGCAGATGGCATCAGCCTTTGCCTTTCTGTCTGTGGACATCCTCTGTGTTTTCCTGGAGGCTTTGGATTGCTGCAAGTTTCCAAGGACATGCTTCTCCTGCTACTTAGAAACTTCCTGAAGTGTTGCATAAAATGAGGTGACCTTGAGACAATGCAGTTGCATTTAACTTTTCCATCCCTTCCTACTGTGAAGGACCCCGTTGGTAGTACTGACACCAACCACAGTTAAGTAATGGCTTGTTCTTCCCACAAGGGTTCTTGAGGACCCTTTGGGTCAGAACATTCATGATTTGAGAATCCTAATGGTGTCATTCAGCTAGCAGGATGAGCAATTCATTCTCTGTTAATAACTTTCTAGGCACATTTAATTGCAAAAGAAAACAATAATGAGTCAGAGACCAAAGCCATGCTATTTTTATCTCATGCTACTCAGTCCCTGGAACTTGACAACTTTCATTGGGGTGGCTCCAGTGGAGCAAGTCTTAGGTAAGATTATCCATATCACAGGCGGTCCAGACCCACAAAATGCAGAGCAACCCCCTCCAGTACATCCAGGGCAGTATTGCAGGTTCTGAGGCCTGAAGATGAGAAATTTTCTTCATAATGTAATATTGTAAAAGACAAGCAGAATAAATAATTACTGTAATAAGCTACCAGAAATGCGTCCAGAAATGGTCTTAATGTCTTTCAGGTAGGTGAAGATATCTGCCACCTTTTGTCACTGCCAGGGGATGACACAGCGTCACTGCTGGAATTTGCTCAGTACACATTCATGATTTCTTGTCCTTTTCTTGGATAGCAACATCTCCTTTCCCAGTCCTTGCTTAGATGGGTGAAACTGCCAGTCACGTTTGGCTACAGTCCTGGCAGGGACTTCTGCAAACAGGTGTCTTCTGGGAGTCCACATTTGTAATGCATTGCTCCCAGTGGCTTCAAAAATTATGTTCAGATATCTGATATTTGAGTTAAGGGAGAACAAGGAGGAATCCACAGAAATTAGCAACAAATTGGTAATGCCAACCAGCCACTTTAACTCTTGGTAATAATACTAACATGTAATAATGTATTCACAGCTAAAGCAAAAACAATTGGGAGTAAGACAAATGCAGCTCAGGGCACACAGCAAATGCTAGCCCTCTGTGCTTACAGAGGCTGTCAAGAGAGTTCCCAAGCTCTCAAGATACAGTTCTGTGTTTCACCCCTAAAATCCAGCTGAACTCAAAGGCTAGGCATAGTTCGACGCTGCTTTGAAAGACTGAGTAGCAATAATCAACTGTGGCATTTACACAGTACTTCTCTCTTCGGTGCTTGACAGACATTAATCAAACAATTCTTCTGTCTCTCCAGGGAAGGAGGAACGAAAACATCCCTTCCAGAAATTACGAAATTGAGAAAGAGGCGCTAAACACCTTTGCATGGCTTATACAGATTCGGTCTCAGCAGAGGCTGTTGAATTCAGGACTCTTCATCACTATCAGGTGCACCCACACTGCCAGCCCACATCTTCCTCTCTTGGTGTGACTGCAATGGGAATGTTGCCTCTATGTGCTTGCCAAGATCCAGGGCCGCAGTGTCACATTCTCAAGGATGCCAGTGGATGTGGTCATGCCACTGCCAAGATTATTTATAACAGGTACAAAAGCTTGTTCTTAGAGTGTTTATAGTATATATGGACATAGTAGAGGCTTATTAAAGACTAAGCCACACTCATAAAATGCAAAAGTTGTCATTTAGAATGGAAAATCCTATGATTTAAAGGCAACGGCCAAATATTGGATGATATTATATATTGTTAATAAATCAGAACAAGCAAGGCACAGAATATCTTGTGTAAAAGTTAAAGCTCTTATCTAAGTCCCCCAGGTAGGGACTCTGGGCTTTCTGTATTAGGTAAACCCCAACACCTGTGTGAGAACCTCCTCAATGTACACTGGTAGTTTCACATACAGTCTGCCAGTGCTGAAATGGCTCAAGGGTGACATATTGTGGAGAAGGTCCTGTTGTCACCCTCTTTTGTGTCCATTTGTTCAGGTGTCTGTAGTCAGGTGCAAAGAGGTTCTGCAAACAGGATATGCACAACTATACAAGTACACAGCAAGTATTTACTGACTGGTACACACAGAAGATAACTATCATTTTATGAGCTGCAAGACAGAGTTATGTTCACCACCTCTTGTAAGGCCCAAGGAGCCTTTATTTGCCCAGCGGACAACATCCAGGAGAGAGGACTCATCACTGTGGCTCCCTGGAGGAAACCCTTGGCGTTACAGACCCAACATCTTTCACCAGCTCCATCAATACCAAGGACACCCAATAATCTGGCAACCATCTCCCCATTTATTTCCATTAGAAGTTTATCCCTCCTCGTGTCAGTATCTTTCCTCTCAAATTCTTGAGCTACCTTGATCCTTTGCCTGTAGTTTTAGCTTTCTTATTCTTATTTCTTATTTTCTACAGACATTTGCACAGTTCTTTGTCACAGGTCAACAGCTTCGCCATCAGTCTGAGACGAGGTTATACAGACAGGTGGGACCGGAGTTGAGCCTTGAATCCTTGGAGCATGAGCAGCCAAGCCCCAGAGGGAGGTAACAAGAGAGGAGCGTGCAGTGGCCTCTGTGGCACTATCACACTTACCAGTCTATTCCGTATCTTGTTGCAAAACATTTAGTCTCAGACATTAGCCACTCTTAAACACTGTACGTTAGGCTAGGCACTGATTTACTCCCTGGCACCCCAGCTGAAGTCCGATATTATGAGAGGTGTAAAGAGCAGAAAGATTAATAGAAACTTACAGCACCTGAGCAACTGAACAAAGTATTCCTGTACAGGCTGTAGAGCTCTGCAAACTCAAGGGAAGGAAGAAATAAAAAGGGGATTTTTTTTCTTAAGAACACAGAGCATTCCTCAGTGCATGTACCCATGTTTATCAATGCCTTCTCTGCATAGTACTGCTGAATGCAGTGCAGCTGTTCACGTGAGCAGCTTATGGCTTATGCAATTGCAACCTTTGATGTTTCACCCATCAAAGCCTGGTTCCTGAGGCATTGATATTTAAACCATGGTCTTGAATCATTTCATGTTCTGGTGATCAGCATAAAAAGATCTGTACGCAGAAGCCCTGACATTCCCACCTCCAACTATGTGCATCCTTCGGCCTTTGATTAGCTAGGATATACTTGTGACTATGACAATGGTCTGTAGGTGGGGTTTGTAAGACGTCCACCCCCCTGTGAATGGCATTCTTGTGTCTGATCATTCTTTCAGCCCTAACGCTATGTAAGTTTTGCAAATGGGAGAACATTTAAAAGTTGTAGTTTCACAATAATTGAATAAATTTGCTACAAGGTCAAATAGTAAATGCATTGTTAAGATTATATTTAATTATTAATATTTTCCTTGGCTACTGCAGTACTGCCAGTTCCCTGTCATTCTGACTAATCAGTCCCTATATTGTCCCTTAATGCTGGCATGTCCTGGAGAGATTTAGATGTGTGTCTTCTCTACTTTTATGGCTAATGATGACTACAGGAGCCACCTCCGAGAATTGCTTTGGGCGATCTGTTTTTTTTCCCCTAGTGTATGAAGAAGTACCTCCTCATTGTTGTCCCCCCACCACAACTTCTGTTTTAACAGCCCCTTACCTCCAAAGATCAGCTGTAGGGAGTTATGTGCTAGAAAGGAGCTTGGGTAATTTTTTATCCTCTTTCCAGTAAGGTCTCTTAATTAATATTTCTACTGCATACCTGAATTAAAGCATTGCTAGCTTCAGGCTTAAACAATATTTTCAACTTACCAAGTCTTCTAAGACACAGCAGTACAGCTTTATGAGTCATGTATTCAAGAAGTTATTAACCAGATAATAATAACAATAATAATATGTTTTACTAACCTGGAAATCAGTTCACTCTCAGCACCACAGAAAGTCTAATCACAATCTCTTAGCATCATAGAAAGTCTTACCATGATCTCTTGATCTAAAAATGACAAAACTGGGAAGTGAATTATCTTGATTGGTTAAAGCTTCTTTATACCCTGGTAGTTTCAGATCCCCCCAGGAGCATAGTCAAACGAATACTGCCAAATATTCATTAACTTAAGTGCTGTGCTATTAGTTTTCACCATTTCCAACTAAAGTGCAGCTCTCTGCATGACCTGACGTTCCCCTAAAGCAGAATTTCAAGACCTGTTAAAGAAGCTGGTACATCCCCTGGAGTTCCCATTTAATGCCTTCAAACCACAGGCTAAGCTGTTCAAGTTTTCTAGTAGAAGATTTATTTTACTCAGTTACATCACTCCCAGATGCCCTCCAACCTATTCATGAATGAAAGACTGTGCTTGTGTCCCTCCAGCCAAATTAGGCCAGGAAGGTTATAGAGCAGCACAACCAAAGCAACAGAGTATATCAGCAACCAACCAACAGCAAGAGACACAGCGCAGGAGACATTAGTTATTTGACATCCATGAGAAGTTCTCTACTAGGTTCATTAATGTTTTTTTGCATCCATTATGTTGGTTGTATACAAAGCTTATGAGTTTTTGTGAGAGAAGAAGCAAACCAAACTGAGCTAAAGAACCAGGAAGGGGTTTCGCTATTGCAGCACGGTGAGCAATAGAAACCCTTCAAAAGACAGGGAGCGCAGTAGGGGAGTGCTGAGCATTAATGCTGACTCTTGCTGTGTGACGCTCCTTTGCCTCCCAGGATCTCAAATTGCTTCACCTAAGTGAGCATAATTATTTCCATTCCTAGCAGAGTACCTTGGGAGAGACATCACGCTTTGTCTCTGGCAAAGAGGAATAATACCCTGGCACACAAGCCTGCCTCTCTCTTGACAAGATGTTGTGCCATCAGCCTAGAAGTTTCTAAACAAAAGGTTGTGTTTTCCAATCACCTGTCTGACCTGCTCTTCTCCCACACAATAAGCCTCATTTCAGAAACAGGCATTTTACAAAATCTCACCTGTGGTGCGTTTTTACCAATGTGAGGCTCTGTCCGCTCTAGCGGCTGGGCCGTCTGTAGGGCTGCGTACCTGGACTGGTGTTACTGCAGCTGTGCAAGAAAAAATATCTGCAGTGCTGCAGGTACAAGTTCCATTCCCAGCTGTCAAAAAGTAGGGGGGAGTAGTTAACATGAAGGCCAGAGCAGATTTTTGCAACCCCTAGAAGGTGAAGATGGCAACCTAATTCTGGGTGTGAAGACTGGAATGCGAGTGAGCAAAACAAGTCAGGCAGAGCAGCACAGTGGTAAGGAGATGGCTTTCGCAGTGTTGATTTGAACAGACTGTGGGGAATCAAACATTTACAATATGTTCAGTTACGTCCTTTTAGAACTGCAGCCTAGATAACTGATGAAGGAGACAATGTGTGAGAGCCTCAATGTGTGAGTGCCACTTCTGCTAAGCTTTTTGACTTTAAAATAGCTAAGTCTGCATGTTTGACAAATTCCGAGAGTTATAGTACAAGAAAATTCAATTTTTACTAAAAATAAGAACTCTTTCACCTGCTGCCACTTCATCTATCTGCTCTCTGTTATGACAGACCAGCTCTTCCAGTAGGTCCTTACTGCTGTGGAGAGCTGTATCTGACAGATCACCAGGCTGTCGCTCTGGCAGAAATCTCTAAGTACAGGGGCTCATAACAGTTGTGGATGACACAGATTGACAAGGTGGCAAATAACCATGAGGCCTCCGTGGGTATAGTAATGCATGTGTATAAAATCTATAACATATAAAATACGTAAATTCATAATACGCATGTGTAATATATATGAGGTTTCAGTATACACACATACAAATATGTATGCATGTTTATGCAACCTGGATTGCTTGGAAAATTGGAACAACTAATGCAGAATATGCTTTAATGTGACCATTTAGTACATGGTCACAGTCATGAAAGCAAGGCCTGCAAGTCATGCCAACAAATTCATGGGCTGCAGTGTGGTTGGTAGCACGAGGAGTAGGAGACTCAGCTCAAGAGGAGTTCATCTGTCAATGTAAGAGGCAAAGTAGATTATTACAGTTCTTGGATAGATAAAGAAGAAAAGTGGGTAGAAGCTGAAAGTGTGGTATTCCTTCTGAATGTGACATTGATGAGCTGAATACAGGGCATCTATACTGTTTCAAAGTTCACACACTCAAGCCTTAGACATGCACACACACACACAAACATCAGACATGGAGAGGATAGAGAAAAGAGCCATAAAATTATCTGATGGGTTGGAGAAGGTGTCTTACAGCAAGGATTTAAAGACCCCTTCTTAATGTCTTTAATAATTTTAAGTTATAGAGAAAAACAAAAATGGACATCTAGCTTAATTACAAATACCTCCATGGACATAAAACACTGGCTATTCAAAAGCCCTTTAATTCAGCAGAGAAAGACAAAGCAAAAAACAGTGACTGGTTAAAGGACAAAGCCAGAAAAGTTAAAATGAGAAAGAAGACTTGGAAGTTTTTTTGTGAGTTTTAGCTGCTGGAGAAAACTATCAAAGCAAGTGGTGGGTTCTCCACCAAGAAGATGTCTTTCTAGAAGGTACCCTGCACTGCTTTATACTGTCCTCAGTGTATGGAATGGATGCCGTCAGATGAAATAAACTTCTCTGATCTTAGACTTTGTGAACTTAAAGAAATTAAGAAATGCCTTAATTCCCCAAGTCTTCACCTGTAAAGTGTGGATTACTGATCACTTTCCGGTTTGAGGTTTTTTTTGTTGTTGTTTCTTTTCTTTTTTTTTAATGTTTTACTAGCCAGTGTGATTATGCTTTAGTCAGGTAGTTGATACTTATTTTGCCTTCTGCAGCATTTTTCCCAGTGGCAAGCTGGCTACTTTTGGCACTGAGACCCAGCTCGCTCCTGCAGCAGCATGGAGTTAAAAACTGGCTTAAGCTTGTCAAAGGCAAAACTTGAGAACTTACAGATGACCTTTTACAGATAGTATACATCTCTGGCTATATTTGACATTACAATTTCTGCTAGCTTTCTTTCAAAGGAAATCGTAAGTTCTCTAATACTCTTCTCATTTTTTTAATTTTTATTTTACTATTGTGGTGCTGTCTGATGATTCCAGACAGCAATAGCCAGTGCTGGTGAAGATGTCAGAAGACTAGCAAAACTGAGAGTAATGCAACAAGTTTTCCTGAAGGGAACACCATGCAATGAATTGAAAGGAGAAGTAGGTGCCTTTTTGTCATACTTCAGGACACACTGTTTTCTGGAGTACTATTTATGATTGCACTGAAGATAGTAATTGCAAATACACAGAAAGTTCTCTGCAGTGGCATTACGTCCACACAGCATAGGAATTTAATAAAAATTGGGTCTGATTCTCTGCAGACATGCACATATGGAATTCTTGTCTTACAGTGTTGCTGCTATTGTGCTACTGAGCTCTTGAAGATATACAGAGCCAAACTGTGGTTCCGGTGCCTTAGGCAGCTTGCACGGCTCTGTGCTGTGTCTGGTTAGGATGGAGTTCATTTTCTTCACAGCAGCTGGTGCTGTGTTTTGAATTTGTGACCAAAACAATGTTGATAACACAGTGACATTTTAGGTATTGCTGAGCAGCGCTTGCACAATGCGAAGGCTTCCTCTGTTTCTTTCTCTGTCCCTCCAGTGAGTAGGCTAGAGCGGGCAAGTTGTTGGGCGGGGACACAGCCAGGACAGCTGACTTGAATTGACCAAAGAGATACTACATGCCATGTAACGTCATACTCAGCAATAAAACTGGGGTGGAGAGTTTTTCCGAAACAGTCGTTGCTTGGAAACTGGCTGGGCATGGTGTGCTGGTGGGAGGTGGTGAGTGATTGCCTTTGCATTAGAGATTGGTTTAGGGGTTTTCTTCACTTATTAAACTGTCTTTATTTCAATCCATCATGAGTTTTTCTCACTTTTGTCCTTCCAATTCTCTCCTCCGCTTGCTGGAGGGAACACAGCAAGCAACTCGGTGAGGGCTTGGCTGCTGAAGTTGGCCCACCACAGGCTCCCACATATGCTGATAGCAGGTGATAGGAGGGAACTATTTTGGCATAGATATGTTGGCTGACTCCCTGGAAAGAGAAGAATCAAGTCATGAGGAGGTGCTAAGACCATTATCACTACTTGCCCCAAGTCTGGACTCCAACTGCAGGTCAGGTCGACCCTGTAGTAGACAAGTGAACTCAGGACTCCCTGTCATTTCCCACCTCTAAACAAGGTATCCATCTCCTTAACCAGTAAAATACCCAGAGCTTGTAAACATCAGCTATGTTCCTACAGCCCACATGGAACAACAAAATAACATCTGTGGCTAATCCTGATTCTATCAGAAATGTGGATAGAGCTGCTGAGAATTTCAGATAACTTCTCTTCAAGCTATATACAGAAGTGGCACAGATACACCATTTTTAAAAATTCTGTTTTCTGGCAGTAAATCCCAAGAAAGTTAACCTCCTGAAGGACAGCTCTCACCCAGATGTAGGCTGGTGGGGGCATACTCCTTTCTCCGCAGCCAAGCCCACCTTGGACACTCCATGCTAGCAAACAAGAGGAGGTCAAACTCTTTTCAGTTGTGCCCAGTGACAGAAGAGACAATGGGTACAAACTGAAACACAGGTGGTGCCCTCTGAACATCAGAGAACACTTTCTTTGCTGTGAGGGTGATCAAGCACTGGCACAGCTTAGCCAGAGACTTTGTGGAGTCTCCATCATTGGCGACAGTCAGAAACCATCTGGACATGTACCTGGACAACTGGCTGTAGATGGTCCTGCTTGAGCAGAGGGGTTGGACCAGATGATCTGCAGAGGTCCCTGCCAGTGTCAGCCATTCTGTCATTCTGTGATCTTCAACAGCAGCTTTAACCTTACTGTAGGTTTCTTGTCTGCAGAAAAACTCCATACAAGTTGTAGAGCAACTGCCTACCAGTACGTGCTAGCAATTCTGTTTGACACCATGTAAGCATAAGACACCTGAAAACAGAGTAACACAATGAAGGAATGGTGCATCTCAGTGCAGGCTCACAGTCTCTGCCCTCTCCAGTCTCAAACAGTCCTGTGAATGGAGTGTTGTTTGGGATGGGCTCTTTAGAGACGCTTGTTAAACAGCACAGATTAAAGCGAGTATTGCTCTTACTCCAGCTTTTATTATGTTTACACAATACTAAGTCACAAGTGCTTGTTAATCACATTTAGCAGCATGAACTTTTCAAACATAGCACTTGTGTTGATATACAAAATAAAATAATTTATTGAAATAAAAGGTCAGCTGAAAAATCATAGTCTCTTCCAATCCTTCTCTATTTGAGTTACAGTGTTATTATCTTTACTGTAGGAATAATAAGGATTATATTTCACTGGAGGCTGCAGCATATTATCCATCTCTTCCTTTTGTACCCCAGGAGAGGTTATTTCAGGTTTTGTGGATTCCTACGGTAGAAGAGAACTGTATTATCAAGCCCAAATATTCTGCATGTGTGAGCATGCTGTAAATGAAATAAGACAAAGGCAGACTAGCCTGATATCTGAGAGAGGAAATTCTGTGAACTGGGGAGGCATCTTGCTGATTTTCTCTTGGAGTGGATCCCCAAAACCGTAAATGCAGCAGCAAATCAGATTTGCATATTTGCAATTTCCTTTGAAGCTTACGTTTGTGAAGTGTGTGCTGCCTTATTTACACTGTCACTTCTGCTCTGTCTCAGATCTCCCTGAGCTTTCTGCTCCTGAAGGAGAGCAAGGACACTTTAGGAACAAGGTATGGGTTGACTATTTGGTGAACACTGGCACAGCTAAGCCTTCATGAGCCTCCTGATCTTTAACGTACATGCGGTGCTCATCCTGCTGCTTTTGGGAGCACACGGGGAAAGAAGTCATGCTACCGCTGCACATACCACAGGACAGAGGAAGCACTAAGCATTTGCAGTGCCATGGCAATTTTGTGTCTTGGAATTTTGTGCATTACACCTCCCATTCCCCAAAAGTTTTGGCCGGTATTTTACAGCAGACACAAAGGGCAAACTATGTGATTTTTTTTCAGTGTCTCATGCATAGATTCAGACTCACACAGGCAGAGAGCCAAGTAATGTATCCAAGTATTTTCCTGACTGGCCTTGTCTTCTTGCACCACAAAATGCATCAAGACTTAGAAGTGCCAGGGTAATTCAGGCTGGAAGGGTCCTCAGGACATCATCTGGTTCAACCTCCTGTTCAAAGCAGGACTACATTTCTTTAAAGCATGCAGGACACCAAAGCTAGTGTTCAAATGACATACTGCACAGAGGATTGATTAAACCTATCAGCCCTACATTAGAAACAGATGAAGGTGACAGAGCTTACCGGCTCACAGGAGAGAGCTGCCCACATGTTCCCTTGGCATCAGCTGCAGCTACCAAGAAGAACCAGCCATGAAGAAGTAGATCAGAACTTGGCTTGGCCCAAGGTTCACATGCACAGCAGTGGATGAAATCACGTGTGACCTAGCTGTCCCTCTCTTTTATCCCCAGTCTAAAGGTCTAGAATACGTGATATGTCCCTTCCCAGCGTAGTTTCAAATCTGAAGCTAATCTAAATGAGCTTAAAGCTTGATATAGAAAGACAGTTTCAGGGTTACTCAGAAAAACGGCATGGGTGGAGGATCCAAGTCTTCTGCCAACTTGCTTTTTCTGGAAGCATCTCTTTTGTCTAATGAAAGTTAAAAGGCATTTTGTTAAGAAACCTCACACTGTTGCCTGTGATTCTTCAGAGCCTAATGTGAGAGTACAGTGAGCAGTGAGAATAGTCAGATCTGTAACAACATAATATGTGTTTCAAAGTGTCTCTGTAATGCATTAATTTCTATTTCTATCCTCAGGAGCTTGAATTATTATTACCAAATACCTTCTTAGAAGGTTGAAAAGTTCTTTGCCATTGATGAAGATAGAATACCCCCAAATAAGGAGATTTATATCAATATCTGAAATTCCAGATGGTTATTGAGAATTCTTGGGCCTGTTTCTTTTTTCTCACTTACTAGTATAAGTTTATTTACACCTCTGATTCACCCAAGAGAGATATACAAAACAGTCTTTACAGTTCAGTGGCCAATCTTGCAACAAAAGCATTTTCCAAGATATACAGAGAACTTCCTTCTTTCAAATGGCCTAGTAACTAGAATTACAGAGGCATGTGGAAAACTGAAAAGGAGGGAGCTGAAAAGCTACAGTAAATGTAAAAGCTTATATTCTTGGAAGGATCTTATTCAAACTAACCATGAGGAGGCTAATCTTTTAGGGGATAGATAACGGTAGTCGTTAGTTCAGTGAAGAGTTTCTAAATAGGTTGATAAAACAAAAGATACTGTAAGAACCACAACCTGCTCAGAGGTGAGCAGGGGTGTTTAGCTTGTTACCGACTCTTTCTTTCTTTGATGTTTCTCCTATCCTCTTAACGTTATCTGTAAAAGTGACCCTTTGGCATTGTTTCTGACCACCTGCTTTTGGTCACTTGCAGTTTAAATTTTGCATCATTCTCGGTGAAGTTTGTACCACACTTTGACATCCCTCAGCAGATATACAGAAGCCCGTAAATGTTGAGGAGTGAAAACCTATCTGTCCAGTGATAGCTTGGCAGTACATGGCAAGGACGTCCAGCCATCGTTAAGTAGCCAGGAGAAAGCGCTGCACCGCCACGAAGTTGTTTTCCTTCCATCCCAAAGATCCCAGAATTTCCCCAGCCTGGCCTAGGTAGGAGAAAGGAGAAATCCCAGAGGTATTTTTAAAGCCAAGTCTCCAGCATGATCAGACAGGTTTGGTTTCTTTAAAACAAGTGAGTGGAGACAGGGAAAAGGGAATTGAAACTGTTTTGAAGTAATAGCAGCCTTGGCTGCCACAATGGGGTGCGGAGATATGTGATATACTGTGATTATGGCAGTTTAGAGGATTCCTCTTCAGACCACGACATTTTTCAATCTTTTCGGAAACAGTATTACATTACAGGTGTTGTAACTTTTCTTCAGAATCAGACTGGCCAGGGAACTGTAAATCTAAATCATGGCTGCCCTCAGGAAACCTGCCAGCCTGTAAACACAATGAAAGGAGTGAGATGAAAGCATCTGAGTGAGAAAATGAATTTTAGGCATTCCACTGAAGTCTATTTAGTTTTTACAGTCTGGCCCAGCATCTAGAAGCAACAGCTGGGGAGGACTTAGTAATTCTCAGTGACTAATGCTGGGAAGATTACCTTAAGCTTGAAATCTTTGCATAGGGGTCCAAGAGGAAAGAGAAAACTTATTCCCTTGATATTCCTCATATTTTTTTCCATGCTGCAAATCCATGGTATGCTACCTTAAATAGCAAGCTTTCCCACTTCTGAAAGCTTATTTGATGAAACTGACGAAGCTAGCAATGAGGAATTTATGTTGAAAGGTAGCTGAAAGCGCAGGCTGACCGCAAGAGTAACTTTACAGGACATGGGTTGTTTTGCAGCATATTTCCTTTCTCGGCATATTTGTCTTCTTTCAGAGGGCTTTCCCATTTTTAAAGGTATCTCACTTCTGAGAGGCTTTTGCTCACAGTTCCAGCCTAGCAGGAGCAGGTAACATAAGCCAACAATGTGGGAACAATTCAAGATGGTTTTTACATATCCCTCCATCTGAACCTGAGCAAATGTTCCTGTTAAGGTAGGAAAACCTTCTAAGATCCAAATACTGTCATTCATTAACATGTTTATCCCCACTTCTGCTCCATCATTTTTCATTTTCACACATTCCTGCATGTCATATGGGCACAATGAATGAAGCCAAAACACTGCAAGAACATTTCCTGTCCAGACTGTAACAGACTATCAGTCTCATGTTAGCTCATTCTCACAAGATTTCTAGAGCACTTGCACAGCTTTCAGAGAGTGGAAGAGAGTCCAAGAAACGCCCACTGCTACCTATGCCAAATGTTCCTGGCAATGTAGCGACCTGAAGAGTCACCTGGACCGCTCTAAAATCTTTCAGACTATATTCATGTCTTTGATACTTTTTCCCCCCTACTTCCCATAGTCCCTAAGACCCTCCTGGATACTTTCCAGGGACTATTTCTTTCCACCTCCCTTACAAAGCTCCCTGTGAAGAAGGCCATGTGGTTTTGCAAATAAGGAGATACTGGCAACTGCAAAAGGAGAGGGCAATGTCTTCACCACTGTGATTCCTTAACCCTAGCTACCAGGACCTTTCCTCATTGCCAACCTGTCATTAACATTCCCACTGATTTTTTTATAGAGTAACCATCAGTTAAAACAAACTTTCAGTGTCCAGCAGAAAAGAGAATAACAACTTGTCCATCAGCCCGTTCTCTCTTCCACAACTGGAGGGAATAAACGGCTTCTTCATTTAGCTCTATCAATCATCAGGCTCATTTTGCCACAAAGGTGCTCAGCAGCATGAACACTTGCCATAGGCATGAATGTGATGAAGAAGCTCAGAAAGGTCATTGATTGTCCATGAAAACAGACTTCACAAGTCTAAGGCCAAATTTTTGTTTCTGGATAGGTGTTATTTGGTGCTAGTAAACCAGATAGACGAGGCAGCAGATTCTTCTGCTGCCTTCCAGGAGTATGCTCTGGATAGAAGACTGTGGCTGAACTAGGTGTAGAGATGAGCTGATCCAACAGCTGATTCAGACTGTCTACAAGAAGTCAGCACTGTGCAGCACTGTTTTTGAGACAGTGACCAGTCTCAGGCAGCAGACTGCCTGCTCTTCAGCTCAGCGGATCTTGGAAACAGGAAGGCTGCAGTCATGTCATCACTTCTCAACTGAAATGGGCAGTTGGTGGAGACTTCAGATGGAAGGGCTCCCAGAATCACTGCCTCGGTTACTGAAATCACTGAGCCTGTCCTGAGCATCATGGGGAGTATCCTATGTATGAGTTGTATGAGTCACCCAGTAAAAGGAAGGTATTTTTTAATGAAAGGGAGTATGAAACACATTCATATCAGAAGTGTTTACTGATGGAGACTGGGGATGGTGAGGAGGGGAGGAAGGTGTATCAGAGCAGGGAGGAAATGTGGTAGAGATGTCAGAATTTGCATAGGTGATTCCTGCTGCACCAACTCCTTTTGTAGGTTGAGCAAACTGACATAGAGGTTAAAATGCCAAGCAGGGATGGGCAACAGCCAAGCCTCCCCCATTTCGTATTTGTTCTGGTCCTGACACTGGTTCAGAAATTAATCCCATTCTGAACATCTGGGAATTTACTGAGTTTGGGGTACCCAGCTGCTTCTTGAATAATGAACTCCTTGGGTCGGGGTTGATAAAGGGCTCCTGAGCCTTTCCTACAAGGTCAGCAACTGGCAGCGGGTATAAACAGGGCAAATGCCCAAAGGGTCTTTCTTTCTCATTGGAAGATAGTTTCACTTTTTCTGAAGAGAGATGCTGGAATTCAGATATTTTTCTTTTTTTTTTTCCTCTGGAAAGGATCCACTCCTTGCTGTCTTTCCTAGTATACTTGTTCTCAGGTGTAGAAATCTGTTTACTGTGCAGCAAATCTAACTTGACGTCAAATATTCACTAACATTGAGGTTTTGACCTTGGAGCAAAAATTAGTTTTGATTAAAGAATCCTAACTAAATAAATACTGATGCATCCCTCTGAAAGTTGTATAGTCTCCAAAGTTTGTTAGACAATCAAATACCTAAATATTTGATGTGTATATATACAGACATATAAACACACACAATCTGGTATATTAATAAATTGATTATATTAGTTTTAAGTGCATATATGAAAAAACACATATAGGTGTATTACATGCAGTAGTAATAACATATATATAACATGCTGCAGAAATAAAGAAGCAGCAAAGTGTTCTGCTTAGAAACGTATTACAGAGCATTAAGAGCAACTCTGTCCACCTATCCCACATGCAACATTGGGAGGGAAATGAATCTGATTGCTTCAAAAAACAGTTATGTTTTGTGATTATATTATAAATGTTCATGATTAAGCTTTTAAAATGTTCTGGAAAATGTCTTTCAAGAAATTACTGTCTGAAGCATAACATGTGCTTTTAT